>CP025656.1:20751000-20808675 GCA_003576665.1 Ipomoea trifida
AATGAACACGTAATTATTAATTGGTATTTTTGAATAAGCGTAAGATTGTCTCATGTGAAATATTATTACTTTTAGTTAAAATGCATTCTTTTTTATGGGTGTATAAAAAATATTAAACAATTTCAATTACTTATGGACGAATTCTACAATTATCTTATAACTTATGAACAAAATTACAATTTTCCTGTAAATAAAATCATGTTTAGAGTTATAGTTAATTGTTTCCACGAGAAACACGAAATTGCATTTGTTTAATGGTAAAATAAAGTCATAAAAAATTATAATGTATCAATTACATGACATAAATACATAATAGTTGACAATAAATTAGTATTTTATACTATTATTATAGCTTATATGTATACTTTCTTTGATGTGATGATGCGAAATGAAGGTGATTGCATTGCTTTCCAGCTTAGAAGTGGTTCCTATATTTAGATTTAAATAATTGATGAAAATTGCAATTAATGGTATTTTATTGAGTTCATAATAATGCAATGTTATTGGAGGTCCATGGAGGATAAAAACAACAACAATAATGCAAATGCTGGCCCAGGATGTCACTACTCACTAGCAGTAATATAAAACTCAATTATTAAACAATGTACCATCATCCCTATTACAATATAAATCATTTTCCATTCATATATAAATTCATTTTTATTATATTACAAATTTATTTCTAATGTATTATATATTTATTTTTAATATATAACTTAAAAATAAATTTATTATACATTAAAATCGATTTATTTCATTGTAATTCTTTATCAGTTAGGTTCATAAGGTAGGTTTTACCTAAATCACATATTCAAATAGTTTTTTCTAATTTTTTTTAAATCAACTTGGTTGGCGTGAGTGGTCGTGTGCTCTTATATCTTAAGAGAGGTCGGGAGTTTGAACACCCTCTTGTATGGAAAAATCAATCTGTTAAGATCGAGCTTAAAGGTGCCTCCTACAGTTATGGTAAAATCAATATGGTTAAGGGTTAAGATCGGGCTTAAAGGTGTCTCCTACAGTTAGGGTAAAATCAATTTGGTTAAGATCGGGCTTAAAGACGCCTCCTACAGTTAGGGTCTGTTCAAGACACCTCGTGGATTGACAAAAAAATTTATTTATTTTTTATTTTTTTTATTTTTTTGTAAATCAAAACATAATTTTCCCATAAAACTAATATTATGCACCTAGCTTGCTCACATACACACATTGAGTTCATGTTCTTTGCCTCCAAAGTGGGTACATTTATGCACAGTTGCATTTTGTTCTTTGTATAAATTAAAGTTGGCATATTATAGTGAGTTCTTATCATGTAGAAAAATGGCTGTGTCAACCTTCAACTAAAATCCAATCATTGTACATTTGTAGCTTTGTACCCAACGTCATGTCAATTTCATTAATTTTCATTGAGTAGCTTTAATGTCGTCATGTGGATAGATATTTTAAGATTATTTTAGTGAAACATCATCGATGTCATCGATATCGATAGAGATTTTATGGTGACAACAAATTATAACACGTATTTCAGATTAGACCATTTTAATTCAACATCATTGATGTCGATGAAAATTTTATTGTATTGACAAGTTTCAAGACTTTCTTTTGATAAAGTCATTTTATATAAACGTTGTTGATGCAGTTGTCGTGCGGATGGAGATTTTATCCTTTTTATAAATTCTAACACTTCCTTTAGATAAAGTCAAGAAATAATTGCACTCGAGATAATATATAATGAAATATATTTAGTTTCTTGCTAACATTATTCATAAGAATATTTATGCTTTATGTATCAAATTTAAAGTAAATAAAAAAGTGTTAAATTGGTTTCCTAATTCTAACAAATAGTGCAATTAGGTCATATTATTACTTATTCGACATGTTATCGTTCATATGATGCTAATAAGTAATATGTAGCATTCTATACTTACATGGATTTTAATTATATAATTATTTTATTTTTAATTTTTCGGTACAATATTACATTTTTGGTATTTTCTAAAAACATTATTTTTTTTTTGTAAAAAAGAAATAAAATTAAAAGAATAGCCGCTAACGGCATATCTATTGACGAACAACCTCAAGTTGTCCATCATCGGAAGTGAAAACTATAGCTATCAAAATGGAAACAAAGGTGGCTAAATTGCTTCAGTAGGTTGAGAAAGTATGTATGAACAAATACTACATTGTAATAGAGTTAATAGTATTCAAAAAAAAAAAAGTTGCCGTTTAGATCAAGGTTGAGGTGGAGGAGAGAGAAAGGCTGTAAGTTGGAATTTTTAAACAAAAACTATTATTTTAGAACTTTTAAATTAAAACCTACGTAACAATCATATTGCTAGATAACCACAGCTAAGATAGATAACCACTAATAGATAACCACAGCTAAGATAGATAACCACTAATAGATAACCACAGCTAAGTATCTTTAAGTACCATTAAGATGGGAGCCATGGCCCATGGCCCATGGGCTACCAGTCACCAGCCTCATCCAAACACTGTTCCCACAGAAATATTCTATGCAGAATTATTGCAAGATATTCAATACCTAGAAACACAAGAAATTGAATAAAACAATAATTAACTTGATAACTATAATTTCTAAGTTCAACTCCCCGTGAAGGCCTTCTATTGGCCTTCTTTACCTCCTGTGACCCTAATTTACCTACTTGTGGTCCTTCAATCGTTAGGGTCACAAGGGGGTTCACCCAAAGCGCTTTCAGGTGAATCAAAGAACAAAATGCTCTATGGTAAATACTTCAAGGATGAATGAAGTTTTAAAGCATACATTAACAAGCAAGGGACTGTCCTGTGATTCAACATAATCTCCAGTCATACCCACTTCACATGATTCCCTACAAACTCTAGACTGTAAAATTACATCTACAGCATTCAATTCAAAACGCCTGCATGTCACATAGGCGGAGCATCATTCTGTCAATCTCTTTCGATGCTACAAAAACATGTTCTATGAAAGACCAATCGAGTCGCAACTTAACAGTATACACAGACTTTAAAACAACGATCCAGAAGTACTAATGAATAAACTGTTGTAAAGGAAGCCTCGATTTTCACATTTCTGGCTTCACCTTCACGTCGCCATTTGGTAATGCGTTTTGTGCTTGGGCCAACTGTTTTGCTTCCTGTTTTGGATGTTAAATATTAGTCGTAATATATGTTTTAGAGACAGAAACCAGGATAAAGGACATTCTAGCAATATCAACAAACAAAATACATTCAACAACCTAGTTAGAGTATATCATATGAAGGTCTGAAAGAGTGCATTTTTTGGTAGATCTTATCCGATAAGACTATTTAGACTACATATTAAATTTATTTGTTGGGCAAAGATCATGGATCATAGTACAGTTTTAAGCTTAACTTATGCCCATAAAATCAGTAACTTTTACAATCCAAAATCATGAACTATAATCATAATCCAAATTATCACAAATTTACCAAATGAAAACAATATTCAGGCATACATATTAATTCTCACGAAACCAGAAGTTCTGTATGCAGCCAATGGCAAACATGAAGGTCTCACTGCTTGTTTTATCATATAACCCTCAATGTTAGTACATTCTTTTATTCAACCCTAACATTTTTTTTTTGACAATTCTGAATGTTTAACACTAAACTCCCATGAATGACTGCCCTTGTATGATTTTCTAAGAGCTAATGAGATCTTCGACATTCAATTTTAATCATTATTGCTTGAACTTCTAGTCTCCATATGTTGCAGAGTTTTAAAAGGAAAGGGGGTGGGGGGTGGAAGGCAACCCACGAGTTATTCTTCTCATCTTGGACTCTCCTGATAGAACTATGGAATATTTCTGAATCGATTCTGACAACTATTATAAACAAATTTCTTATCTCCACTTCTAGGGCATTATCCTTTTTTATCTGACTCATTAAATCCCTCAGGAACAGTGCAATTTGTTTCTGTTTTGTGTTTTCATTAAACAAAAATTGTGATGGTGGCCAGCTGATCAAGCAATGGAACCAAATCAAAATGTTTATTAGTAACCTACCTAAGGCCAGTTCAAATGTTCAATGTACTGACTGGTCTGCGGAATTGCTACTTATTTAGAAAGATATGATAAGTGCTCCCTAAAGATATAGTGCATAATAGTATTAAGTGCACATATTCAATCCATATAGTAGAGGCCAACTAAATTGGGATCGAGGCCACGATTGAGAGTTGAGTAGATTAGCCTATAGGGATTGCAGCAAGCACAAAAATTGAGAAACTTACAGCTGCAGAAGTTGCACGGCTCATCCTATAAGCTTCCACTTCATCAGGAAATGCCTCTTCAAGTTCATCCAAAAGATGCTTCCGCAAACCCTGTGCCACAGTGAGAAGACAAGTGAGTTATAGCTTTTAATTGAATGAGCCTTTTGGCTCGTTTATTTATTTATTTGTTCTTTTTTAATGTGAGGAATAGATTGGAGAATGATCCAATAAGCCTTGCAGTTTTATGGCTTCAAGAATGTCGATGGCACATGGATATTACAGTAAGTGATTGGTGGGAAAAAAAAAGTGTGGAGTACCAGATGGTTGTGAAGGCAAGATCAACAAAAACGAAGAAAATACAAAGAAGATGCAGCATGTAACTATAAAATTTTAGGGGCACTACTGCAAAGGCCTTCACTTTGCTCTCAGACACAAAGAACAGCAGAAGAAAGAATCAAGAATGCCTTGCAATTACAAGTACACACATATAGTCATATAGAGTGCAAATTGAAGTAAAGCTAACCTTGAAAGCATCTGTTTTTCCTTTGGTAATCTGGTTTTTGGCAATGCAACTATTCAAAACATCCCTAGTAAACTCATCTGGATTCTTCCCATCATCAATTAAACTACATAGCAATAACCAATTAAAAAGACAAATACAATACCAGAATGAGCACAAATTGACACAGTAAAATTCATAATAATTAAAAATTTACTACCTGAGAACCTCCATGGGCACCTGAATATCACACTTCTCTGCTAATTTCGCCATATTATCAAGCTCCGACACAAGAGCGTTCCTAATTCAATTCCAAACAATTCATAGATCAGTGAAACAATTCCAATTATAGCGTATTTAAAACAGGTGAATTTTGCGGTGCATACATGCGCTGGAGAAACGGAAGCTGGAGGCGACGTTGAAGGAAGAGACGGTGAGATACAGTTGGTGGAGCATCCCTAGGGTTTTCTGTATGGAGCCGATGACTTGATTGAGATTCTGCTTGGAATCGTCCGCCGGTGAGCCGGTGGTGGCCGACGCTGATGAGTCTGCCGGCGAGGCGACGTTGGACATCGGGAGTATGACACCGTTACCGCCAGCACGCCGGTCGCCGCCGCGTTCTGCGAAAGATTCATCTCCAACGGCGGGTTTTGAGCTCTGCGATTGTTAACGCTCTCCCTCTGTTTCCGTCGAATACTTTGTCTTCTCTTCTTTTTCTTTATATATATATATATATATATATAATGAGAAATAGGAAATTTGGGAAATATTGGATTAGGAAGTTTAATTATGCCATTTTCTAGTATAATTAGAAGGAGATGTAAGAATAAAATTTTTAAACTTTTTTATAAAAATGATGTCTCATTCACTCGATTATCTATTTTGATGTACTTTTATTATTTTACAATATGAGACATGACGAGAGTTGATCATGTGAAGTTAGAGAATGAATCAGTGTCATTAAGATCAATACAGATATAAACAAACGAGATTTATGAGTTTGTTCTTGAACTGATCAACGAGCTGAATTTGTTGCAATAAGTATATTTATGATAAGATCAATACATGTGCTAATCACTCAGGAGATGTTAGTTTTCATATTTTGGGAGTGTTTGGAAAATGGTTAATTAGACATTTTTGGAATAACTTCTAGGGATAATCAATTGATTTTCAAAACGCTACGTTGAGCACTTTTCTAGATCAATTGATTCAATTTCTTCTTAAACCAAAATTGTCCCCATTCTCCCTCATGGATGTACCTCTCAAGTTGTCCTAAAACTCATAAACATGGTTGCAATAGGCGCTATGAGCTAATCGGGCAATAAGTAGCGCGCACTAAAAGTGCACGTGTTTGGGTGTATGTTATATACAACTCGGTAGCGGCCGATTTCGTTGCCTAGGTGGTAATTTGCGTAGCCCTAGCGCCTAGGCGGCCGCCGTCTAGACAAACTTTTGCAACCGTGCTCAAAACACACGATTAGTGAAAAAACTACCGGCCGGATTCAAGAAACAAGTTAATATAGCAATGAAATTGTATTAATCATCAAAACTCAAAACACACAACAACCCTAGATTTTTAATTCAAAAAAAAAGGAAAAAAAAAAAAAAAACAACAGCAGCAACAAAAAAGTTACGTACCCGAATCAAGGCATGAGTTAACCCACGCAGTCGTCTTCTTTGCATCGCCATCTTCTTCGACATCCTTGTCTTCTTCATCATCGCGGCGGAGAAAATTATTCGCTAGGATTTTGACTTGTGAGTAAACGGGTTTGACACTGGTATGGATAGCGCTTAATAATAACAATACTCCTAATAATATCATTTTATATTAAAATTAAAAGGGATTTTGACTTGTAAGTAAACGGGTTTGACACTGGTATGGATAGCCGGCTTAATAATAATAATATATTCCGTAATAATATAATTTTATATTAAATTAAAAATAATTCAATAATAGTGAAAAGATGAAAAAATAATACACTTACGTATTATGCTCTTAGAAAAAGTATATTAAGATCGCTAATTTCCCAACCTACTAAAGCACGAAGAGTCAATAGTCAAGGCTCGAACCTACTTCTTTCATGTGGGAGTAAAAAGTGAAAATCGGTGCCTATAGACCACAATGTCTTTTAGCACGACTAACAGATTTAAAACTTAAAGCAACACAATTATTCGTACCATTAAATGCCATTTTCATATAATCAACAAATAATAAACAAATAATTTATCAAACACATTTCTACAACCAACTAGTACTATCAACTATCAATTTTCAGCTTATTCTCAAACATCCATTTATTCCTTCCAAAAATATTAATTCCTGAGAATAATAGAAAAATCGTATCACACAGAGTAATTTCGAAATCAACCCGAAATGATTCTAACATTAAAAGAGATGATTGGATGAAGTCCAGAGCCCAGTTCCGTGCAACTAGTTTTCAGAGGCTCGGATCTCTTGGGGAACCGCACACGACGAATTCTTTGCGTTTTTTTCACGACTCCCAATCTTTGATTTCATTTCGTCGTCAAAAGAATCTCCGGGATTGCTCTGCACACAATAAACACAGGTATACACCAGAAATGGCATTTGAGTATATGTAAAGAAGGACAGAACAGGAAGAAATGGGGTCGAAGAGGAAAGCAGCTTCTTCCAAAAAATCACGTAAAGTTACTAAGAAGAAGGACAAAACAGAATATGTGTCGATCGCGGGCAAGTTTCTCTCTTTACTATCTGTATTTCTCCATTTCATGAAAAAAATTTGAGCTTTGATGTATTGTTGGTATTCTGAGTATTGGGTCTGCTTCAATTTCATTCTAGGAAAGAAATGGATAAGAATGGAGTTGGGTGTTAATGAATTTAAGATAATTGGATTGCCTGGAAATGTAAGTCCCCCAAAAGGGTATAGTTTATTTGCAGGTGCTGTGAATTGTAGTAATGAGCTTATGCACATTACCTCCTTTGCCGGCTAGGATCATAAGGCAGCAGAGTTTACTCAATGCATACCCTCTGTAATGGCTGCGGGTTTTCCTTGTAATCCAAATTGATGGGCTGATATGCAATGCTAAATGACAATAGTTAGAAAACTCTTAGACCCTTTTAGATATGGTGAAAGACCTGTTTAGAACTGCCAATAGGACTGTCTGCCATATAGTATGTGTTTTTTCTCCTTACTGGACAATTGTATTTCAGGGATGCTAGTCTTCATATACTTCAACCAAAGATGAAATAGATGTTTTTGTGATGTGTTCATTTGCTTTGTTGTTTTGCTTTGTGCTTAGTTAAATTTGAGACAATTAGCTGACCAACTATACTTCATTTTATACACAATTTAAGCCAGATTTTGGGATTTGAATTTTGCTTAGAAGCTTCATTGGACAAGTCAAATTTAATTTCAGATAAGAAATTCTGTGGACTAGTTGTTAGTGTTTATCTTCTTTATATAGATTTTGAATCCACTCATTACCTTTGGAAGGTAAAGGAGTTTTGTTATGTATCATTGTATCAAATAATTATATTTTCTCTCATTTATGAGCATCGCTTAAATGGCTAGACTTGAATTTGCATTGCTTGTGGCAACTTTAAGTGCCTTCTAACACAGCTATTGGAATTTGCATTGCTGTGATTTAAATCCAGACTTGGAAGTTGGAGGGAAAAAGAATAAAGAAGAAACCTTGGTTAAAACACTTAAAAGAAAATAATTTCATTTTGAAAGTCATGCTTGCTAATAGAACTGCTATTGCTTTGCAGGTCTTCAGTCTAAGCACGAGCAAGAAATAGCAGATTTGACTCTTATGACACAGCCTTTCAAAACACTGAAGCTTTTTGTTATGGCAGTACTAGAGTGGCTCAGGCAGTCCCTGGCATATCTTTTGTCGCATGCTTTATGGTTTGCGCTATTCAGCTGTGTGACTGTGCTTTCTGGAATGCTGCTTTTGACCACAGATTCAGCTAATGAAAAGGTACAATTTGTATCACCTGTTGTTAATGAATTGCTATGTTTTGTAATGAATTGAAACGTATTGTTATTTGAAGTTTAAATGTTTACTCCTTCTTTTTCGGGTTCTTGTTGTAATTGACATATGCCTTTCCTTCCCGCTGTAACAGATGGAGGAAGTCCTTGAGTATGTACAGTTTGGAGTATGGTGGATTGCTCTCGGTGTTGCATCTTCGATTGGCCTTGGTAAGGCAAATTAATTATTCCCTGCCGATTTTTCCTGCTTGTTACTTCTTGGTCTTCTGGTAATCGAGTGTGCCTAAAGCTAACTGGTATTCTTGTCTTCCCTATAAAATCTTGACTTCAAGTAAGCAGCTTATGAGTGAAACTCTGATCTTGTACTCTTCGTTTGGCATAATGCAGGGTCCGGTTTGCACACCTTTGTTCTGTATCTCGGCCCTCACATTGCGTTGTTCACTATAAAAGCAGTGAAATGTGGTCGAGTTGACATTAAAAGTGCTCCATATGATACAATTCAACTGAAAAGAAAGCCTTCGTGGCTTGGAAAGGATTGTTCCCAGTTTGGCCCCCCGTTGTTTTCTTCCTCTAATGGCACACAAGTTCCGTTTAGTAGTATCTTGCCCTATGTGCAATTAGAGGCTATTTTGTGGGGCCTCGGACTGCCCTCGGAGAGCTTCCCCCTATTTTATTTCAAGAGCAGGTAATAACAATTACGCTATGAATTGAACATTTCACCTGTGCTTTACCATACCCTTTTTATTTCGTTTGTGCTTACACTTCATACGCATTATTTTATGTATCTAACTGTGTCAGATTCTTCTTATGAGCAAAGAACATTTCCGTATTTATTAACGTGTTAATGTCTCTCCATATCCCCTTTTGCAGCAAGCATTTCAGGAAGTAGTATAGATGATCAGCTGGATACTTCCTCGACTGAAAATGATGGACATCTAGAAACTAATCTAAATCAAATTAAGCGCTGGTTTCTTTCGCATGCTCAATATCTAAACTTCTTCACCATCTTGATTCTTGCTTCGGTTAGTGCAGACTTCTGACCATTTCTTTTGGTTTTATCACCAACTTTATTTTGCAAATTAGCTGTATTCACAACATTTCCCCCTATGTCGTGACCTTAATATATATATATATATATATAGGTCATAATCAGGTGTGGCCGTGCCTTCCCGTGCGGTCGGTGCGGTTTACACACTCAATGTTAAGAAATACACCACACAAATATGCACTATTAGGTACACATCACCAAAACACACCACTACGTATGAAAAAATACACCACACAGTGTTCAGAAATGCACAATTAGAAAGAGGGGAGTTATGAAGTGTTTTTATGCATTTTCATTGTGGTGCATTTCTTAACATTGAGTGGTGTAAACCGCACGGCCGCACGGGAAGGCGCGGCCACATTTGAACAGATTTCTATATATATATATATATATATATATATATATATATATATATATATATATATATATATATACACACAGACACACAGACACACACAAACAGACTTTCAGCTTAAAAAAAGGTAAAATGGAAAGTCGTTGGAAGAATTTTCCCTTTTGTTTTTCCTTACGTAGATTTTGTCTTCTCGTTCCATTTTCTTTATCTAACCTGGTTAGGTTAAAGTTCGGGATTGTTTGGTGGTTGCATGTAAATATCTTTGTTTCTAACTCTATGTATCTCTTGTTGATTATCCGAAATGCTCTGTAGGTGCCCAATCCTCTATTTGATTTGGCTGGCATAATGTGCGGGCAGTTTGGCATTCCATTCTGGGAGTTCTTCTTTGCTACGTTGATTGGAAAGGCTATCATTAAAACGCATATACAGGTTTGTCAAGTTTCAGAACCCGAACATAATAATGTATTTCAGATCCTAGCTTTGTATTACGAGCCTTTGAGATTGGGTTCTTGAAATCTGACAAGAAATTCGGTTCCTCGTTCCCTGGCAGACAGTGTTTATAATTTCGGTGTGCAATAATCAGCTCCTCGACTGGATGGAAAACGAATTCATTTGGGTCCTCAGCTTTGTTCCCGGGATTGAATCCATCCTACCCAACGTGATCGCGAAGGTTCACTCCATCAAAGACAAGTATATGACAACCAAACCGCGCCCCCCTTCAAATACTAAGGTGACATAGACTGCAGATCGATCAGATTACTTCCTTTGATCACAATCGCTCTCGTTTTTTTTTTTTTTTTTTCTGAGTACTATTGACTCTGTTACAATGTAGTATCTGTTCATCGCTCTCGTTTTCTTTAATCTCAACGCTACTTCTTATCAGGTGAACTGGGACTTCTCGTTTGCTTCGATCTGGAACACGGTGGTATGGATCATGCTTATGAACTTCTTCGCTAAGATCATAAATGCAACCGCGCAGAACTATCTCAAGAAACAGCAGGAGCGGGATTTTGGCGCTGTGAAGGGCAAGTCGTCGATGCACAGCAGACTTGAATGAATCTTATGAATCGTAGTGTCTTTTGCGTTTTTTCGCTTCATCTCGTGCTAGGTTTCTGCACAATTACTTACACAATTATTCACCATTGAACCCTGTGAGGGACCACCCAAAAGGCCAAAACTTGTATAGGATAGAATACAGAAGAAATTACAGGCAGGCTTATATTATATGAGGTATGGAGGGAGTATTAGCAGCATTCTTTTTGAGTGGCCAATTCAGTGCCATTGTTGAAAACCTGCTCATTATTAGCAAATACATGTGTTAAGAATATTTATTTGGCTTTGTAATTGACTTTCCACAGCTTGGAACTGTTGGAAGTGAAGATTTCATTTTTTCCTTTGGTTTAGAGGATCATCAAGACTAGAAACTTGGTTATATTTAGGCGTGTTATGATTTTGGTTATCTTGTTTGATTAACTGAATACACATAATTGTGAAAAATATCAAAACACAACAATTGTTGTGATTTCTTATCACGAGAGACTAATACTGTTGATTTTTCACAAATGATTGAGAGGATCACATCCAACACGGCGGCCCCGGAATGTTTGAGGTAGAAAAAAAATTCAACTTAGTCTATACAACACATGTTAAAACAAATGATGCAGAGCCCGAAACAGAGTATTTGGCTCAACCTTCACCTCAAGGTCCTTACTGTTTCTTAAAAAAAAAAAAGATTAAAACGAGTCATTTTCTTTTGTCATGTTTCTGTTTTATATTACTGTTTTCCTATGTGGCATAAAAATTTGACAAAAGTCTCCAACATATGCTCTATAAGTAAATCTTACTGGGAAAAAAAATTCAGTTTTGGTGCATTGGCAGATTTGGTCTTTAAGTACTAATATTTTTAAATTAAGTGCATAAATATGTAATTTGTATCACATTTGTCCTGCTGGCCAAGTTTTATATGTTCTAACAATAGTGGCGTTAATAGTCAAGGACCAAATATGATACAAATTACATAGTCTATATGAACTTTTAACATTCACGTTTCAAACACAAAAAATATAATGCTAGAAGGGATTGGTTTTTCGTTGAAGGCATGCATTTTCTAGTACGAATATAGTATAATCAACATGAAATTGACTGAAACTTGCATTGATTCAAAGGCAATTACAATGATTAGCTTTTTTTTTTTTTTTGTCTTTTTCTTTTTTTTGAGCAAATTACAATGATAAGCTAAGGACCAAGTCTCATTTATTTTTTTTAATGCTCCGCCAAATTGAATATTGCTCATAGCTAGGATGAACAATACCAATCTCATTATTGTAAGCATAGAAATGAAAGATGACTGGCAACGTAACAACGCATGCATGCATCCAAGCTATGTCCATGGCCGATCTCTGCTTTTAATCTCTCTTCAATTCTTCCAAGCTAAGCCATTTCATAGCTCCTAACATCGCTCCTAAAGAACTTCCGCCACACCGGGTGTTGCTTCCACACTTTCTCCACCATTAGGTCTATGGCACACCTTTGGTCTCGGGCAAGAAAAAGAGCACAAACAGTCCATTGCTACTATCCACGAGGAGAAGAAGAAGAAGATGTAAGCTTGCATCCCGCACATCATCGACAAGAAGGCTTGCGCGATGATGAAGTGCAGAGCATGTTGGTGCTCACCGCGAATGCGAACCCTGCTGTTCTGGTTTCCAGCGGAAAGATTTCACTGGGGATTAGCCAACATAGAGGTCCCCATGACAGGCGAAGGCCATCACGTATAGGCAGACTAGAATCACCACCACGGTTGATAGGGTCTTGTCTAGGGATCCGTGGCTTTTAAGTTGGTGACCAGGATTACGCCGATTGCCACCTGAATATAGGAATTAGATAAATATGTAATTTCGTCCTGGGCTTATAAAATGTTTGAACTGTTCTTGATAATATTTTTAACCTGGGAAATGCACATCTGGATGCAGCCTTGGAGGAGGAGCTTTCGCCGCCCCAATTTGTCGACGGTGTAGATGGGAGACGAAGGTGGCCAGGACGTTGACTAGGCCGGTG
Organism: Ipomoea trifida; assembly: GCA_003576665.1. NCBI lineage: Eukaryota > Viridiplantae > Streptophyta > Magnoliopsida > Solanales > Convolvulaceae > Ipomoea > Ipomoea trifida. The sequence continues at coordinate 20,764,159 of CP025656.1, forward strand.
ATGATGGAGGAGAGGAGGACCCGTTGGCCTTGAACCCCATGGTTTGGAAAAGCACCGGCGCGTAGAACATAATCGCGTTGATTCCGGTGAACTGCTGGAAAACTTGAAGGACGACGGCGATGATGAGTTGGGGCTGCCCGGATTTCTTCAGCAGCTTCTTTAACGGCTTCTTCACCTGCCGCCGCCTCGCATCCGGCCACGATGGTCTCGAACTCCGGCTCTACATTGTCCACTCCCCTGATCTTCTTCAGCGCGCCGCCCTCCCCTGATCCACCTTCCCCTCTCCACCAAACTCGCCGGCGCTCGCTGATCACCAAGCTCCCCAGCCCCAACATCACCGCCGGAATCGCCGCAACCCCGAGGGATATCCTCCACCCATGAGGATGGATCTCCGACGTAACGAGTTCACAATATTGGCAATGAATATCCCAACTGTGATCATCAGCTGGAAAGAATGTTCACCGCTCCTCTGTGCTGCACCGGCCGCCACCTCCGTCAAAAATAAGGGCACCGTCTGACACAACATCAAAGCCAGTTCTGAGGACCATTCATATGTATTAATAAATAATGTTATAATTATAATACAGACCTCATTTCCGAAGCCGACACCAATACCAAAGAAGATGCGACCCAAGATGAGAATCCATTTATGTTCAGCAAAAGCGCTGAGAGCGGCGCCGATGACGAAGAGACGGAGGCCATGAGAATGGTGGGGCGGCGGCCGAGCAAGTTACAAGCCTTGGATGCACCGAAGCTGGCCACAAGCGCCGCCATGTACAGCGAAGAAGTGAAGAGCTGAAGCATCTGATTGTCAAACTTACAATAGTTGTTCTCTACGGCTTTCTTCTTCTTTGCATACACCAACGAAAGAATTTTATCAAGAAATCATCCATCCCACTCACTCCACCTTCACATTAAAATTCAAATTAAATAATTATAACATTATTTATTAATACATATAAAATTAAATTAATAAATAATTATTACCTGAAATCCCAATATCATAACCAAACATCAAACCACCAAAAGCAGCCAGGATCCAGCAAGCCAGAACATAGGCTGTGATTTTCGACTCAAAAACCTCATTGCCAGCAGTAGCTGTCATTTTTTTTCCTCAAAAAATTCTCAAAACAAACAATATTTTTTTCTTCAAAATGAAAAATAATGGATAAAATATAATGTTAATTTTTTCTGGGTAGTGTTGTTGGTTGGAGAATCTCCAATTTATTTATTTTTTTTCCAGAATAGGGATGTATTTTTTTTCTCTTGAGTATAGGATGTACTCAGAAAATTATGAGAGTTCTACTGTCTATTCATGTATTTTATATTTAGGTTTCTACTATAATTTAGCCAAATTTGTTCTATAAATATGCATTTCCAAGAAAATAGGTTTTGATCCATTACTATTGCTGTTGTTGTTATGTTTTTGAAAAGGTCAGATGCAGAGTTTAGGATTATCTTAAAATTAAAAATAAATATTATTATTTTTTAATTATTGGGTAGAGAAATTTGGATTATTATTATTTTTATTTTTAAGATAGTCTAGCATCTTTATAGATTGTGTGTATTATATATATATATATATATATATATATATATATATATATATATATATATATATAGAAATCTGTTCAAATGTGGCCGCGCCTTCCCGTGCGGCCGTGCGGTTTACACCACTCAATGTTAAGAAATGCACCACAATGAAAATGCATAAAAACACTTCATAACTCCCCTCTTTCTAATTGTGCATTTCTGAACACTGTGTGGTGTATTTTTTCATACGTAGTGGTGTGTTTTGGTGATGTGTACCTAATAGTGCATATTTGTGTGGTGTATTTCTTAACATTGAGTGTGTAAACCGCACCGACCGCACGGGAAGGCACGGCCACACCTGATTATGACCTATATATATATATATATATATTAAGGTCACGACATAGGGGGAAATGTTGTGAATACAGCTAATTTGCAAAATAAAGTTGGTGATAAAACCAAAAGAAATGGTCAGAAGTCTGCACTAACCGAAGCAAGAATCAAGATGGTGAAGAAGTTTAGATATTGAGCATGCGAAAGAAACCAGCGCTTAATTTGATTTAGATTAGTTTCTAGATGTCCATCATTTTCAGTCGAGGAAGTATCCAGCTGATCATCTATACTACTTCCTGAAATGCTTGCTGCAAAAGGGGATATGGAGAGACATTAACACGTTAATAAATACGGAAATGTTCTTTGCTCATAAGAAGAATCTGACACAGTTAGATACATAAAATAATGCGTATGAAGTGTAAGCACAAACGAAATAAAAAGGGTATGGTAAAGCACAGGTGAAATGTTCAATTCATAGCGTAATTGTTATTACCTGCTCTTGAAATAAAATAGGGGGGAAGCTCTCCGAGGGCAGTCCGAGGCCCCACAAAATAGCCTCTAATTGCACATAGGGCAAGATACTACTAAACGGAACTTGTGTGCCATTAGAGGAAGAAAACAACGGGGGGCCAAACTGGGAACAATCCTTTCCAAGCCACGAAGGCTTTCTTTTCAGTTGAATTGTATCATATGGAGCACTTTTAATGTCAACTCGACCACATTTCACTGCTTTTATAGTGAACAACGCAATGTGAGGGCCGAGATACAGAACAAAGGTGTGCAAACCGGACCCTGCATTATGCCAAACGAAGAGTACAAGATCAGAGTTTCACTCATAAGCTATATATATACACACAGACACACAGACACACACAAACAGACTTTCAGCTTAAAAAAAGGTAAAATGGAAAGTCGTTGGAAGAATTTTCCCTTTTGTTTTTCCTTACGTAGATTTTGTCTTCTCGTTCCATTTTCTTTATCTAACCTGGTTAGGTTAAAGTTCGGGATTGTTTGGTTGGTTGCATGTAAATATCTTTGTTTCTAACTCTATGTATCTCTTGTTGATTATCCGAAATGCTCTGTAGGTGCCCAATCCTCTATTTGATTTGGCTGGCATAATGTGCGGGCAGTTTGGCATTCCATTCTGGGAGTTCTTCTTTGCTACGTTGATTGGAAAGGCTATCATTAAAACGCATATACAGGTTTGTCAAGTTTCAGAACCCGAACATAATAATGTATTTCAGATCCTAGCTTTGTATTACGAGCCTTTGAGATTGGGTTCTTGAAATCTGACAAGAAATTCGGTTCCTCGTTCCCTGGCAGACAGTGTTTATAATTTCGGTGTGCAATAATCAGCTCCTCGACTGGATGGAAAACGAATTCATTTGGGTCCTCAGCTTTGTTCCCGGGATTGAATCCATCCTACCCAACGTGATCGCGAAGGTTCACTCCATCAAAGACAAGTATATGACAACCAAACCGCACCCCCCTTCAAATACTAAGGTGACATAGACTGCAGATCGATCAGATTACTTCCTTTGATCACAATCGCTCTCGTTTTTTTTTTTTTTTTTTCTGAGTACTATTGACTCTGTTACAATGTAGTATCTGTTCATCGCTCTCGTTTTCTTTAATCTCAACGCTACTTCTTATCAGGTGAACTGGGACTTCTCGTTTGCTTCGATCTGGAACACGGTGGTATGGATCATGCTTATGAACTTCTTCGCTAAGATCATAAATGCAACCGCGCAGAACTATCTCAAGAAACAGCAGGAGCGGGATTTTGGCGCTGTGAAGGGCAAGTCGTCGATGCACAGCAGACTTGAATGAATCTTATGAATCGTAGTGTCTTTTGCGTTTTTTCGCTTCATCTCGTGCTAGGTTTCTGCACAATTACTTACACAATTATTCACCATTGAACCCTGTGAGGGACCACCCAAAAGGCCAAAACTTGTATAGGATAGAATACAGAAGAAATTACAGGCAGGCTTATATTATATGAGGTATGGAGGGAGTATTAGCAGCATTCTTTTTGAGTGGCCAATTCAGTGCCATTGTTGAAAACCTGCTCATTATTAGCAAATACATGTGTTAAGAATATTTATTTGGCTTTGTAATTGACTTTCCACAGCTTGGAACTGTTGGAAGTGAAGATTTCATTTTTTTCCTTTGGTTTAGAGGATCATCAAGACTAGAAACTTGGTTATATTTAGGCGTGTTATGATTTTGGTTATCTTGTTTGATTAACTGAATACACATAATTGTGAAAAATATCAAAACACAACAATTGTTGTGATTTCTTATCACGAGAGACTAATACTGTTGATTTTTCACAAATGATTGAGAGGATCACATCCAACACGGCGGCCCCGGAATGTTTGAGGTAGAGAAAAAAATTCAACTTAGTCTATACAACACATGTTAAAACAAATGATGCAGAGCCCGAAACAGAGTATTTGGCTCAACCTTCACCTCAAGGTCCTTACTGTTTCTTAAAAAAAAAAAAGATTAAAACGAGTCATTTTCTTTTGTCATGTTTCTGTTTTATATTACTGTTTTCCTATGTGGCATAAAAATTTGACAAAAGTCTCCAACATATGCTCTATAAGTAAATCTTACTGGGAAAAAAAATTCAGTTTTGGTGCATTGGCAGATTTGGTCTTTTAAGTACTAATATTTTTAAATTAAGTGCATAAATATGTAATTTGTATCACATTTGGTCCTGCTGGCCAAGTTTTATATGTTCTAACAATAGTTGGCGTTAATAGTCAAGGACCAAATATGATACAAATTACATAGTCTATATGAACTTTTAACATTCACGTTTCAAACACAAAAAATATAATGCTAGAAGGGATTGGTTTTTCGTTGAAGGCATGCATTTTTCTAGTACGAATATAGTATAATCAACATGAAAATTGACTGAAACTTGCATTGATTCAAAGGCAATTACAATGATTAGCTTTTTTTTTTTTTTTTGTCTTTTTTCTTTTTTTTGAGCAAATTACAATGATAAGCTAAGGGACCAAGTCTCATTTATTTTTTTTTAATGCTCCGCCCAAATTGAATATTGCTCATAGCTAGGATGAACAATACCAATCTCATTATTGTAAGCATAGAAATGAAAGATGACTGGCAACGTAACAACGCATGCATGCATCCAAGCTATGTCCATGGCCGATCTCTGCTTTTAATCTCTTCTTCAATTCTTCCAAGCTAAGCCATTTCATAGCTCCTAACATCGCTCCTAAAGAACTTCCGCCACACCGGGTGTTGCTTCCACACTTTCTCCACCATTAGGTCTATGGGCACACCTTTGGTCTCGGGCAAGAAAAAGAGCACAAACAGTCCCATTGCTACTATCCACGAGGAGAAGAAGAAGAAGATGTAAGCTTGCATCCCGCACATCATCGACAAGAAGGCTTGCGCGATGATGAAGGTGCAGAGCATGTTGGTGCTCACCGCGAATGCGAACCCTGCTGTTCTGGTTTCCAGCGGAAAGATTTCACTGGGGATTAGCCAACATAGAGGTCCCCATGACCAGGCGAAGGCCATCACGTATAGGCAGACTAGAATCACCACCACGGTTGATAGGGTCTTGTCTAGGGATCCCGTGGCTTTTAAGTTGGTGACCAGGATTACGCCGATTGCCACCTGAATATAGGAATTAGATAAATATGTAATTTCGTCCTGGGCTTATAAAATGTTTGAACTGTTCTTGATAATATTTTTTAACCTGGGAAATGCACATCTGGATGCAGCCTTGGAGGAGGAGCTTTCGCCGCCCCAATTTGTCGACGGTGTAGATGGAGACGAAGGTGGCCAGGACGTTGACTAGGCCGGTGATGATGGAGGAGAGGAGGGACCCGTTGGCCTTGAACCCCATGGTTTGGAAAAGCACCGGCGCGTAGAACATAATCGCGTTGATTCCGGTGAACTGCTGGAAAACTTGAAGGACGACGGCGATGATGAGTTGGGGCTGCCCGGATTTCTTCAGCAGCTTCTTTAACGGCTTCTTCACCTGCGCCGCCGCCTCGCATCCGGCCACGATGGTCTCGAACTCTGGCTCTACATTTTCCACTCCCCTGATCTTCTTCAGCGCCGCCCTCCCCTGATCCACCTTCCCCCTCTCCACCAAACTCGCCGGCGTCTCGCTGATCACCAAGCTCCCCAGCCCCAACATCACCGCCGGAATCGCCGCAACCCCGAGGGATATCCTCCACCCATGAGGATGGATCTCCGACGTAACGTAGTTCACAATATTGGCAATGAATATCCCAACTGTGATCATCAGCTGGAACAGAATGTTCACCGCTCCTCTGTGCTGCACCGGCGCCACCTCCGTCAAAAATAAGGGCACCGTCTGACACAAACATCAAAGCCAGTTCTGAGGACCATTCATATGTATTAATAAATAATGTTATAATTATAATACAGACCTCATTTCCGAAGCCGACACCAATACCAAAGAAGATGCGACCCAAGATGAGAATCCATTTATGTTCAGCAAAAGCGCTGAGAGCGGCGCCGATGACGAAGAGGACGGAGGCCATGAGAATGGTGGGGCGGCGGCCGAGCAAGTTACAAGCCTTGGATGCACCGAAGCTGGCCACAAGCGCCGCCATGTACAGCGAAGAAGTGAAGAGCTGAAGCATCTGATTGTCAAACTTACAATAGTTGTTCTCTACGGCTTTCTTCTTCTTTGCATACACCAACGGAAAGAATTTTATCAAGAAATCATCCATCCCACTCACTCCACCTTCACATTAAAATTCAAATTAAATAATTATAACATTATTTATTAATACATATAAAATTAAATTAATAAATAATTATTACCTGAAATCCCAATATCATAACCAAACATCAAACCACCAAAAGCAGCCAGGATCCAGCAAGCCAGAACATAGGCTGTGATTTTCGACTCAAAAACCTCATTGCCAGCAGTAGCTGTCATTTTTTTTCCTCAAAAAATTCTCAAAACAAACAATATTTTTTTCTTCAAAATGAAAAATAATGGATAAAATATAATGTTAATTTTTTCTGGGTAGTGTTGTTGGTTGGAGAATCTCCAATTTATTTATTTTTTTTCCAGAATATGGGATGTATTTTTTTTCTCTTGAGTATAGGATGTACTCAGAAAATTATGAGAGTTCTACTGTCTATTCATGTATTTATATTTAGGTTTCTACTATAATTTAGCCAAATTTGTTCTATAAATATGCATTTCCAAGAAAATAGGTTTTGATCCATTACTATTGCTGTTGTTGTTATGTTTTTTGAAAAGGTCAGATGCAGAGTTTAGGATTATCTTAAAATTAAAATAAATATTATTATTATTTTTAATTATTGGGTAGAGAAATTTGGATTATTATTATTTTTTATTTTTTAAGATAGGTCTAGCATCTTTATAGATTGTGTATATATATATATATATATATATATATATATATATATATATATATATATATATATTAATAATGTTCAAATTACATTATAATTATGTTCGTATTTATTTGTTTAATAATAAAGTCTAATCAGTAAATTAAATTGATTTATAATTTATTACTATTGGTTTCTATTAAATTGTTATTAATGCTAAAAGCTAAGTTTAGATTGGTTTAATTTTCATTAGTTTTTGTTATATAATTATTATGCATATGTCTATCAATTATTGTTGATTCGTTGTGCTTCAGTAGGTTGAAAAAGTAGCTATGAACAGATATACTACATTGTAACAGAGTCAGTAGTACTCAAAAAAGAAAAAACTAATTAATGGATAATATTCAAACAAATAGATATATAATTTAAAACATTCAATCTCTAAACAATATCCCATAACATATTTTAAAATACAAAAATAATTTATTTTGAGTGACCAAAGAAACCATCACCTACAATGCAAGGATATGTACAGAGTAAACATCACCCTTATTTAATACAACAAAAATAATTTATTTAATTATATAGGTGTGCACAATAACTAAATAAAGTAGTTTCAAGCACTCCATGTAATTTTTCTCTAAAATGATGCAATTCAAGAAAAATAATATTTGAATATATTTACAAAAAATATCACACAAAATCAATGTTATTTCTCTAAAATGATTTTTTTCTCCTAATTGTGATAATGAATGTTTTACATATATATTTACAAAAGGTTACCGTGTTTTTAATTTATTTAAATATAGATTTCATCGGTTCATTGTCTTAATATTTTTAATTTGAATACTACTGACTCTGTTACAATGTAGTATATGTTGTTCTGTTGTTCATTGTCTTAATATGAATGACCTAAATTTATTTTTATTTCTCACATGAGCAACTATTCTCACTTTGCATGATCTTTTTCTTTCTATATATATGTGCATCACGTACAAACATGTAGACCAATCAAAACTATCAAAAATTCAAAATCAATGAGGTTTAAATAATTTGAAAAGGCTATGACATAATTGTTACTATATAGAAATTTTATTAACTAATTAAGGAGAATATAAGTTGTCATTGTTAATTTTTCTATTGTATACTCCAAAATTTTTGTTGTGTACTTTTAAAGTTTCTTATGTGCACTTCTAGTATTCATAATGTGTACTTTTGTCATTCTTTTTTAATTTTATGTTTAAGTTCTACACTTTAATAGTTTCTATTTTACACTTTTATACTTCACACGTACTTTAAAGAATTCCAATATGGTTTTCAAGCCTATTGAATGCACCCCTAGCTTTGTAAGCAAATTACAAAGAGGAGCGACGGGGTGGCGGAGTTGTAGAACTCGCCATGCAATCCCGCTAAACTGCAATAGGTTGACACTACTTTAATTTAGTACTTTGGTTATATTCCATTCATATGAAATTGATTGAGATGATTTAAGATTTTATGGAAACCCAAAGAGGTTCCTCCACAACGTTTATGTTTTGAGTTTTTTAGAATTTAGACTTAATTAAGCTCAAAATTCTAAAGAAACCTGAGGTGGTGAAGCTTGTTACTCAAACCTAGCTACTAGTTTTGGATAGAGTATGATTATGAGAAACAAGATCCAAGCTCATGAACAACCTTGAAGACTATCTCTCACTTAGAATACAAAAATATTTCATTTATTGTATGTTTTATTTACTTAACTCTTAAACTTTGTAATGCACTTTTATACTTGATTTTGCTTGTGGATTCAAATACTTTAATTAGTGCCTAGAACCTTAGTAATTACACAAGTACATCCCATAGACTGACCACCTCATTTCATACAATTGAGAGGGTTAGTCATCACTTGTTTAGGTTAATTTACTTTAATCTCAAATACTTTAATTAGTACCTTAAAGTCCCGCTTAGGTTAATTTACTTTAATTTCTTTAAGGTAGTTCTTAAAGTCTTCGAAAACCCATCACTTTATTGAGAGAGTCGGTCAAAATATTTTCTCCAGTTTAATTATCGTCTCGGGATTTGTTTCTTTTCGATTTCATTTTTGAATTTTAAAAAGAGCTTGAATTGACTTTTTTTTTGTTATGTAGCTAGTCAACTGAGACTCGAACTCATGACCTCCATCTGAAGGTGGCCACTACATGCCAATTGAGCACAAGGTGCTTGACATACTTGAATTGACTTTAATTAGTTTGGAAATGTAAAGGCCATGCTTTTTTGTTGAATCATTTAATATATAATACAATATTTGTGAAATAAATTTGTTTATTGTTAATACTCTCAATGAAGAAATAAGAAGCTAAGCATGGTATGTATGGTACGCCCATGGCCAATAATACAAGCATCTGCGGCTTCAATTCAAGCCATTTCATAGCTTCTAGAATCGTTCCTAAAGAACTTCCGCCACACAGGGTGTTGCTTCCACACTCTTTCCTCCATTAAATCTATGGGCACACCTTTCGTCTCCGGCAACAAGAACAGCACGAACATTCCCATCGCCAATATCCACGCGGAGAAGAAGAAGAAGATGTAAGCTTGCATCCCGCACATCATTGACAAGAAGGCTTGCGCGATGATGAAGGTGCAGAGCATGTTGGTGCTCACCGCGAATGCGAATCCTGCTGTTCTGGTTTCGAGTGGGAAGACTTCGCTCGGGATTAGCCAACATAGAGGCCCCCATGACCAGGCGAAGGCCATCACGTATAGGCAGACGAGAACCACCACCACGGTTGATAGGGTCTTGTCTAGGGATCCCGTGGTTTTTAAGTTGGTGGCCAGGATTATGCCGATTGCCACCTATTAGAATATTTGAAAATTTTTAATTTCGCTCTGGACCTATAAAATGTTTAGACTTTATGATAATATCACCTGGGAAAGGCACATTTGAATGCAGCCTTGGAGGAGGAGCTTTCGCCGCCCCAATTTGTCGACCGTGTAGATGGAGACGAAGGTGGCCAGGACGTTGACTAGGCCGGTGATGATGGAGGAGAGGAGGGACCCGTTGGCCTTGAACCCCATGGTCTGGAAAAGCACCGGCGCGTAGAACATAATCGCGTTGATCCCCGTGAACTGCTGGAAAATTTGGAGGACAACGGCGATGATGAGTTGGGGCTGGCCGGATTTCTTCATCAGCTTCTTTAACGGCTTTTTCACCTGCGCCGCCGCCTCGCATCCGGCCACGATGGTCTCGAACTCCGCCTCTACATTGTCTACTCCCCTGATTTTCTTCAGGGCTGCTCTCCCCTGATCCACCTTCCCCCTCTCCACCAAACTCGCCGGCGTCTCGCTGATCACTAAGCTCCCCAGCCCCAGCATCACCGCCGGAATGGCCGCCACCCCGAGGGATATCCTCCACCCGTTAGGGTGCACATCCGCCATAGCGTAATTCACAATATTTGCAATGAATATCCCAACAGTGATTAGCAGCTGGAACAGAATGTTCACCGCTCCTCTGTATTGCACCGGCGCCACCTCCGTCAAAAATAACGGCACCGTCTGCAACAAAACAAAACCACAAATCTAATAACTACCCATCATATCATGTCACACCCAAATATTTAACAACCAGCCAAATTGATCAGATTGTTAATTTAGTAATCTTTATACAATATAAAAATTACTACAACCATGGTTGCAGTAGGCATTAGGCTCTAATTGGGCGGTAGACTAGCGCCTAGGCAGCGTCAACCTATGAAAACAAAAAAATAATGCATTTGTGTGGGTGTATGTCAAATCGACCAATTCGACCATCAACTCGGCCCAGCCACTGTGTTAGGCTCTAACAGCCTAAGCTGACAATTTTTGTAAAAAGCCGACACACCCAAGTTAAATGACTAATTCCGTCAAGTTGAATGAGTTAACTTGATCAAATCTGTCAAGTTGAATGAGTTAATTTGATCAAAACGGCCACCAACTTAACTCAGCTAAGACCTAGACGGGCGATTTTTGCAACAGTGACTACAAGATAATGAGTATGGTTTCAGACCTCATTTCCAAAGCCGACACCAAAACCAAAGAAGATGCGACCCAAGATGAGAGTCCATTTATGTTCAGCAAAAGCGCTGAGAGCGGCGCCGATGATGAAGAGGATGGATGCCATGAAGATGGTGGGTCGGCGGCCGAGCAAGTTACAAGCCTTGGATGCACCGAAGCTGGCCACAAGCGCCGCCATGTACAACGATGAAGTGAACAGCTGAAGCATCTGATTGTCGAATTTACAGTAGTTGTTCTCTACCGCACGCTTTTTCTTTGCATACACCGCCGGGAAGAATTTTATCAAGAAATCATCCATCCCACTCACTCCACCTATATATATTATTAAATATTTATTTGCATGATAAAAAATATTTAAAAAAAGAAACTAAATTATATATAATTACCTGAAATGCCAATATCATAACCAAACATCAAACCACCAAAAGCAGCCAGGATCCAGCAAGCCAGAACATAGGCTGTGATTTTTGACTCAAAAACATCATTACCGGTTGATGCTGTCATTTTTTTTTTTAACCTTATTTGCTTTTTTCTTTTATTTTTTCAAATTACTCAAGCAAACAATTTTTTTTTTCTTGCAATGAAATATAAAATCTTGATTTTTTCTGGGTATGTGTTGTTGGCTGGAGAAACTCCAGTTTATTTCTTTTTTTTTTTCCAGAGTATGGGATGCAAAGAGATCACTGTTTTCCCTTGTCTATCTATTCCTTTTATACTTAGGTTCTACAATTTAGCCAAATTTGTTGATAATAGGAAAGAAAATAGGGTTTGACCTATTATTTCTGTTACTGGTATGCTTTTGAAAAGGTCAGGGCAGATGTATATGTCCCTTGGTATTAATTTTTAAGGTAGGTGTAAATTTTATATTAATGATGTTTAAATTATATTATAATTATGCTAATAATAAAATTTAAATGTACCATGTATACCTGATAATTTGCCTACTCCTGGAGCATTTTTTAAAAATAGCTTTTGGGGGTAAAAATTATGTTTTCTATAGTTTCTAATTGCAGAGAATTATTCATACTAAATTAAAATATATGATTTTATTGCCACAAAATTAAGGATTCATAATGTAAATTGTTTACAATTTAGGTAGTCCTGAGTATAAATTAAAACTGACATTATTCTCAGGAGCGGAAGTTTACCCAATACATACCGTTAGATAATGACGCTAGATTTCCCTCATCACCCAAAATAAAAATAATAATAATAATAATAATACAACACTGACATTATTCTTGCATACAATTCATTGGTAAATTACAGCTTCAACATTTTCTGGGAAGCAGCTCCAGAGTCTGCGAGATCACCATACATCTCTTCTATAGCTTTAGCAAAGTAAGCTTTTGCTTGCTGTCTTTTGATCTGAAAGAAATAAATTAAAACTAAACCAACTTGTTTTCACACTGTGGTACTACTATGGTAGAGAAAGCTGATCCATTTGCACAGAGCCAAGTGGTGCATATTAGGGAAATGATTCCCTATAATATATGTGGGGAAAATATACTGACAGAAATACTAACTGAGTCCCCTAATTATGAAACCTTCTGATTTAGTTTCTCAATTATCATCTCAGAGGGATTTATACAGTCGCTATTCAAAGATGCGCTCTGGGTAAAACCCGCCTTGTAACTGTAGCCGAAAAATAATCACAAGGAGGTAAACCAGTCCAGATTGCCCATAGCTTACCGACTCAAACCAAGAAGGCCAATAGATAACTCCCACAAAAAGTTGTGGTTACTAAGCGAACTGTCCAACCAACTTAGTTAGGGTTGCCTCCACAGTTATAGTTACTTAATGACAGGATCAATTTGCCCTTCAAAGTCCTAAATTTACAGGGTTACTTGTGTAATTTACTTCCAAACATTAATATTTAATTGATTCTGTCATAGGGCTAATAATCAAAGGGCTAAATGTGAACATAATTGGAGGACCATGTCAGCTATTTTTCCATAATTAGGTGACTAAAAATGCTATTTTCCCTATATAAAATATAAATGTGTAGTGTCACTATCAAGTTAAACTTTTAGCTGAAACAAAATACATTCTTCAATTTAATATCAAGACAGTCAAAACTCAAAAGGTCCTAATATCGATGTGTGATGGCGAAAAAGGTGCTGGGATCCATGATATAGTTTGCTACATTCTACAGCACATATCAGTTTCAAGTAGTGTACCTTTAATGTGGGAGTGAGCAGACCATTCTCCAGTGTAAATGGTTCAGGCACCAAAGTCACAGCCTTTGCATATTCAAAACCTCTCAACTGCAAACCATTATGTAAGAGGGGGAACTACCAAATTATAAATAAACAAGTTATTTTACTTCCAAGCTTTCTGGAAGAAGAATACCTGTGCTTCTTTTCCGATTGCATCCATGTCAGCCAATACTGCAGACCTTGCTTTTGCGTTGCTACACAGCTCTTCCAGATCATTATACTACACCCATATATTGATGAAATACTACACATTATGACCAAGAAGGCAACTAAAATAGGAAGACTTTTGGGTTCAGTTGTGGTTAAATCTGATGGGGGAAAGGACTTGGTCTTAAACCGTGAAGTTACCTTGATGCCTTCGGTTGCAGCCCATGCTGTCAGTATCTCTGGATCAACTGAGACTATGGCAACCAAGGAAGAATTCAGGCTATCGCCTAGAATTACAAATGACGGTAAGCATCAGAAAGGATAAATATGTAAACAACAAAGAAAAAGAAGTGCATTTCAAGGCAAGCACATGATCAGATAAGAATGCAATTCAGATAATGGGCAGAAGAGGAGAGTCTTAAGCAACTTTGTATTCTCACCGTACACAAAGCATTGGGCAATAAACTTGCTTTTAGCATACACATTCTCTATTTTCTCAGGAGCTACATATTCTCCTTGTGCCAATTTGAAAATGTTTTTCTTCCTGTCAAAACACAGATTAGTAGTTATTAGTCTTTTATTAAACTCCAAAAACTGAAATATTCAAAGTTGCATTGCAAAAGATCAGGAGGTTAAAATGTACCAACCTATCAATTATCTTTAAGCGACCACCAGGAAGCCATAATCCAATATCACCAGTTCGAAACCATCCATCTTCATCAATTACTTCTCTCCTGGAGAATTCAATCTATTAGATGATGATTTTAACGAGAATGTTTTCATATACATGAATATAATAATAACAGAGGGAGTCCTAAATAAGAGAAAGAGTTTACGTCTGCACTTCATCCTTATAATAGCCTTGGAAGATTATGGGTCCTCGTATACATATCTCACCACGGGGATGAGGCTGATCTTCAGATGTATAATTCATTTCTGGTACATCCACTAGCTTTATTTCTGGGTGATGAGAAGAACATGCAAATCCTTATTCCATATTTCCATCATGTGTCAAAGAGGAGAACAAAGAATCAAAAAATGACTACCAAGTACTAACCACATGCAGGGTTAGGAGCACCAACATGACCAGATAAGATGTCATTCATGTCCATAGTACTTATCGCACAGGATGTTTCAGTCATCCCATATCCTTCTACCACTTTACAACCAAAGCACCTGAAAATACTCAGATGCATAAAATATCAAAATCTAATTTTTTGCATGACAATAATTAACTAAATTTCATGCATCTGAGTATAACAAATTTTTTTTTATTCAAACCACTCCTTTATGTTGTTTCATTTGACTCTGATTATTCAATCCATAGTTAGCACATAGTGGGAAAAAAAAAAACTTACACACGCAAAAAGTCCATGACATCAGGAGACAATGGTGAAGCACCTGAAACCATTATACGGACTTTTCCCCCTAACCTTGCTTTTATTTTGTTGAACACCAACCTGTCCCACATTTGAGAAGGACTTTTACCTGAAAAGGTAGATTAGAACATAAGAGTATGTATATTAGATCTTTGAGAGGGGAAAAGAGAGGTCCTTTAGAGCCAAAGAGACCTAGCATATCAATTAAAAGGGCAACACAGTATGTATAAAGAATTTACTTACAAAACCTTATTCCTTACATTGATATATAGGATACAGACTAATCAATCTGAATGGTTATCAAAACCTATTCTACAGTAACAAAAAGCATGAAAGAGTACCCATATTACTTTAAAAAAAAAAAAAATCACCTTTGTCCTTCTTTGTTATAATTGTAACACACTAATGCATTGGTAATTGAAGATACTTTAATCTTTACAAAGAGCATTACCATGAATCCAATATAAACACTCTTGAAAAATTTTTGTCAAGCCTGAAGAAATGCTTGATGAGCAATTATCAAATATGACGAGTTACCAACCAATTACAAACATAGTTAACCAAATACTCACCGGCAAATATTGCATGCTTCTTAGCATTGTAGGCAGTGTTGAACATCCTCTCTCTCAAAACACCAGAGGTTTTAACAGCATTCATAATGCTGCAATAAGCAAGTATATGGGTCAATGGCTAGATCGCCCCGTAAGGCAAAACAAATGAAAGCTCTCATTACCCAGAATATAATCTATTGTATAACCGGGGTACACTGCAAAATACAGTGGGCCTTAACACAAGCATATCGTCCGGTAGTTTCAAATTATCCTGCAAATTTAGAAGTACCTGCATAGTCAGCTCACAAAGAAAAAATCACCCCTTTATAGTGATCATTTAACTTTATCTTCTGACTTTTATCATAATTAAACCAAAAAAACAAGAGTCCTTCCTAAAATATGATTGACAGTTCCAAAACCATATCAAAAAGCCACACATGCAATGTGCTATTGTTCATCTAATAAATATATTCAAAGCAAAAGTTGCATACTCCTTGATAGAATCCAGTTGCCCCTCCAAAATAAACCACCAAAACTTGGTTAGCCCGCTCAAATATGTGTGCTAGAGGGAGATATGAGATGTATCTGTAAAAAGAGTTAAATAAAAGCTTGAATATCAAGTGGAAAATTGCAAGTGGTTATTATTTATTGAAATTGCAACAAAATATAATTTATGATTGCTTTATCGTATTGCAGTGTGGCAGTAATTGATATTTACATATCTGTGAAATGCATACTGAGACAGAGACTCAAACCCGCTACATTTGCAACCAAGTTTGCATGGGTCAACACAACTCCCTACAGTATTGCAGAAAAAAGACAGAATTAGTTGGTGTGTTTAGGCAATCAGTTACAATACAAGACTAAGTAATATGTTATACCTTCGGTGTTCCAGTAGTACCACTTGTGTAGCATATAGTAGCAACATCATTAGGGTTTGGGGAAGAGAAAGGTTGAAGATTGTCGAGACCCTGAAAGGAAATCATCCCAGTTTATTAGGACCAATTCGGATGAGCTTATTTTCCACTTTTCTACTGCTTGCTATGAGCACTTATGCTGATCTTTAACTGTGGATGGGCTTATATGGTAAGAGCTTATGGCTTTTGAAAAGCTGTTTGAACTTATTGAAAAACACTTATTTAAGTTGTTTATCCAAACTGGGCATTGTTCAAATTTGATTACACAGTAAATCTTTTTGGTCCACCAGAAGAGGAAGTGCTCATGCTCACTACAGGGAAGCAATTCATGAAAGAAAGCTCAATAAGACGATCAAATTCACATAAAATTGCTAACTTGAAGTGATCCTCTCCTAAAATAGTTATGGACTTATGGTGAGCAAACTGGAACATTTTTCAGAAAGGTCCTATATACAGAAGAATATCAATTAGTTCCATTATTGTTTCAATTAGAGATTAAATATGTTAACGTTAGCAGAAAGCAGTGGGAAGAGATCACACTTCAAGTGTTGCATGAAATGCTTCCTTGATCTAAGATCCATCCATCCACTCACAAGTGCTTCAGGTTGATCGAAATATCAAATTATCAATAAGAAGTAAATTCCAATGCCTCATAAAAATAAAAGGAAAAGTAATACGGAGTAACTTTTATGAAAGCTTATGATGTCACCTGAGCAAGCAGCTTTGAATATGATATCACTTCAACTCCAGTTGATGCTGGAAGTGATGGAATTTTCCCATCTACTCCTCCAACTACCTACTATCCCAAATCAAGTTCACATGAAACACTGGAAGAATTGACACTACCTTTAAGATATAAGGAAAGAATCACATACCACAATCAACTGCACTGAAGGAATCTCAGACAAGAAGCTTAGTAACTGCAATTTTGAGACAAAAAATAACAATTTACAGCTTGTACCAACTAAAAATCTTTTAAGGAAGTCACCAAATATGCTTGTCACAATTTATAAAATCTAATCAGATGGTTCAGATTGCTTAATCAGAAGGAAATGACTAAATGCTGTTTAGTGTGTTAAAAATGAATATTAACGATGCATGAGGAGGTTCTGGCACAGATTGGAATAAGCACTCAACCACTATATCTCAACCCACAAACTGATATATGAACATGCTTCCCTTCCTCAATCTGAAAAGACTTCAAACTAAGCCAGTAATCTCACATTATATAACGTTTGTGGCATACAAAATATAGCCTTTATAGCTGCATGATTGGTAATATATTTGGCAGCTTCAGGACCTGCAATGTAAATGCTAAGTAAGCGTTTTAGTAAATTATTTCCATATTTAAAAGTTTTCTGGGTTGAAGAAAGACCAACCAAGGGTATCGTACAGGGGAACTGAAACAAATGAATATGCAGAGCAGGCATGGTCTACAATTAACCATTCTGGTCTGTTGATAAAATATATGCCAATAGACGAACCCTGCCACAACAATCAACCAAACATGAAGAAACTCCTCTTAATCAGTTTTTTGGAGACAAAGAACATTAAAAAAATAACAATAATAAAAGCATAAGTGCATAACCCTCCAACACTTGCAAATGCATAAAAACAGAAGGCATAACCAAAACGAATCATTAAAAGTCTTCTAATTTCCAACAATTAAAGTAAGCTTTTTAGAAGTAAATTGCCTTGGATATTCCACGACAAACAAGAGCTGAACCAATTGCTGACCGTGCACTACCTGCTTCCTCATATGTCATCCATCTGTACCTGTAAAACATATTCCACTAAATACTACTTTCATGTGCTCTAAAATAGTTCTCTCTCAAGTTCAATTTAAATGACTGACTTACTCCCCTACAGTTCCATCTTCCCCAACTCGTGTACCTAAGTAATTGCGATGGCTGAAATCCTTAACTGTGCGACTGACATAAAAAATTAAAAATAAAAAATAAAAAATAAAAAAAATCAAGCAAGGTAGGTATCCATATCAGTGTTAAAATGGAAAGGTGATGGATCTGATCAAGTAAAAATTAGAGGCTCACACAAAATTTTCATGCAAGGTTCCAATTTCAGGATGATCAACAAATCGGCTCACGAGCTTCAAAGGAGATCGTGCTGATCTGCAATTGCAAGTAACGATGTTTGTTTCATACAATCATCAAGGAATATATATATATATATATATACTAGTATATATTTTTAAAAATCTTCATTGATCTAACCTGTACACATTCCATTTTCCAGTCTGCAGTTTCTCGGGAAGCACAACACTGTATCCTTGCTCTGATTACATTCATGATCACCATCTTAGCTCAACATATGCATACATGAAATGTACATATATATAGTACTATACCAGTATACCGTACAATCAATCGTACATCACAGTTCATAGTACAGTAGCGTAGAGAAAGGCAAGTTACCAGAGTAATACTCTCCGGCGGTGAGACTTGATCGGAGAAGTGATGGTGAATCGTCGGCGGTGGTTGTTAGGTGGTGGTGTATTGCTTGAAGACGACGGTTTGCTTTAGTTTCCATGAATGAGACGGTGTCGTATCCCCTCCGCAGCTCTCTTCCAGAAAGAAAATCTACCTAAATTCTATCAGTTTGTTACAGGAGCAATAAAGAAATCAGTCGAGATGCATGATTGCATGACACGGGGATATAGGCATATAGCCAATATGCCGGCCCTTATCCAATTATACCCTATGTACTTTTTACTTTTTATTACCGATTTTTTTTTTTTGGGAGTAAACTTTTTATTACCGATTAATTTATGACAAAATCAATTAATATATTAGAATTTATGAATAAAATAGTTTTCTTCATTTTAAGTCGTGAAACATTTAAGAGCATCCTCAATAGGTATGAATTTTTACCGAGGTAATTAGAAGAGAGAACATGAGAGAAAAAAGAAAAAAAAATGTAAATGGAGTAATGTGCCTAGTGAGAGCATGGAGTTTACGCGCCCAGCTGGACGCTCTCCTAGTGCGTATAACGCGCACTAGGGACAGTTTCACTGGTTTAGTGGGGTCTACATATCTGACAAAACAGTCTTCCTAATTTGGTGGGGTCCACATATATGACAAAAAAAACAAGATCTTCTTATAAAGACTTGAATTATTCTCTCCTCTCTCTTTCTTCTGCATAGGAGTACATTTCCTTAAAAACCACATCAAAGTCTCTATCAGGGATGCTCTCAATTTTGAAGGAAAAATAGCATCTTTTTAAAAAATGTCTATAACTTTTGACTTTTCTTTCATTTATAGAAAATTTCATAATGCTACACTTTTACCCTTAATAGCTAATTGTATTGATGTAACATAGCCTCGATTTATATAACTTACTAGTATTTTTTCCCGACTTTGAAAAAGAATACATTTGATTTGTTAAAAAGCTCGTAGTTGCTACACCTCTAACCTTTCTTGGTAGCTAATTATGTTAATGTTATGACACATCGATTTATGTAAATTACTAGTATTTCTCTAACTCTAATAAAGAATACATCATGTTAAAAAACACTAAGCTAAACTTTTCGAGTGCGACCGAACAACTCTAGACTCTAGTAAACAATATGTTATGTTAAAAGCTCTAAAAAGGGAATCAAACTCTATAAGTACATTTTCGTCAAATTCTTCAATATTGATTCTTATTGGATTGAATGAATGCTTTTGGAAGGTAGTGTGTTAGCTTTCGTGTGGACCAGAGGAATTGATCCACCACCTTATCTTGATCCAGAACGTAACATGTAATATCACTACCACTTCACATGAAATATGTAATATTACTAAAACAAACCAAATAGACAAATAAATCTGAACAGATGCTATATCATAACAGAGTCGGTAGTAGTACTCAAAAAATCTACTCCGCAAAAAAATATTCTATTGCGCAAACCAAATGTCACGTAAATTGTAAATAATTTGAATCAAGTCGTTTCGATCAAAACACACAACACCAACAGAGATTTCAATGTCCATCATCAAGTCCTCTTCAATCATTTACAACATATCATCATTGCATTCAAAATGGACACTATACAAAAACAAGTTAACAGGAACAGCATCACAGCTGCTGTAATTTTTGGAAGCAAGAAGAATCACTGTAAGAGGTGCAAGGTAAATTATAATCTCTAGCTATTTCATCTCTTGTGGCATGCTAAAAGAGCTCCATCAATTGTTGCGCAACATCTGCACAATAAACAATCGCACGATGGTTATATGAGACACCGATTAAGTAGAATGTTAGGACAACGGAAAGAATCAAGACATTCTTGCCCCAAAGGTTGAATCCCCAACCCCAAGGCCCCCCAACACCCCGGCCCGACAGGACATTTGGGAGGATGTAAATCACGGTAACTCAGTGGCTGAATAGGGCCAAATGCCGGTGCGCAGAATCAAGGCATTCTATTTAGATGACTGATGACTAAAATACCAGCCAAAACGGGGTGTTCAGGTGTTATCAGCGAAAAAGAATGTTATAAAATGGCATCGTTACCACCTGCTATACAGGAAAACTATACGTACCTTTGAGTACAGGGGGTGGAGTTTGGAACTCCTGCCAAATTTTGTGGCCTGAAGCCATGTTCATGTTCAAGAACTTTGCAGCAAGATAAGCGGCACCAGCAGCAATCTGATGCGGTTTGAATTGAAGCCATAACGAACTTCTAAGCCTGCAATGCAAAGCAGAGACGAGGTTTAGACATACAGAGCGGTGGAATGAATTAATTAACACCTAATCCAGGAGAACGGGATAAATGACCAACCAAATCAATTGCAGCAACAATAGGAGGGACGTTACATTCAGTTCACATTTGCCACGTCAAAAACATGAGAACTAGTAATTTTGGGAGTACTACTTCTCGCCAACGAACAATTAAATCATTTAAGTCTGATGCAGGTAACATTATCGCCAAACAACTTTTTAATATGCGTCAAGTATGGAAGTCAAAAAGCAAACCGAAACAATTTTCCCTTACCAACTAACAGAGCAGCAATGGAGATGGATAAACCCAAGAATCTTCTGCAGAATGTCGATAGAGTACCAAGAATATAGCAAATATGTTATAAGCATCTAGAGTGTGCACCAACTCCCAGTCCCGGATCTGCTGCAGCAGTATATCAACCCCAGAAATATACACAATTCAGACGTAAGGGCTAAGAGGGTACATTGACAAGTCTGAGGGATAGACCGTCTCATCTTCTACTCATGAACAGAACACACCCCAATTTGAAATCATTCATGACCTTCATCCTAACGCAGTTTTCTAGTACTAGAAATAAACCGAAGTCTACAAGGCAGGCAATGATGCAAAATTAGAAACACTATCACATCACATGTAACCAACTGCCGTATCCATTAGTATCTACAAACAGCAGGATGGAGTTACCTGATAAATTTCTTATCTTTTTTTCTTTTCTTTTAGGAATGTATAAATAACATATATGTACACAAGTGAGCCATCTCTTTCCTTGTTAGAGACAAGTAAAACATCTGTGAAGCACATGATACTCAGCCAACAACACCTTGCTTGAGGGATCGATCCTAATTGGCTGTCAAAGCTTACATAAGATGTTGAGGCACAAACCTAAAGCAATGGGGGCACATTTCCTATCCAAAGGCTCAGTATAATAGTTACGCATCTCCCCACCCCCAAAGGAAAACTACTACTCAATTCAAGAAGCATTCTCAATCACCCCAAGTCTCCATACATCAGCCAGTAAACCCCCCAAATATATGACTACTACCTGCAAGAACCCAGTGTACCCAAAGGAAAACTACTACTCAATTCAAGAAGCATTCTCAATCGCCCCAAGTCTCCATACATCAGCCAATAAACCCCCCAAATATATGACTACTCCTGCAAGAACCCATGTAATAGTTTATGCATCCCCCCCCCCCCCCTCCCCCCCCAAAAAAAACCCACCCCCACAAAAAGAAGAAATAACATAAATAAAAAAAAAAATCCACACTTTCCTCTTACTTGTTAATTAAGAGGGTGGATTGACAGGATGTCAGAGAGGAAAAACAAAATAAATAAATAAATAAATAAATAAATAATAATAATAATAATAATAATAATAATAATAATAAAAGATATTTGTGTACATAAGTACTCTGTATTTAGGGCTTAGGGGCAAACCGACTAATAATAAAATTTTGTAAAATAATTGAAGCAACTAAACAAATGCTAAAAATATTATTGAATGAAAGGACTAATTAAGAAATTTTGAATTCCTGAATTTTTTTGGGAAGAAAAGGTTTGAAAATGAAATAAAAGTTACTAACAATTTGCTGGATATAAATCAACAAATTGCCTCAACAACCTAGTATAACTTTTAAGGAAATACGGAAAATTGGTTCATTCCGGTGGTTGAGTGCTCAACCATTCCTGTTGACCTTTACGTCATGGGTTCAGACTTCAAACCCAAGAAACAACCTCTATGCGGGGAAGGAGAAGGAAAAAAAAAAAAAAAGAAGAAGAAGAAGAAGAAGAAAGAAGTAGAGTTGCACACAGTCCTGCATATTGCAGGAGTACTATGCAGTAGGTATATCTTTAAGAAAATATTGATGACCCAAATTTTAGATATCATGCAATATAACTATTGCTATACTAGGGCTGTAAAACACTTGCCTTAAGTGCCCCAAAAATTTTCAAGCCAATAACTCACTTACTCACCAAACACCTTTTCAGGTTCACTGCCCTATTTATCAGTGTCCTATGTGGACACCAAAAAAATAGGTGATATGGAAATTAGTGCACCAGGACACAGTAGGTTTCTTCCTTGTGACGTGAAAAACAATGTCATGGCAAAACTGCTTCTGGAGCATCTGTGACTATCTTCTACACCTTTTCAGGTTCACTGCCCTATTTATCAGTGTCCTATATGGACACCAAAAAAATAGGTGATATGGAAATTAGTGCACGAGGACACAGAAGGTTTCTTCCTTGTGACGTGAAAAACAGTGTCATGGCAAAACTGCTTCTGGAGCATCTGTGACTATCTTCTACAGCCAATGAATTGCTATTTACATGTTATGGAAAAAAGCATCCACAAGAAATGGCTAGTTTTAACTTCAGATGAAAAACAAAACATTTGATGAACAGCATATCAACCGCCAGCTAACAATATCATACAAGCGACCAAGATAATCCTTCTAAAGACCCTGCAATTATATGCCAATCCAAATGTATCAACATCAGATTACAGAATGACTTCATAGAGTAATTAAGACGGGTAAAGTAGAATTTGCACAGAAGTTACAAAGAGTTGTAAGCCAAGGAAGGAAAAGCAGAAGTAAAGAACCAATTTGATCCCATCTATAACCACTGCTCGCAGACTCAACCAAGAAGCAGAAAATTCAGATTCCTACAGCCACGCTTTGGTTGAGCAAATGCCATGATGGAAACAACAATCTACGAGAGTCAAATTCTATAAACTGGATATCACAACAACTAGAAGTTCATAGATATATAACAGCAAAGGAAACAATCAGGCAGAAAAAATAATTGGCCCAAAATACACAGAATCCTCCAGAAAAACTTATGAATGCAACCAATTCACAAGATTGAAATGAAGCATGCATCTTACCCTTCACTGACCAAGTTTAGTGCCAAGTTCACCAAAACTGTTTGGGAAAATCCTAATTTCTCAAGTGTGGAGGTAAGAGAAGTATATGGGTGCTGCACATTGAGCTCAAAATTTAAAGTTGTCAAGATCAATTGCTCAGCCTCAGTAATCCGTTCTCGGTATAACTCAAACCAGTCCTGTATAAGTTCAATAGACATAAAAACATGTTACAGATACAACTAAAAGCAAAGAGAAAATGATAGAAATAGATAGGAAGTAAAGATACTGACAACTGGGAGTGCATATGATAAATAAGAAAAGTCCTGCTTATGGAAAATCTCAGATGCTGATCTCAACACGTTGTTGAGAGGACATGGAGTCTCTTCTGATTTAGCAGCTAGGAAGAGAGCAGCAGTAGCGACCAACTGCAATAGCAATGATAAGAAACAATCAGCCCATGTTGAAATGTATTGACAGATAGAATTGTCATTTGACACTACAAAATACTAGCAACTAGAAACAGGACACTTACAAATCTATCATGACAAGCATGAGACCTACGAACAAAGAATCGGTGACAGAGAACCATGGCAGTCCCAATTGTTGTTTGTGGCCTACAGGCAAGTAAAACCAAGATCAGTATCAGTCTAGCAATAGTTGAAATCAAACTTATAACAACACTAGACTAAAGACACTGATAGTGAGTTGAATTCCAAAAATGCATTGTTTAGCTCAAAGCGTATGCATGTACACAAGTTCACGCATGAAAGGAAACTCACAGTTCAAGTCGAACTCCAAGGGTCTGCAGGAATGCACAATACGAATATCGCAAATGCATTTCACGCACAGCATCAATACCATCTTTCCTGGAAGGAGAGCACCTCTCAATTTCCTCTCTGGACATAAAAACCACCTCATTGTCGTCATCTTCAAATTCTGAGCGGCCACGCTTGTAGTTATTAGAGGCATGCCCATTGGAAAAAGACCTATTACTGGTACTAGCAGTGGAAATTGCAATACTGGAATTATTGTTGCATATAGAGGTGACACTATCATATGCACCCTGATTTCTTGGATGCATGTTGTTATGTGTGCTTGGTTGTCTTGGTGGAACGTTATTACATGCATGGAGTTGCTGATGGTAACCCGCACTACTTCCCCATGAAGAAGATAAGCACTTCCTTCTCTTTGCAGAAGGTTCAACCTCAGGTTTCACACAATTACTATTGTAATTGTAGCCATACTCCATAAAGTTTTTACGGATATCATTTGGATGATCAAAATCTCCTTGATGTGTAAAGCTATAGTCAAAATACTTGGTGGTGTTGTAGGTATTGGGAGCAAGTGAGGCATTGTGGTTATTAGCATGGTTTCTACCATGTGAGAATCTGTACTGACCGCGCAAAGGACCACCTTTTGTATGGTATGTCTGAGAATAAGCCATTATACCTGTTTAATTCAACAAACAAAATAACTCAATCACTCAACATAAGGCAAACGTCATCCTATGCACTTGTCATTTTCAATTGAATTAGTTCCTCATCAATCAAAAGACACAAAATAACACCAAAGTTGAATCTTTCCACTAAAGACAGAGATGGCATTACAACACAGCCCAAGTGAACCAAAATACAACCAAGAAAAATAAAGTTGCAAGTATGGAACTTGATGAAATAAGTTACAGGAGCAACAATCAGGCATCTGAAGTGCTTATGACTGGTTTTAAATAATACAGATTAACATCAAGGCTGAATGCTCGAATTAAAAAGTAAACATCAAGATTTTATCTAGACTTGAGGAATAGGTACTTTTTTTTTCTCTATTACAATGAAGTATCTATCTGTTACAGCCCAAAAGAGTCCATCCCCCGCCACGGGGGTTAGATCCTGTGACAATCCTTTACTCAAGGAGAGGGACAGAGGTGCCATCTGAACCCAAGGTCCTTGGCTAATAAAAAATTAACCTCTACCGAACAGTAAATATAAAAAGATCTAATCTTTCTATATGATGATCTTTTTTAAAAAAATCCCATAGAGTTGACAATTTGACACAAATGAGTAGAACAGATAAATTACAAATAACTTCCAATTTAACAACCCAAGCAACCAACAATGGTAAAACGGAACATCAAGGGAAAACCTCATCAAAATCCCGATATAATAATTACAAAACAAAGAGAATAAATTCATAATTAAAAATATATATATTGAATTGCTAACAAACCGAGAGAGATCCATGGATAATTAGATCAGAAACTCACCGGATTAGCAGAAGAGCTAGATCAAGCCGTATAGGGGAAGCTAAAGACAACAATTCTGCAAAAGCCGATTGCTTTTTTAATTTTCTAATTATTCTGAGGAGAGGTTGGGCGATCGGCGGAGATGAAGAGGGTTTTGAAGAATGAAACCGACGAAAGAGAATTGTGAAAGAAGAGAGATTTACATAGAAAAATCCATAGATAGACAGAAGGTAAATGGCGGATATTAAAATGTAAGATGTCGCTGTGATCGTGTTGTGTACTTTTGCTCTTTTCAGGTCAACATTAGCTAAGGTGCGTGTCAAACACACCCTCTCAATCTCTCATTGGGGAATTATTTAGATAATTTGATCATTTTTGAAGGGTTTGAAATACATTCGAGGCATAAAGTATAAATAAGTCATAGTAAAATTTAAGAAATAGTAATTAAACTATCAAATTCGAATAATTTACAAATAAGCTACTAAACTAAAGAAAAAAATTAAATCACTAAAATCGAAAAAAGAGCAATTAACATTTTTAACAAGTCATTTGCATATTTTGATGACAACTTCCAGCAACCGGCAACGACTCAACTGAGTCGTTGCTGGTCGCCTTTTCCCCGCAACCGGATTTGGTTGCCTTCTCGAGGAGAAGGCGACCAAATGTGGTAAAGTCACAAATGTTTACTTTGGTGGGAGTGTGTGAGAAATGAGGTTTAAGAATATAAACTTAAGCCCTAATTTAAGTATTTGGTGTTAATCTATATTTTATTGAGTTTGTCATAAGTAAATTAGATCGAGAAAAACATGTACTAACATATGAATACGGTTAATTTTGTATCTATAAAGTGTACCACATTCATTTTATCATTATAACATATACATATTTGATTATTCAAGAATTTTGATTAGGGAATAATTGATTGAATTGAAGAATGATAACGCAGAAAATAATATAAGTTGACACTTATAATAAAGAGATCAAAATTACAACATTTCAACCTTTATTATTATATTATATAAAATATTTCTCAGTGTTTTTATGGAGTTATTTTTATAACTCATTTGTTGTCTTGTTGAGCTACGTGTAATATCAGTTCTTTTAAAAAATTGTTAATAATAAAATGTTTCAAAAAAAAATAAAAAATATATTCTCTAATGCTCTAACGCAGGCTTTTACCGAAAACCTGTCTGAATGCATGCAACAACTTGCTACTTTAACATGAATTGGAAGCAGAAAGGGTTCAGAGATCAAATTCTGTCTCATATTGTCTGATGCTGCGACTAAAGAAATACAGCACCAATCATGTTGCATAGGTCTTCACAATTCAATTTACCTTTTTTTTTATATATAATTTTTAGACTATTATACAAAAAATGTAGTTTATCATGTGCACACCTTCGTGACTACAGATTTCCCTTATTACTAAAAAAATTATAAAATCAGATTTACTAATCGAATAAATTCTTTCCTTTTAAGGAAACAAAAACGTGTGAAAAACAAAAGTATGTTTATTTATGCATTTGAAAAGCAGAAAATAGAGAATTGAAGTAAACGTAACCTTATGTTACACTACTCGGTTGCAACGTGGCTCAACCTCAACCAAACATGCACAAAAAGAAGCAAAATTCACCCCCCCCCCCCCCCCCCCCCCCCCCAAAAAAAAAAAAAAAAAAAAAACAAGAATTAATTGAATACTATGCACATAGTTAATTGAGAATCTATCAGATTAGCACAGATCTTCATGCTGGTGGTCCAGACAAAAATGGATTCCCAGGAGTAGTCCTGGAAAGAACAACAAATTGGTAGAGTAAATATACAGCAGGAACAAGATGAAGCTGCAATTAAGTTATGAAAACACATATATATATTGCAGATTTGCAGACAAAATACCTTAGATTTATCCCAGGTTTCCCAAGAATGCTGCCTGGTATTTGGCCTGTCAGATTGTTGTTTTGCAAGAAGCTGCAGCCATAAAAGTAGCATATATTATAAGCCATGAATCTTAGCTTCTTAAACTATCCAACATATGTTAACCTAAAAACAGCCATAAGATGTAGCTAGCATTCTGGTTCACTAATACTTGCTTAAATATGCCAAACATATTGTGCAGAAGTGCGAAAAATTGCGCCTACAAACTAAGAATTCGTTCTTGATGTAACTTACAGTTCGCGAAGGCTTTTGATGCTCCCAAGTGACGGGGCGATCTCCCCACCAATTTGATTGTCTTCCAAATGTCTGACATGACAGACAAAAAACACAGTAAATTGTAACACATTAGCAAATGGAAACAGATGAACATGTCAAAGATTTGTATATGTTCAAGAAGGTGTTTTCGGGTAGATTATTGCAGCTGCAACTATGAAGAACAGGCATATCTGGACTTACAAGATTTCCAATCTTTTTAATGAAGATAAATCCGGGATAGATCCAGACAGATCATTGTTCCCGAGCCAACTGTCAAACGAAAACATCCATTAGTAACAACCTTAATCTCCCCAAAACTTGCTAGTTTGAGTGAATTTTTTATGATCACCTACATGCCAGTCAATGCTGTCAAATTGGCAATGCTTGATGAAAGCATTCCCGAAAGGCCCATACCCGTGAGGTTTCTGTGGAAAAAGCGGGGAAAGTACAAAAGAAATCACAACATCAATTTCTAGTATGGTTAGGCAAGCTAAGGACAAAGTGTTCATAACATATATAAGCATCACAACTTACAATGTTGTAACACGAATTTTGGTTCCTCCAGAGCAAACAACCCCGGTCCATGAGTACTGTGGCGGTAGGCAGGGATCGCCATTCCAATCAAGAGAAGGATTCTCGAATCCCGCCTTCAATTTCTCCAAAGCTATCACTGCAATAAAAAAAAAAACCCGATCGACATTCTAGTTATCCAGAAAACCGATAGAAAATGCTGAATAAAATCCCCTAAAGTCTACCTAGGCAACATTTTTCTGCAAGAAAGTAGATATATCAGCACTAGCATTAGCATACCATCTCGAGTGTGAGTTTTGCCCCCGAGGGGCAGCACTCGAAAAACCTCCCCTGCATTGATAAGAGGAGCAACGGTTGAGCCTGGAGCTCGGGTCAATGTCACATTTGTGATCCCAGAAAGAGGCCATTGATCTGCAAAGACCATCACACCAGCTGCTGTCACACTAAGGTTATGGTAGAACACGACGCCATTTAAGCTGATGTCGAACGCTCTCCTCCCTGAAGGCGAATCCCGGTCATTGGCAAAGTAAAGGGCGACATAATATATCGCGCTGGGGAGAGGATATGGAGGCCAGAGTAACTCCATAGCCTCAGATTCAGTGGCTGTCAAGCCTGTCTGGAATACATCAATGGGGGGTTGATTCCATATGCCAGAAACAGACACCTTGCTGGAGTTCAGTGCAGGAGAATGGTCTCCAAATGGCACCCAGAACCGGTCAAATTGATCAGCAGGATATCTAGCAAACAATATCCCCCTAGTTAGTTAGATACTAAACACCAAGCCAAGCTACAGTCCTACAGATTTTAAGTTACGAGTGAAAACCCGCAATCACTATATGATGGTGCACAACAGCAAAGGTAAATCTTTGTGACCATAGTCATGAAACAATTACAAGGTGGTAAGCCAGCCTAACTTGTACATAACTGACTAGGGGTGTCCATTCGGTTAATAACCGAGCTAAACGAAATTAACTCACTTTGCAAAATGCTAATCAAAATCGAAAATTCCTATTTTCGAATTAATCGAAATATTTCTATTAAAAAAACGGACTAGTTAACAAAAAATTGTTGGTTCGGTTTTACTTAATTGTGCACACCCTTATAGCTGACCGGCTCAAACAAAAAGACTAATAGGCCGCTTTTACTAAAAGTCGAATTTAAAACTTTATGATTACCAAGCTAATAACTTTATCACTTGAAAACATGGTTTTGAAACCATACCACCTGATTGGTACATTGTAATTTAGTTGAAATTCAATGAAAGTCTCAATTACATGGTTTGATTGGAAGGAATTGCAATTTCGCCGAATTGCAATTCACTCCATTGGCTGAATTGCAATTCATTGGTATTCCTCATGAATTGCAATTCGTTACTTATAGGAAAGGAAGGAGGGATGAAATGATAAATATGCCCTTAATTATTATTATAATTATTACACAATAATATTTTAGTCTTTATATCACTTATTTCTTTCTGTTTTGTAATTTTTCATTCCAATCAAACGCCATGTAAAGGAAGATGTAAAATGAAGAGACTAACCGAATAATTGGTCCAGTGTGACCAAAACTGTGCCTGGCAATCAAACTAAAACCATACTTGCTGAAATCGGTGGAGTTGTACAGTGATTCCGGCAACAATACCACCTCCAACGCCGATATAAACGGGTCGGAATCCGTATACTTATTAGCTCCCAGACAGACGCTCATACTCTTCCCGGCCGCCATAAACACGCCTTCATAGTACGTAGACATCCCATTCAAATAATCCTCCGTCGTGTTCACGACGGCCCACGTCGTCCCCACCACAATCTGGTCAAACACCGGCGGATTAGGATGAGCGTTCCCGTTGACCCCGCCGTAAAAGTACGTCGTCCGGACCATGTACTTCCGGCCCCGGTAAACCGGCACGACATAGCAGAATTTCCTGATATTAGAAAATGAAAATTATATAAATATATAAACAATATTATTCTTAAAATATTGGAAAAAAATTTTTTAGTATTATTAACACTATTACAATTATCTGTTTACAACTATTTGAAACACTAAAAGTTAAAATCACCGGTCCCTTTCATATGGGAGAGCAACAGAGTGCACCCACAAAATCTTTACAAATATTGTAAATTTGTTATATTATTTTTTGCTTTAATTTAGATATATAACAGTTGATCAAAATTGCATAATACAATAAATATACAATATTCTAAGAATAATATTGTTTAGTTGTTTACATATTTACATATTCTAATACCTGAAACTATTGTTCCGAACCGGGAAAGTGCGCACCGTGGAGAGGGTGGGGTCCAGAACCGATAAAGACAGGTTCTTGGGTGCCCCGGCGGCGACGAAATCGCCGTCCGGCAACCATTTCCGGCCGCCGATCACTCTGCTCACCGTCGCGCCGCAGTCAATCAGGTAGCCTGCAAAAACCCAACAAAAAGAATGGAAATCTAATCACACCGTAAAAGCTAAGGGAAACCAGAACAGGGAAATTATATTAACACTAAATGATCGAATTATTACTTGTGGGGGGTTGAGAAGTGGAAAGAGAGAAGAAGATGGAGAAGAGGAGGATGAGGAGAGAGAAGAAGTGGTTGAGGGGCGCCATGGGAGGTGAAGAATGGTGGGTTTGGAATTGAAGGTGTAAGTGTAGGTGAGATGGAGATCGAAGAAAAGAATAGTGGAAGAAAGGTGAAGTTGGCGAAGAGGAAAAGAATAATGGAGAATGGGACAGCCATTTGAGACAGAGCGGGAAGTGGTCAGATAGCTCAAATGGAATGGTTAGTTTATATTTTCTTTATTTTTTTTTTTTGTATTTGTTTGTTTTAATATATACTCTATTCAAGCAAATTATTCAGCGATTGTGTGGACCATGATCCAAAAATTTATGTCCGGCACGCTTTGTTAGAATCATGAACCTTTTAGGGTAAAATAATACAGTGTTTTTTATGAATTAAAAATAATATATTTTAATTATGTATTGGAATAATGTATTTAAGTGTTAAAATAAAATTTCTATGATAAAATAATGTATTTTATAAGTTAGAATAATGTACTTTAGGTGTTAGAATAATATATTTTATAAATTAAAATAATATATTTTATGTGTTTTTAAATCACAATCTACGCAATAATAATTGATCTATTGTTTATTCATATTTCCTTCCAATGCCGGCATGCCACCATCCCTTAACCAAATCCTCTTAGTCGCACCCCACAACCCCAAATACACCTTTAAACTTTTTTTTTTTTTTAATTTAAAAAAGGTATAATTTTAAAAGGGGATTTTTTTTGATATATTTTAATTAATTAAAAAGAATCACATTCAATACGAAAGGGACTAGTATGAATTTAGAATTTATTAGAAGCCAAACTACAAATAAATACTCTTCCTACTACTACTTAATTTTTAATGTTTGAAGTAATGGATTTCAATGGATGGTTGGCTATGTTCTTTGCTCCACCATTAACACATGTAGAGATGCCTTACAAATTATTTACATTTCAATTTGTTATATTTTGTATTTAGTTATTAATGAAGAAAATGCAGAGAATATATATTTAGAAATTATATTACAAATTGTATTTTAGTTTTTATATGACTAAAATAGATACAAATTGAAATAAAAAGTAATGATATTATTTGACAGAATTGAAAATCAATAACTAGTACTCCGTATAATAAACTATTACAATTGATATGCCACTTTAGTGACTTACCTTTAAAGAAAGGAAAATGATACTTTTCATAATGAATTATAAGAAAATATAATTTCTCGTTTTTCAATTATATTATGTGTTACTTGTCGTCCATCAATTGTATGTAAATTGTGTTATGATGGGTTAAATTAGTTATTTTACAAATAATTGAGAGCCAAAAAATCACTTTACAAATATCTAATAAGAGGCAATATATATTATTTTGAGACGATGAATGTTTTCTATTTTCAGTTATAGAGAAAAAATGATCAAATAAACCTTTGAACTTTGTAGGATAAAGCAATTAGGCCCCTGAATATTTAAACATTGCAATTAAACCATCAAACTCATTAAAATCAATCAAATAGATCCAATTTATTGGTAACCAACAATTTATTAGTAAATCTACACCGTTGGTCATCCTGCAAATTTGTCGCCGACCACCCTCTAAATCCACCTCCGATAACCATATTGATTGCCATCTCCGGAGATGGGTCACCATCTCCCGGAGGGAAGGCAACCCGGAGATGTCGACAAGATTTGCTCGCCTCTCCGGAGGGTGACCAATCCGGTCATCATCGGTGGATTTGGGCAGTAGTCAACGACAATAAGTGGTCAGAGATATATATATCGATAAGATGTTGATTAGAAGTACATTAAATCTATTTAACCTATTTTAATGAGTTTGATGGTTTAATTGCAACATTTAAATGTTCATGAGTTTAATTGTTGTATCTTGCAAAGTTCAAGGGCTTTTTTTTGACACTTTTTATTTTTTAAAATTGTACTCTAATAATTGGGCAATTGAATGAGATTGGGTTCTTTTTGCAAATTTAAGAAATAAAGGAGTTCATAAATTTAATTTCAAAAATCTCAGGGGCTCCAAGTGAAATTATCTCAATGCATATTTTGCCGTCCCCCAATTTTTAAGTTTAAACTTTTTCTCCACATTTCCTGTGCTTCTTTTTCTCCCACACTCTCCCTCTCTCTTTTTTAAAGCTAAAGCAATCTCACTGCTTCACTCGCCGTCTTCAACCAAACCAAACCATTTCCGAGAAACATGAATCTGGAAAAGCCCGAAAACGGTACTTTTCTTCTTTTTATCCTCTTTCCTTTTTAAGAGTTTAATGCATTTTCACGGAATGCGATGCTCAAATTTCTAGGGTTTCTTTCACGGTATACATTTAGTCTCTTGTCTATGTACACTGAAATTTCTGGGTGTTCATAGATTTCCAGAGCCTAAAGGTTTGATTTGTTTCATTGATCTGCTATGCCCCTTGCTTATTCGTTGGTTTCCTGGTCTGGGTATTTGTTTTTCTATCTTTTTTTTTTCCTGTTAATTTTATGAAGGTTTTGTGGTGAATCTGTTATAAGATGTTTATGACTTAGTCCACTTGTATTAGGGTTCTGTATGTGTATACTTAAGGATAAGTAACTGTAGACAAGACAGATAACTTCCAGTGCAGGTTTTGTGAATGCAACATAGGGATGCTTTTGAAAAAAGATTGGATTTTTAGGGTTTTTTTTCCTAGTGGTCAGTTATGTTGGGTTTTACATTATTGAAACAAGCCAAAGAATGGTACTTTGTGAAAATTTATGCTTTGGAGTATATATAACCATGGGTATGATTTTGTGGGGCAAAATGGAGGTAGGTCTTATATGTGGGTGGATTAGTGTCTACATGAAAAAACCCACATTTTAAAAGTAGATAATGGTTCTAACTTCTATTTGAGGGAGTTTTTACGTGCTGTTGTTCTCATAAGATCTAGAAAGTCGTAAGCTGATTTGAGGAAGAGATGGTAGGAATGCGTGATTTAATGGCATTGCCAGATTGAGTATTTTGAATTTTGAACGAGTTGAGGAACGAAAGAACTATGGAAATGACCAGCGTTCTTTTCCTATCTTTCAATGTTTTGGTTCTAATTTTGTTGGGATCTTCATACTTCTTGGAAGCTTATAACGAATTTGCGATAACTAGTTATAGGATGGATAAAAGGTGATCTGCTTTATAGTTGTGACTCATGAAGAGTGACTAAAGTTTGAGTTGTATTTGTATATAGATAATTGAATATCTTTTTTATTTTTAATTCTATCTTAAAATGTCTAATCTGCTCCTTTCTTACGATTTTGTCATAGTGCTTTGTCACTTTTTGGTTTCTTTATCGAGGAAAAATATTGAATTATATACCTGCCTTTGTTTTAGGTGTTTCAATGGATTCCACAGCACCTGCCTGTGTTGTAGGTGTTCCAATGGATTCCACAGCACCAAGCCCTGAGCGCCGTCCATTTTCAATTAAATTGTGGCCCCCAAGTGAAAACACGAGGAAAATCTTGGTGGATCGGATGACGAACAATCTTTCTACCCCTACCATTTTCACTCGCAAGTATGGTAGTCTGAGCAAGGATGAGGCTGTTGAGAAAGCTAAGCAAATTGAAGACGCTGCATTTTCTGTTGCAAATAATCACTATGATAAGGAGCCCGATGGTGATGGGAGCTCAGCAGTTCAGCTCTATGCCAAAGAATGCAGTAAGCTAATCATCGAAGCTCTGAAAAAGGTCCCGAAGATTGAGGAGAAAGAGACTGTGGAGTTGAAGGCTGTTCCTGTCTCCCATGAAACCGTTTTGGGAGAAACCGTTTTTGATATCTCCAAGGGTAAAAGGGCTTTTATTGAGGCGGAAGAAGCTGAGGAGCTTTTGAAGCCTTTGAAAGAGCCGGGAAACTCTTACACTAAGATATGTTTCAGTAATAGAAGCTTTGGGATTGGAGCGGCCCATATTGCTGGGACTATTTTGGCAACCCTCAAGGACCAACTGAAGGAAGTTGACCTGTCAGATTTTGTAGCCGGGAGACCCGAGAAAGAGGCTCTTGATGTCATGACGATATTCTCAGAAGCTTTGGATGGTTGTAATTTAAAGTCTCTGAATCTTTCGGATAATGCTCTTGGTGAGAAGGGAGTTAGGGCATTCGCAAAGCTCCTGCAATCACAAACGGAGTTGGAGGAATTGTTTTTGATGAATGACGGGATATCGGAGGAAGCTGCACGAGCCGTTTGTGAATTGGTGCCTTCCACCGAGAGGCTTAAGGTCCTACAGTTTCACAATAATATGACAGGAGATGAAGGAGCCGTGGCTATTTCTGAAATTGTGAAGCGCTCTCCATTGTTGGAGGATTTCCGATGCTCTTCGACAAGGGTAGGCTCTGACGGCGGGAAAGCTTTGTCTAAAGCACTTGAGACGTGCACTCATTTGAAGAAGCTTGATTTGCGGGACAATATGTTTGGTGTTGATGGTGGCGAAGCATTGAGCAAAGCGCTCACCAAGCATGAAAACCTTTCCGAGATTTACCTGTGCTACCTAAATTTTGAGGACGAGGGAGCAATCGCAATAGCCAATGCTCTCAAGGACTCGGCCCCTTCACTGAGAATCTTCGAGATGGCTGGAAATGATATAACTGCCAAAGCTGCACCCGCTTTAGCTGCATGTATATCCGAAAAGCAGCTTCTCACGAAGCTCAACCTGTCTGAGAATGAACTCAAGGATGATGGTGTGATCCAGATTGTGAAGGCTCTGGAAGAAGGTCACGACCAATTGAAAGTGGTTGATATGAGCAGTAACTCATTGAGAAGGGCTGGGGCTCGAGTGCTGGCTCAGGCTCTGGTGCATAAACCCGAGTTTGAATTGCTGAATGTTAACGGGAATTTCATCTCTGATGAAGGCATTGATGAGTTGAAAGATATCTTCAAGAAATGTCCCGAAAAGCTTGCATCCTTGGAGGACAACGACCCTGAGGGCGAAGATGACGATGATGATGATAAGGAATCCGGGGATGAGGGTGAGGGTGAGGGTGATGAAAATGAACTAGGATCAAAACTCAAAACCCTAGATGTCAACGAGGATGAGTAAATCCCCGCAAATATCAGGTATCACTTCAAAACTATCCCTGCCCTGACCTTAATCTGCATCCCGTGAAACTGGTTTTGACTATTTCTTTACGTGATTGAGCAGGACCCTATCCCGACTCTCCAACAAGCACTAATGCAATGTTCCGTTGAGGGGTTACGCTAGACGAGATGTTGTTTTTCCCTATGGTTAGCCTAGCTAGCATCTTAAAGTTTATGTAGCTGCTAGCAAAGATCAATTTTACCAATTTCAATTTGTTGCCAGATTTGTAGACTCATCATTTCTACCATTTCAATGTACTACTGCTTTTAGCTGAAGGCTTATGTATTACTCTATTTAGAAAAACTGAAACTCTACTGAGTATTTAGCCTTTACCAATTATCATTGGTTTTACTACCATCTAAGTGCATGTTTAATGATCATTGTATCTTACCTTTCTTCCCTTCAAGCATCATATTCTATAATTGTACTATTACAAATCATCATTTTTCAATAGGCTGAATTATACTTTATGGTCTAGAAATATTCATTTCAAATCAATTTTGTATTCCGAGTCTACAAATATTCATTTCAAATTAATCTGTAGAAGTTTCATTTACCAAACTAGGTATATAAAATGAGATGGAGGTAATATCTTATATAATTTTAATGATTGGTGAATCAAATCCTTTAAACTAGTAAAAACTACTCCGTATATATCTTCAAATTTTACATCATTCTATATTTGGTAGGCATATTCTTTACAAAAAAGATCAAAGTGAAGTGTGATCATCTCATCCATCAAATAACATTTTATCTATCTTCAAATTTCACATCCCACCGAAATTTTCAAAACTACTAAAATAAAAGGGAAGAACAGGACGTTAGAAGAAGAAAAAAAGATTGGAGTAGTTCTGTATCAAACTTAATTCATGTATATATAAAATTTAAATAAATACACTAAGGTTCTGGTACATTAGAAAAAATTCTATTGTTGGTGTCAAAATCTAAGAAAATTATGGATGTATTATCTTTAGTACGCAGCGTTTTGGCTTCATTTAACAAAACATTAGCTATCTTTTCCGCTGAGATGTTTTCATTGATCGAACTTCTCTCTTTACACTGCACAAGAGAGTAGAATTTTAAATGTCATCAGATAAAAGAATTTAAAACAAAAAATGAAGTTAAAACCTTCAACTGAAACACAACAAAATAAAAGAATTTAAAACAAAAAATAAAGTTAAAACCTTCAACTGAAACACAACAAAATTACCTGTTGAACAAGTTGAACTGCCTTCTTCATATGTATCACATCCCAAAAGCCATCACTAAACATTCAGAAAGTTAAAATTATAACTACAATGAATGGAAAGAGATCTATCACTAAATAGAAAGACAAAAATACAATAGTTTAGAAGTATAACAACCTTGCTAATAATGCAAAGCCTGTGCTAGTCTGGTGTATGTACAAAGCTTGACTTATATATGGTTCTGAACTAAACCGAACATCCTGTTGTTTTAGAAACTTGTCTCCAAGCATCCTGGCAAGGTTTAGACCTAAAATGATAAAGTATAATTAGCTAATTATTGACATTTAACAAATACTAAAGTACGAAAAAACTAAACTATCATGTTACCACATAGTCGTGTTTCCCCATCTTTCAAAGGTTCTCCTGCTGCTTCAAAACGAAGCTTTTCTGAATTACTAGTTATTCTGTGGTCTTCAGTCATTTTAATCTGCTTTCCGTCAATACTGCCACATGCAATATTAGAATCTTATACTCAATTGAAAAAAGGTAGACACAACTTACTTCACAACACTACTAAATGGTCTCTAACAAGAAATTAACAAACGGATAATAAATGAAAGAACTTTACACAAAATAATAATAATATGCTTAATTCTTAACTCAAATATTTAATGCAACCAAGGCACACGGATACATATACGATAATGTGAAAAACATACTTTACAACACAAGCTGAATCGCCAACATTTGCACATTGCGCATAGAAATTTTCTTGACCATCCGCCCAAACTAGAAGCATTGTCGCTGTACAACCCTGAAATATTTTGATTATTAAACTGCATAAGGTTGTTACAGATACAATATTAAGGGAAGTTCTATGTAGGACAAAAGTAGCATTGAACCAAAATTCACAAACATTCATGATAGTCATCTTGCTTTTTAGGGTGGTCAAAATAGTAAACTAAACTTGATATTACCACCACTAGACATCCATACCACCATACTTTAAAATACATAGATCCTATAGCATGAGCAGAAAGGTGATGCCAACAAAATTTTGAAACTTCTAACTAATCAAATGTGAAAATATAACACAATGGAGGCAATCAGGCAATAACAGGAAAAATGTACTCCACCATTATCCAAGCCAGCAGAGTGGTAACCTAGTATTGCATTGAGCATATAAGGTCAAACCTCGCATTGCTTTAAGAGCATATTAAAGCAACATAGAGCCACGAATCCCACATAGAGCTATAAAAAAACATATGACCCTCAAAAAAAAAAAACAGAAGTATGGGCCCCAACCTCATAGTTGTGATTCAAGGACGCTTCTGCTTGAGAAAATGCTTCTCTAAGGACATCTGAAGCATCGCATTGTGATAAAACCTCCTCCCTTCTGAAGGAATCTGACAATATGCTAGCAACAATTTGTGGCAGTATTCTGACAGAGGAAAAGAAGACAGCGGATATTAAAATGTGTCCAGCAGCACCGAAGGATTTTAACTGGTTAACGATACTAGTAAAATATTTTAGACAGCTCTACTGGAGATGAATTTAAAATTTTAATTAACTCATGAAGCATGATGATTATGCCAGTTTAACACTAAAACCATATCACCAATCAAGCAAATATCAAAATCATTCACATCAATGCTTGTTTCCAGGTTGAAAAGTTTTTCAAATCAAAATTCAATAAATTCAGTTTTTTCCCAGTCTTTTGACCAGATCTACTTGCAGCAAGTTTTATCACTAAGTTGGAATTTAACATATCCATAGATATACATGGTAATGAATGGTATCGTGGAAAACATATCAGTTCAAACAACTTTTCTTGTGGGACAATAATATGTTCTTTTAAGTACATCTACATGAATTTCAAGAAAGATTTTTACCTAAACAATAATACAATATACAGATATAAATTCTAGATGGTATATTGCTATTTAACTTTCCGTCAAATGGTAAAGCGATTATAATAATAAGATCATCGTAAATTCCCTTAGGAACAGAAACAAATACGACCTCATATTTTTTAATCTGAAAAATGCAGCTGAGAAAGTAACACGAAAAATTAAGATACTAACTTGCTAGCAGATTCAGCAGCACTAGCTCCACCATGTCCATCACATATACCAAACAATCCAAACTGCAATAAAAAATCGCAAGCATTTTAGGCCACCCCAAATTAATCTAAGTGCATACAGAGATAATATAACTAAAAATAATAATAATAATTATTCAACTGTATGACCTGATCAGTCCCCGGAAGAGGCCATTGGTAAAAAGAGACATCTTCCATGGGCAACTTCTTGGCTCCTCGGCGTAAAGACATTGGGTCTGATGCCAGGCCAACCCCAAATGGAACATGGCACTCGGATTGGGATGTAACCTGTACCTGAAAGAACAGACACTGCATAAGTGAAACAACCAAGTATAGTATTACTCAGTAGCTGGACAATACAACATCGATGCAGAATTTCATCAACTCACAAGAAGTTTTGAACTTGTGCCAAAAGTTATAACATCTCCATTTGCAAGCTCAACTGGATCACCCCACTGTCTATTTCCCAAATGAGGGTTGTGAGCTAAACGGGAATTTACAAGTGTTCCATTCAAGCTACCCATGTCAACCAGCTCCCACTTCAATTTCTGGAAACAAGAGGTAAATATTATGAGCAAGGCATACTAACACTGCACAACAGATTGCATATGGAGTCCATAGATTTTCCTAACACCTTACATTTATGTTCCAATTTATTTGGGCATGTTTTCCAGAAACTTCTGCATCCTTCAACGTGACATCACTGGACGGAACTCTTCCAAGAGTGAACGGAAGCTTGGATGTATTACTTGACTGTATTGAATACTGAAGGCCACAAGAAGGCCCTGCGATAACCTCCAGCATAATGACACTTCCTGCACTTCTAACAGGAACATATGATGACATGTTTTACATCCCAATGACCCCCAAAAAGAAAAATATGTATTAAAAAAAAAAAAGAACACTTCCGTGATTCATAAAAGAGGAAATTACTTTGATCAGTGGTATACTTGGGCACAAATTCCCTAAGTTTCTCATTTTCCTTGCCAAACCTAGAAACATTCTTAGTATCCTCATTTCTTCCTCGTCTTTGCTCTTCATGAAAGTGAGCAATCCCAACTCCCTTAAGTGTTTGCCCCAGTACAGCATCTTCCGAAGTATCACCAATATCAAGGACAAAGCTATCACCTGAAAGAGAAGTAATTGTTAACCCTTTCATGAGTTTCATCTCTAAAAAGGAGAAGGTAAATATAACACAAATTGCAGTGGCATACTGTGTGTCAAATGTGATGTTGTAGAAGGGAGCCTTGGTTTATGAACAAGCCCGTGCGTCCGAGGAGAATCAAAGGACCCTTGTGCATGGTGACCTGAACTTTCAAGAGTATGACCTCTACTAAACTCACCACCTAGGCTCTCGGCCAGATTAAAATCATCTGTTATTAGAGGCCTCTCCACATCTTCAGCCTACAAAAACGCAGTATTTGCACACAATCACACCATTAACTCTGATTTCATCACATAAGAAGCTAATATGATAGAAAACACTTTACCTTTATCAATCATTTGTCATTTCAACACATAAGAAGCTAATATGATAGAACAGACTTTACCTCTATCAATCATTTGTCATTTCAACACATAAGAAGCTAATCTGATAGGAATAACTTCACCTTTCAATCATTTTTATATCAGAGCTCCCATCCCCCATAATCAACCAGTAACACAAGATATCAGATCCAAAATCCACAAACAAACATCAAACAATCCATTTCAGAAACATCTAATCCAACATTCCCACCGAATTAACAGAAATGAGAAACCAAACAAATTCAGTCCAAAATCCAAATCATTTCGTTCCACAGGTAGATAACAGATACAGAAACAGTCAGACGCAGCAAAACAAAAACAAAAACAGAACGGATTTACAAATATCATCGAGAGTCGAGAGTTGAGACTAGAGAATCAAAAAAAATAGAGAAAGGAGAGAGAGGTGAAAGGAGGATCGGAGGGAGACCTTGATCGCGGTGCGGGAGGGGGCGGCGGCGGAAGAGAGGAAGCGCCATGGCTTGAACTTGCAGGCGAGGAGGATGAAGAGAAGGATGAGGAGGAGCATAACAACGGCAAATACAAGAAGGGCCTCCACCGAAACCGCAATGTTGGTGAGGAGGACAGTAGTGTGAGCGAGTGGGATCCTATGAGCACCACCTGGCAACGCCTTCGCCATCGGCGAGGAGGAGAGAGAAAGGCTGAACCACTGCCTCACCATCCAATGGCATATACAACAACACACACACAAACAAATTGCGACGATTATCAGATCCAATCACTCTCTCTCTCCCCCTCTTCCTCCCTCCTTCTCTCTTTCCTCTCGCGACAACCCCGCTTCTTTGAAATCGTCGATTTTTTTTTTTTTTTTACTCCATTTTGTTTATTATTATCACTTTTTTTTTAAACTAATTTAGCCCGAGTACCTTGTGTCTCATATGGCATGTAGTGACTCTCCCATATGAGAGGTTATGAGATCGAGCCAAAGTGAATACTAGACGACCAGACTGTGAATCTGTCTCACGGGTCAGAATATTCAGGAGTTAACGTACATTAAAATAGTCTATCTTAAAACTTCCCTGACTGCCATGTTTCCCCTAAATGAGGATTTCACATGTAACGTATACCTCCACTAGTTTTGACCGAGGCGTCCACTCGATAAATTATTTCGTATTTATTTGAATTTAATGAGAGTTCACGTGAAAACATGCTCTTATGTAAAAAGTGAGACCGATCACTTGATCTAATTGCAAATCAACCGCTAAGGAGGTAAAAAAATGATAGAGTTTATTTTATAAATATTGTAAACTTGAAAATTTGTAATAATTATAAAATTAATATAATA
This sequence comes from Ipomoea trifida, assembly GCA_003576665.1. Lineage (NCBI taxonomy): Eukaryota > Viridiplantae > Streptophyta > Magnoliopsida > Solanales > Convolvulaceae > Ipomoea > Ipomoea trifida. The sequence goes on from CP025656.1 coordinate 20,806,945, forward strand.
TTTTTTACTAAAGCATTCTATCATTGATGATTCTTAATAGACAGTTATGTTATCATTTGATCTTGTCTTGTGTTTATTTTTATTATCTATGAGGTGTATTTGATTTTTTGGGCCGAAACTGATCAGCCCAATTCGGTTTCTTCTCAAGTTGTGCTTTATAGGCCGTCCACTCCACTTAACTGGGCTTTATAAGGTTTTTTGGCTTTAAATGGGTCGACCACTCTTCCTTGCCTTTTTTTTTTCCCTTCAACATCACCAGGAATTTTATTTTATTGAAATTTTTTAAAATCAAAACAATGAAATTTACTATATATTAAGACTGACGATAACATGTAGTGACTCTCTTATATGGGGGTCATGAGATTGAGCCTCAGTGGAGACGATGACCCCTTGTGTTTCAACAGGTTGAGAACCGTTGAAATTCCGGTAGGGTCAAGGTGAGGGATTCCAGTTTTCCACACAAACTATGATGTTTTCCCCATGGCCAAAATTGAGGAATTGAATATCTTAGCTAGTTGCAGTTCAAACCTTAATCCTGTCATTAATTAGCAGCAGGAAAGTACACTCTAATCCATGTCAACTTGCAAATTAAACACTGATCTAAAGTGGTGTTTTTCATGGGCTCAATGCATAGGGATCAGTTGGCCTACAAAGTTATTAGTTAATTAAGGAAAAGGTTGCTAAGTATAGAAAGGAAAGCTAGGCAGCACTTACTAACATGCAATGGTGGTCAAAAAGGGTATGTGTAGCAACATGACAACTATCCTCATTAATTTATATGCTTATGTAAGCAATTGGAATCTCTTGTCTTTTAACTAATCGTGCAACATCATTTAATTTTTTATTTTCAGAATGAGATTGATTAGAAAAGTTTATTGTGTAAATCAGTATTGGTACCGATAGTATTATATCGTATTTAAATGTGTATATCGTTCTTTGTTGTATTAGATATTATCAGTATTAATATTAATAGTTAGTATCTAATATAATTAAGCACTCAAATTAGAAGCTCAACAAACAAGAGCAACAGGCAAGTACTTCGTTCCTTTAAAGAAAGTGTTTGCAGAATTTTTCGAAGAAGAGAGTTGAGAGAGACGGATATTGGAGAGGAAACAAAACAATAACTTTGAAGTTCTCAAAATTAGCAGAAAAAACAATCTGCCAACAACAAGGAGCATTAAACCAATGAAAGCAATGAAATTCCTTGACATGAGGAAAATTTACAACATGAGATGCAATTGATACACTAACGTTAGAGTTTGCCAATGTTAGACCTGACTTTTTAGAACACAAAATAATAATACTCACTCTGTCCCATTTTATCTGTCCTACTTACTATTCATTGGTCAAACCAACATTTTCTTCTTTGTTTATTTTCTTTATTATTTTTTACTTATTTTTAAATTTGATTTTTTGTGTTTAATAGTACTTTTCGTATAGTTTCTAAATATATAAATTTTGTATATTAATACTAAATTTAATATTATGAAAAATCGAATTAAAAATCACTTCAGTCAAGCCTCATTAACCGAACCCGACACATAAAATGGGACGGAGGCAGTAATAATAATACTCTTAAAGAATCCTGACTGTTTCAAACGATATCGGTGTTGTGTTATCAATAATCAATCGACATCTTAAAATTTTCTAATGCTTTTATATTAAAAAGTTCAAAAAAAATAAAGATAAACATCTTCTCAATCACATGACTTTTAAGTGTTAGTTATAAGT
>CP025656.1:20809270-21164352 GCA_003576665.1 Ipomoea trifida
TGTTCTTTGTTGTATTAGATATTATCAGTATTAATATTAATAGTTAGTATCTAATATAATTAAGCACTTAAATTAGAAGCTCAACAAACCAGAGCAACAGGCAAGTACTTCGTTCCTTTAACGAAAGTGTTTGCAGAATTTTTCAAAGAAGAGAGTTGAGAGAGACGGATATTGGAGAGAAAACAAAACAAAATAATTTTGAAGTTCTCAAAATTAGTAGAAAAAACAATCTGTCAACTTGACATGAGGAAAATTTATAACATGATATGCAATTGATACACCAACGTTAGATTTTGCCAATGTTAGACCTGACTTTTCAGAACACAAAATAATAATAATAATAATAATACTCTTAAAGAATCCTGACTGTTTCAAACGATATCGGTGTTGTGTTATCAATAATCAATCGACATCTTAAAATTTTCTAATGCTTTTATATTAAAAAGTTCAAAAAAATAAAGATGAACATCTTCTCAATCACATGACTTTTAAGTGTTAGTTATAAGTTTAAATATTGGAGGTAAGCTCATCATCATCATCAAAATATCAACATCCAAAACATAATATCTCCCTACCAAGGACAAGGGGAGATGACGCGTTTGGGTTAATTGTTTTTCAATTCGACGGCATTACTCGGATAAACGGAAAAATACAAAACACAAAAAATAAAAAATAAAAAACGAAATGGATTCTGATGCCGATCGAACTGCTGATGTGGCTACTTTATCTCAGTGGATGACTGGATCGGACGGTCTTTATTTTATTTTAAAATAATAAAAAATGATGTCGTCACTCGTCAACACCATATATTTAATTATGAAAATTAGTCCTTCGATTGTCAACGCGTTAACATGAGAAATTTCCTACTCTGTCGACGATTTATTACGTCATACTTTAACCCAACAAAATATGAGCATCTTAATTGTACCATTGTGTGATATATTTTGTACCTACCGTTAACAATTTCTGTACACATAAACAAAAAACTTAATAATTGTTAACATATAATATGATAGTTACATGTACAAAAGCTATCAAATAAAGGTACAGAATGTGTCTACTATAGATACAAAATAATTAATGGCACTTAATATGACAGCTACAAGTACAAAAATTATCAACTATATGTACAAAATGTGTCAATTATAGATACAAAATCTGAAGATTATTTTTAGGCCAGGGTCTACACTGCAAGGTAACACTGGTCCATGGTATAATTTGCTTTAATTGTATTAGTGTAATAATCAAGTAGTTTTTGATGCATACCTACTTTATGTAGGAATAAAATATATGGATTGTGCATGCATACATAAAACTAAAGATAATTAGCATTAATGACTAGTTTATTAAGCCAAAGTGGGCTGACCTAATATCTTTCTGGCTTGCTAATGAAGAAGCAGCTTTTTGTGTACTTAAAACAAGAAAAGGACTTAAGAAAGGCATGCTCGTTTAGGGTCACCAAAGGTTAATTGAGTTTATTTATGTGGGTGTTCATGTATCTTTAATTTGGACCACTTGATTAATTAATTAATTAATCCATGTTTAATCAAGCTTAACACTAAGGTCTTGTATGTGATGGGGAATTAAGTTTGTGTGGAGCACTTGCGGTTTTCCCCATTCGCTTGCTACTACTTTTGGTAATATAAGCAACTTTAATTTGTTCTTACATGCATAACCCTCTTTTCACCAACTTTAATTAATAGGCTAGTTAATTATATATTATGCTTCTCATAATCATACGAGCATATTCATGAGTAGGCAGGCATGGGAAAATAGGACACCGACAACTTGTGATCTAAGCGGGAGTGATTTTTGTTCTTATCATATGCGGTTGTGCGTTTAAACCTTGTAAATATTGTAAAATATGTCAGTAGATGATATGATCTCCTCATATGAGATGTAGGGGTGTTTTGGTAAATAACTGTTGGCTGATTGTGTTAGTGACTTTGACTAGTTAATAACATTAGTTGATTGTAAAAAAAATGTTTGATAAATTAATTGATAGCTGATAATTGATTACATGCAAAACTGATCGAAAAAGTTGCATTGAAAAATTGTGTAATAGATTCGGTCAAGAAAGTGTTTGCAAAGAAGGTTTTAAATGAATGTGTCACTTAATTGGCTCCGCACTAATATGCAAAACTTCCGCGGATAAGACATCTTGGTCCATGCATGGTGAAGAATTTTCTCCCATAATTATTATTAATGCAATGTGACATAAAAAAAATTACAAAAAAAAAGAGATTATTTGATGATATGACTTTGAAGTCGAATTGAAGCAATCATTGTGAAATGCTGTTGGGGATAATTATGCCGTCATTAAAGAACAAAATTTACGGCAATAGACAAGGATATAAAGGTATGAGGTAGGTTATATTTCGTTTTAATATTGATTAATGATTAAGATATAAATTTGAAATTAATGGAAATTAGAGGACTAAAATACATGCAATAAACTCTGTTAGAACGAAGCACAGAATTGAAGTGGAATACTATAAAGAATATATTAATAGGTATGAGAACAACATATACTATACGCTGGGCAACTTTAGTCAAATTGGTCTGACAGTTGGTATAATAATTGTAAGATTTTAAGTTTGACACTTCATAAGAACTGACTCTATTAGTTTGAGCCGGTCAATTATAAACAACATAGATTGGTTAATATCCTTATGATTCAAAGCCCACAATCTTAATTACACTACTCTTAAAAAGGTGGCTAAGTGGGTGGAACATGATTCTTATACTAAAGATTACATGTTCAATTATTATCAACACCATCTTGATCGAGTCTATCACATGTAATCTTCTTAATGCGATTCACCTTTAATTTAGTAGTGTTTACCTAATGCATATTTTTAAGTAGTGACTGATGATTTCATTCTCTCTTCGCCCCAAAAACAATCTCAGAGTTACATTTATAATGTGAAAATAATTGAGCTCTAAATCTTTAATCAAGATTGCTTCCCGGCCTTAAAAGTGACATGTGCATGCATATATGACAGGGTGGTACACAAAGTTCTATTAATTGGTGGCACGATATCTTAAATCATGAAGCATGGTGACGTTTACATTAAAGATCTCATTCAATATTCTCAAAATGGATAAATTATATATCTATATACCAACTCAATTGTAAAATTTTGTTAGTAACACATAACACCCATTTTTTAATCAACGGGAGAAAAAAACATTGAAAAACTTAAGCTAAAAAATACGTAGTATTGTTGGGTAACACCTAACTTGTATACCTTTAGCATTATTAGGATCAAGTAGTTTCTTTATACCGTTATATTTTCGAGAGACATAGTGCTAGACTTGGTCCTTTATCGACCTCGCTCAACAATTTCTCCAGCCTCTACCTAACAATTGCTGAATTTGGGACGAAATATGATTGTATTTCTAATACTATTGACTCTGTTACAATGTAGTATCTGTTCATAGCTACTTTCTTAACCATTGCCTCAATGAGGTTCTCAACCATTGCCTCCAGTGAGACTCGAACCCACCCCTCCCATGTGGGAGTGCAACCGGATGCCACTAGATCACAAGGTCTTTGATTGGATTGCATTTCCTTAAAACACTATAATTTAAACAGTGAATACTTTTAGACATAATATTAACTAGAGCACCATCTCATAGTAAAATGATGAAAAGTTCAAAGCTAAATAATTTTTTTTTATGTGATTTGCGAGTTATTACATAGGAGCAAAATTTTCCTGATACACTCGTTGGGTAATAGTGGCTACGACGCTGTACGCTATTCCTTGTCACCCATAAAAATTCAAATGTAAGAATATTTTTAATGTATGGCTTTTATCATAGCATAATAAAAGGTTGTAAAAATTAGTGTATAAACAAGAGATTGTAATCACATTATTATATTCGTATTATTATTTAATTCTTTGTAAGTACATCATTAATAACATATTGTAATTAAGTACAACTTATTTTTATTCCATTTATGACAGCTGCGTATGGGTAATTGCTTTTAAGGTTTAAAACTTACATTGTATTGAACTAGCCTAGCTAGGTATCTAGCTAGGGTGTGCACACACCCTGGCTTGATCACCATTATCAACTTCTACACTTGGAAACCCACTCCAAAAATAGTAAAATTAGTACAAATTTTAATACATTAAAGTCTTTGTGATCTGTGGGGGTTCTTTTTGTTGGGTCAAGAGCCCTAGTAGCACCCAAAAGGTGCACTTTAAACATTTTTCAAGCAAAAATAGTACACTTATTAAAAAAATAGCAATTCTAGTTTCAGAGTTATACATCTCAGAAAAGTAAAAAAAAAAAGGGGTTGGTACTTGTTGGCGAGCACCCTACTCATTTTTTAAGGTTACAAAAATTCACCAATAACTCAGATTAATCTCCGTTTACATCAAATTAGCCCAATTAAGGAGTAAAGTGTGGTCATATTAATTTTCTTTATACAAGATGAGGTTTTAAACTCTCGACTTTTCTAAAGAGATAAGAGTGCACAACCACTCACGCCAACGTTATTAAATGAAAATTTTGAAATATAGAAGGAATATAATGTTGATACTTAAATGAATAAATTAACCTTACAAAACAAGGATTTTCAAACTTTTACACCATGAACTAACATAATATGCATGTAACTATGTAAGGGACTATAAACACCACTTCAATAAAAAAAATAAAATTAAAAATACCTACACCTCAAATTATTAAGGAACAACCCAACAACATAAAAGTGATAAAACAACTATTAAGCGAATTGTTAATATTGTTAATACAATTGTAAGGTCAGCCAAAATAATATTTTTTCACAAAAAAAAAAACTATTTAACCTATTTACGTATTTTCATTAGTTGATAGTAAAATAAAGATTTTTTTTAATTTTGAATTTACCATAGAATAGTTCACCACAATGTGTTAATAAAAAGAAAAACAAAACCCATATGTGATGAAGTAGTGATTATTGCCCGATTGGGCATTAAATTAGGTGAATAGTTGACCCACTGATTTGGGTTGTCTACTCACACAGGGATGGGGTTTGGAATCAAATTGAATTCAATTGTCTTCTTTAAATGTTTGAAGTACTGTGGAAATTAAGGAGGAATTTAAGTAACATAAAATATGAATGATATCATAATACTAGGTTAAACACCTAGCCGACAAACCAAAAAGTTGTGGCTTAGTGGAGGATGATTTCATATTACTTTAATTTGTTTCAAATGTCATATATATATATATATATATATATTATCGAGTACCATTCATTGTCTCCACTGAACTTGATACAAATTTCAAACTTTTGCACCCAATCTAAGAGATATTGATACTGATCAACACTGGACTTTTCTATATATATACGCACACTAGTATGCACACTATTATTTTTAGTATTAAACTCACTTTATAATTTTTTTTAAAAAAAATTATTGGTTTAATAAGTGAAAGTGACTTAAATCATTTAAGTATGAGATCTGAAATTTAGACTCATTTAAATGAGGTCTAATCATAGTAGTTAGAGAAGGGTAAAATTGGATGGGACTTATGCCTACCTAACACAAAATAATATGTATTATCCAAATTTTTCACAAGCTAAGGAGGAAGCACACACATTTATACTAATGACATACCATATATGCCCTTTGACTTTTTTTGCATGTTTATTGCAATTTTAATCTAGAAAGTGGATCCAACAAGAGAAGGTGGGTGAGCTATTTTAGTCAAAACAGTCTCTGGAATTATTATTATTATTATTATTTTTATTTAAAAATATTAGTCATATATAGTTTGGGCAGTAAGGAATTTTCAGATTGTGTGGGCTGGGGATGTGTGATAATCCAAAGACATGAAAAACACAGATTATGACTATGAGGACATGCAATTAACGGGAAATTGGAGGCAATTTTTATTTATTTATTTATTTATTTATTATTATTATTATTATTATTATTATTATTATTATTATTATTATTATTATTATTATTATTATTATTATTATTATTATTATTATTATTATTTATATATAAAAGATGATTCAATCAAGAAGGTTGCTCTTCTGTCCCTATCAAGAAATATTTGAGGATCAACTTTGTTTTCTGGACATAATAGGTCGGCTTTATTTTGGGAAAATTTAAGAAAAAGAAACATAAATTTTGTTTATTTTGGAGGGGCAACAGTGCAAAACTGCAAACATAATTTGTCCTTTGCAAATATTGACAGTTCCATGAAAAACATGTTTCTATATATATATATATATATATATATATATATATATATATATATATATCCATTTAGGAGTTGGTCAGATTTTTGATTTGATGAAGTCATGAAGATAAGGTTACAAGTTTGACTCATATAGCGGTGATAACCTATTGACATCATGGTTTACCTCTTTCTAATCATTTTCCGTCTAGAATCACAAGGTAGCGATAAGGAGGTTAACCAGACTAGATTCTTTGTCATATCTACTGAAACACAAAGAGTAGATATCGCCTGCACTAAGTCTCAAACTCATTCTCTTTCATATGGGAGTGCAATCGAATGCCACTAGACCACAAGGTCTTGGCAGATTTATTGTCAGTGAGGATCACAAGATGGGGCTACCGGAGTTACCTATACTAGCCAAGCACTACAGGAATATTAGCCAGCCTAGTTTGCTATTGTACTATCGGACTAACTTGGCTGGAGTTGTCTCCCGGTATTTATAAGGAATGGAAGAAAAGGTACCTGCAAGGGAATGGAAGGAAATGATGATGGTACATGGAATATTTTCATTCATGTGGAGTGTGCCTTTTATTCTTTGGTCTATTTATATAATGAATGTGTGGCATCAACATTATATTGTGTACTGCACTACTGCATATCAAGTGGTTTACAAAGGCTTAAACACACCCCCAGTCCCCCACCCCCCACCCCCACAACACCCACCCCACCCCAACTGGTCCCCACACCCACAAAACTATTCATGGGCAACACACTTTTTTGGGCTACAAATTCCCCCCACTCCTTCACTCATCCTTCATCCAACAATTCTATATATCATAATCTTGATCCCTCACAATATATCCTCAGCTCTCTGCTCTTCTTCTTCTCCATCTTCTTCTTCTGAGGATTGATTGAAAGTTATCCATTTACAAACCTTAATTTCCTCGAACTTCTTCTAGATCATATTTTTATATATTATTTTGAATATATATTTGTCTTCTTATTATATTCCACCATGTCAACCATAGTATATCAACAACAAGGAAATCTCCAGTCCTGTTTTGAGCCTCAAATCTTCGAGATAACGGCGACACTAAAGCTGAAGGTGCCGCCGTCTCCGGCGCCGCCGTGCCAAGACCTAGGCGGTTGGAGTATCCTGCAGAGCCTCACCGGCATTATTTCCAAAGACGCGGCGGCGTGGGAGAAGGAAGCGGCGTACGTTCACCCCCTGGCGCGGCTGAGCGAGAAGAGCTTGGCGCTGTGCACGGAGGCGCTGGGGAGCGAGACGGGGACTGACATGATTGAGAGCAGCAGCATTTTCTCGTCGGCGGCGCTACTTGCTTCCCCTGCGCCGACGAGCCGGCTTGCTTCCCCTGAGCCGACGAGCCGGCAGGAGGAATCGCTGACGTCATCGCAACAAATCGAATCACGAAACGTTACCTCCTCCGGCGGCGCGTACAGATCGATGAATCATAACAGTAACAGAAATTCACGAAATAATAATAATTTTCCGCCTCCCTTGACAACGATAAGCGGCGGCGCGAATTCTCTGCGCGTGAAGCCTCACCGCGAAGGCGGCAGGCTGATAATCAGGGCGGTGGAGACGCCATCGAAGCGCACTTATCTCCAAGCCGAGCGGAGCAATGGCCGCCTTAGGCTATCCTTTTTCAACGCCGATCAAAGCGTTGATTATCCTCAAATCACCACGAGCGAGGAAAACGACGTCGACGTCGACGACGGCGAGGAATTCAAAGAGGAAAGCGACGAGATTGAGAGCGACATTAATGGCGAAGATGAAGTTGCAGAAGTCCAAGAGCTTGAAGTAGATGAGGAAAAAGAAGAAGAAGAAGAAGAAGGAGAAGAAGAAAGTGACGTGTACATGGCAAGGGACATGGATGGGAATACGTCGAATGTTGAGGTGGAAATGGGAATTAAGAAATGTCTGCTAGGCAGGTGCAAGGAAAGTGGACATAGCAACAAGGGATTGAGTCAATGGCGGGAGCCTAAGACTTTGTGGGTGTCTACTTGAAAAACCAAAAAAAAAAAAGAGTTTTGTTTTTTTAGATTAATTTGAATTTCTTTTTCTCCAATTTTAATCCCACAATTCCTCTATTTTACCATCTTTTAATTAATTTCCTTCTCTATTATCCTTTTTTTTTTCCATCTTCAATACTATATATATATACACCCCCCATGCATTCATGGAGGTGTATTGTGTATTATTGTGGCTGGTAGTTAATATTGTTATATATGAACAACAATTTCATATATGTATGAACTTTTAAAAACTCGCAGAATTTTTAAGAAGTTGAACTTGTTTGGTGACTCAGAAATGTAAAATATATCATATATCCCCCACCATGAAATGTATTGTACAAACGTACAATAAATAGAGTACGTCGACACTTTAATTTAAAGAGACTGAACTCTTGACGTTAACATGTGACACAGATATATATGATTGATACAAGAAAAGCAATGTAAAATTTTTTCATCCTTTAAGCTACAATATCTCATAATAATAATAATAATTTATTTTTTTTACACAAGTCCTACTTCGATGATGAATCAGCCTTCGTAATGTCTTATCATTATTATTTATTTTCAACTGGATTAGTTATTAAAATTTTGAAAATTAGTGTACCAGATCTCACAATATAATAAAACCTCATTCAAAAGTCTTCATAATGTCTTATACATAATACTGAGCTTCAAAAACAATATAATGCAAAAATTTTCTTCATTTGAATGTATCACATCTCACAATAAAACCTCATTCAAAAGTCATGCATCCATTTGACTTAAGATGTTTAATTTTCCTATATCATGGGTTTTCGACAACAACGTAACTGAGGTAGAGACAGACTTAACACAAGAGGTGAAATGACTCGAGAGTCGGAGCACATTGCTAAGTCTAGTGGGTATGTAGCATCTCGATCGAAAGTGTGTATGGAAATGATAGATAAGAGTTAGCTAGGATACTAAACTTGAGCATATCTATAGAGAACAAAATAGAGTTACTGGCTTTTTAGCTATAATTTCGGTATAATATAATAAGAGATTGCTTAGTTTTGAAGAACCTCCTATGACCATTTGCTAGGTTCTTGAGGAACACATAATAATGGGATACCGTCACTCTGGAGGGTCTGGTTTATTTACATTTTTAGGTGCCACTACACTTTTTTCTATTTTAAAAATGTATAATTTAAATTCAAATAAAGACTAGAATTAAACAAGTTTGCCAAACACCTTGTGCTCATGTGACTCTCCTTGAGATAATGCCATAGGATCGAAAAGTATATATTAAACAAATACTACATCGTAGCTACTTTAACCTACTAAAGCACAACGAGTCAACAGTTGACTCCACTGAGGCTCAGACCCACTCTCATCATCTATGTGGGAGTGTTAATCGGGACACCAGATGCCACGTGACCACAAGGTCTTTGGCACATCATAATAGAGTTGATAGTATTCAAATTAAACAGATTTTTTTACAAAAATATATATTTTTAAACTTACAAAAACAAAACTCTAAAGTGGGGAGGTCAGATTATTTATATGATTAATTAATATTCTAAAGTGAGATAATTAATTAATTAATTAACAAAACTAAGGGTAGGTGTACTAGGGCTATTAGATGCTGAATCGGCTAGATAATGCTGTTTCATGTTCCACGATGTTGGAGGTTAATTTACATTTTTATGATTATTTTTTTTAGTTATTCAGATTACGGGTTTTTACATAAATCAATATATGCAAACTAAGTGTAAGACAAAATTATTGCTTTCTTAATAGTCATTCAAATCAATCTTAACTGCAATCTACACATACAAAGCCTTAAAAATCTTCATGAACCATATGTCACAATCATATCATTGTTGTCTATATATCATGTGCATTCTAGTCACGTACATATGCAACTGTCATGCTGCAACTGCATGTTTTTTTAGTAGGGTGATTGACGTTGATCGAGGCGATCTATCGCATTAGTAATTATGAGCGAGCAATACACGTGATAATAAAGAATTAAATATTTTTAGATATTACCTTGATGATGTCCCTTTTTGATTATTTAATAATATCTATCGACTCATTTAGTAACACTTCAATAAAAAATACAGATTGTGTTTGTCATTTATGATGATGTAATTATTAGTCGTCACCACACATACCTCTCAATGCCACGTTTGGTTATTATTAGCTTTGTTAGACAAATTAATCAATTCTATTGAAAATATTCCTCAAATAACCAAATTTATATATAGAAAATATGTTTACATGATATATTTGTAATAAATGAAAAGGAAAAAATGTATACATGATATATTTGAAATAAGATATACACCTCTTCTAAAAAACATATAGCTTACATATACAAGATTTTTTTTTCCCTTAAGTAGTCCAAAAATTTAACAATGTACTAGTTTACAAGTATTTCATCTGTGTTTTTTTTAGTACTACTAACTTCTACTACAATGCAGTCTCTCACAAAAAGTAAATATTGACTCCACTGAGGCTCGAACCCACCCCTTTCCATATGGAAGTACAATCGGGTGTTACTAGACCACAAGGTCTTGACAGTATTTATAATCTATATTTGAAGGCCTTCTAGCCCGTTGTGCAATTGTTATATTGCATATAGACAAGGAGACCCAGACTAAATTATGTACATATTACAATTAACATATTAAGTACATGTATAATATGCAAGATGGACCATGGTCCATGGTATAAATGAATCAGTTATGACATATCTCGTGATTTACCGTTTCCATCTGTCTCCAAGGTAAGAACGCTGAAGGACTTAAATTTAATAATGCATAATGCATTGATTTTTCTTCTATATGTATCAAACGCAACTTTTTCAAAACAGAAAAAATCACACCAATCGATTGATTTTATGCTAAAAGATTGCGAGTAACATGCAACTTGTTTAGTTGCATGTTCTTAGCTTGGTGTTGAAAAACAGGTTTTTGTCACATTGAAGCATAGTATCTAACAAATATATAGCTATAGGGTAGTCCAAGCTAGTCCAAACTTGCAATTTCAAAAGCTCTAAAAACTTTTTTTGCTTTTGTTGACAAAGTTAGGCTCAATTAATATTGAAACGTGAAAAGATTCCAAATGTCTAAATAAGGGGGAGAAAAAACCAAAGTTGTACCTTCAAAATCTTCCATGGGAAATTAATTCTAAGGGTGCATGTGAGACATAATATGAAGAGAGGCCTATGTGTGTGCATGATGATGACAACGTTACGGCGTTCAAACTTTGCTAAAGACTCATTTTGTGGGTTTCAAAAAGGAATTTTTGTTGGATTTTTATTATATTGCATGCCACACACCAAATTAAAGTTATTATATGTGAATAAATGTATAATGCAGCCGCCCTTGTTGTTGTCAAGAATGGTATCTAGCTACCTAAGCCTATCATGGCTAACCTAATATTCTCTTAGGTCAATGTTTGACCTAATTAAAGCACCCATGGAATAGTATTATATGTGTTTTTCACTTGATGGTGAAACCTTGGATAGTTTGATTATGGGTAAACAACTAAACAAGAGTAGTCCACTAGATTGAGGTTATATATATATATATATATATATATATATATATATATATATATATATACTATATTTAAAATCAATTAATAGTGCATTCCTGAATAATTAACTGTGCACTTAAAATTTATAATGGTGTACTCAAGTGTATGCAGTATAGCTTATTCGCTAATAACAGATAATTCACTCATGATTTATAATGGTGAATTCAAGTATGTGTATTATATATTAGTTATCTGCGGATGTATTATTAAACATATTTTAATGCATTTTAATAATTATGAAAAGGTCACCTTATTTTTACTTATTTTCCAGGCATCTGATTGATAGATAGTTAAATGTTATGGCTTGACGTGAGATAAAAAAAAGTTTGCCACAATTAAGACAACCTCAACCATATTAGACTCTCCATGAGACTGTCTAAGTATTTAAGTTTGTCTCTCAACAAGAGTGGTTTATTGGTTTTCTTGGTTTGAATCGATCAGCTATCTGCAACATATGTTGGTTTACCTCCTTGTAGACTTGTAGTCTTTTGACAATTAGGTCATAAAATAAGATTTATCCGATATATATTATCGAATAGTAATTACGGATTTCTCTCGTCACTCAAAGTATGAATCCTGTTGAGGGAGATATTTTACTTTTGTGAGCAAGTTTGCCAAAACTCATGAGTGTAATTAGCATGATAATGTCGGCCTAAAAGAACCATGTACAACGTGTACCTCGAAGGCTCGAAGGCTCGAACGTTTCCTCTTTCTTGTTCTGTTCATGTACGTCGGTTCAAGATCTGGGAAATCTGGGAAATGTTATTTTGAGTGATCTGACCTCCTGCCGTATATAAACATTCAACTTTATACCAGAAATCCCAGCTGACAACATTGGAGTGGGTGACCGATCTATCGGAGGAATCTAATCACTTTAGAGATTGTGAAACTATCAGAAAAAGATGCCAATCAGTTTCACTTTCAACAGTTAATAAACAAGTTATTTTTTATGATTATAAGCTAGCTGCTAATATAATTGTAAGATCAAAAAATTAATTTAAAGAAGTTTAGGTTAAACTTGTTACAATTAAGAGTTAGATTGTGGGCACGGTTCCGATCAAATTTGAATTACTTTTACGGTGGAGGAGTTATCAAACGGACAATTCAGTTGGTAGAGTGTAGGCAAAGATACAAGTTTAAGCCTGGCAACTGCACTGTGAAAAACACGTCTAATATTGTGGGCTCTTTTTGGGTACCAAATACTGGTCCTTCAATTCCATCTATAATCATCATACTATAGACCATAATCTATCTTAGCTTGCAGATGAATCACTGACATAAAGTTCATTTTTAGTATATTGAGGATTCATTTTTAGTAATTGAAGGTTCGTTTTCTAAAGATTTGTTTTTTGGGGTATATTGAAGGTTCATTTTTAAGTATACTACCAAAAATTAACTTTCAAATTTCAAAATATTAAAAATGAATATTTAGTATACTAAAAATAAACATTCATCCGTGGTTCATATTGCAATGTGAACCGACCATGATATAGTATAATTTTCTTCCTATCTAAGAGGTGATTGAGTTATCATGATTATTTACTCATCTACTATCGCGTTTGGTCGGAATGTGATGACCTTTGAAACTAATAAAAAGAAAGAGAAATCTCTTAAGCATGAGAAGGTTGGGGTTTCGATCTCCGCCCATGTGAATGGAGCAAACCATTTGGCCAGTATATCCTACCACTTAGTGTGCTGACCGTTCGGACGAGGGATTAGTCTTCTGGCTATCGACTAGAGGGATACTTTTGGGCAAAAAAAAAAAAGAAAGAAAGAGAGAGAGATGGTGGGGGTTGAAGATGATGATGATGATGCACTATGCAGTGTATCTAACAGCCAAGATTTGTACCAGTCCCGTACACAAAAATTGGACCAACTAACACACACATCCATGTCTGTGTCTTCCAGCAGGTACTGCTCTAAATTTCTTCACATGCTTCAATCACCCATATATTGACCACTTTCCCTTATATGTATATGTATCTATAACCCTACCTTTCTACATCAACATTATATACTTTTGGTCTGCCCAAATCTATCTCATCTCATGCTTGTGGAAGCCATCCATATATTTTGAATCTGCTTACTGCAAGCAACTGTGCAACAGTGCAAGTTGGTTTGTACCTTCACTGCCCCCACCATACTGCACTATATGTCGTTGTAATAATAGTAAGCAAAATATATATAGAAGTGGAAAAATTTATCTTCTTTAATTAATTATTTTAATTTCCCACTCTCATGAATATATACTTTTGGTCTGACCAATACCTTGAAGTCAAGTGGCATGTGACGATTCTTTCAAATGAGAAGTTATGAGATCGAGCCGGAGGCAATATTGACTCTTTGTGCTTTAACAAGTTGATAAAGTAGAGATATATAGATACTACGACAATGTAATAGAGTCAGTAGTACTGGATGTTAAAATTCAGCTTTAGCCAACAGTCGTGTAGTCAAGTTGGTACTTGAAGCATATATCTTGTCTAAGATGACTAGATCTATATCGTGCAACAACATATACAATTGTACCGTTGTTGTTATACATGTTGAGTGTGGTATCGCATGATGATATGATGACACTTTGACAAAATATAATGTCAGAAGACAGAAGCCCACTGACTTAACTCGGGATCAATCCTCACTTGGATTAATTATCTCAATTAAAGTACAAAAATATCATAATTTGGTCTCGATGTATGTAAAGTATGTATTTCGTCAAAGACCATGCACTAGATCAAAGCTACCTTCATGTGTTCGCAATCTTTACATTATCGTCGATTCAGTAGTTAATTAATTACTCGTAACTCGTTATATATACACATCTAGCTAAACAACGATGCAATTAAGTTGCTGAACTTTTGTTTATAAACACCTGATTTGAATATCTCTGTATTCAGAAATCTCAGAATCACGTGAAAACTTACACCGAGAAAAAGACAGAAGATCTCAACAATCACAAAGGGGAATTGAACAACGTGCAAATGAAAGGTGGTTGAACACACGAAAGGAAGAAAAAGGATGATCGTGGAGTGAAAGTATCCATTCGTTATAGGATTGGGGAGGTACAGGTAGTTGATAAGGATATATAATGTTGACATACACTGACAGGTATTCGATCTGTAAATTTGATTTAATTTCCTTAGCATGAGGAGGAGGAGAAGAGAGATAGATAATTTCCAGTTTCCAAAGAATATCCACAAGCTAGCTATTGCTCAATATATATGGTACACTTTTGGATGTCTTAATTAACTTCATTGTATTTGTCCATGCAATGGCATTTTCCAAGAAAATGAAACCTCAGCACAAAGATACACCAAATCCATCCAATTCACGTCCATTCAAAAAGGTAGGGGATATCATATCTTTTTCTTTCTTTAATTTCTTTCTTAATCTTTAAAAAAAGTAAATATATATAATGGATATTGTTATCTGTTCATATGTATGTCTCATATATTACTGAAAAATGAAAGATGTTGTAAATGTGTAATTAGGGTTATCTAAAAATTAAATATGTTGTTTGTTATCTTAGGTGTATTATTATCACAATTAATAAAAGATCTCATTCACTCATATAGACGTAGGCAACCGTCGAACCACGTAAATCTTCTTCTTCATTTATTTTTCTGTTTTTGTTTGTAATCTTTTGCTCTCGTTTTACCTCGGTAGATATAGCCCATGATATTAACCCAAAAAAAAAAAAACTAAATATATACACCTTGGTAGGGTAGAAATTTGAAAACATGAGGACCGGGATGTGAGTTTGATACGAGGATAGATGTAGGGATTAGCTAAAACTATCATTGAATAAATTTTAAGAAGTTGAGAATATTGTTGAATGAAATAGGCCAAGAATATAACATAAATTGTATTCTATTGTTTCGTTCAATATAATTTAAAACACACACTGACTGCCAACGTCCCACTGGGGATCGAACCTATGACTTCTCACTTGAAAGGGCCACAGTTATGACATTGGACCACAGGACCTTTGACAAATTAAGTATTTTTTAGTGACTTGAACTTTAAGAGAACTAAAATACTTAACCATTAATCCTTGCATTTAACTACTAAAGCACTAATTAATTAACTTTAATTAAGCTAGCTAGTGGGTCGGTTTCAACTTTCAAAATAGTAATTAATGTTCTCTGCTTGCACGTGTCATTATATTGCTAATGTTAATTAGTTAGTGCGTGATTAGTTAAATCCCTTCGAATTATATTCTATCCTCAGTATGCAGTTGAATTTTAACTTCTTCTTTCTTTTTTTTCTTTTTTTTTTTTTGGCATAAGAAAAATGAAATTAAGAATAATTATAAAAATCAGGGCCAAATTATCCATCCAACATGCCATCCCGAATCTAAATCATCAAATTTTATTCTCATCTGATTCATATATACTCTCATGTGCGTGTATGGAGATTAAGGTTTGATTGATGAGTTGATTGTGCGATTCGCTATTTATCTGTGTAATGGCTCTAATTGTGAGATCCTATAAGTTTAGAATTAGTTCGATCTTAACTAGCAAAGAACCACAATAAGGTAAATCAGTCTAAATTACTCATAGTTGACTGACTCAAACGAAAATGGCCAATAAATTATTCACAAAGAGTCGAATTTGAAATACTGTGGTTACCAAACTAACTGTTCGACTTATTAGTTGGGATTGCTCCTAACTTTTTTTATTACCTTGTCATTTTTGAAACCGTCGAAAAAGAGGGGGAAAAAAGTTATAACAATTTGTTCAAAAACGGAGTTGGATTGCTTGGGATTTAAGTATTTGGATGAAGGGAGATGAGAATTAAGCAGGTGAAATAACATAAGCTTATCTGTTTTAAAAGTTAGGGTTTCACTTATCCACTAGCACAAATTAAAGCAATGAAAAGATGTTGCAAATAGCATTGAAGCACTTTTTTTTGACAATTCATGTATATATGGAAGCATGCACAAGCATGATGCACTTAATGCACTTAATATGCTTCCTAACTAAGTAAGCAATAAAGATAATTATTAGAAATGAAAACTATAATATTCTTTTTGCTTACATAGCAATGTGCATCATATATATATAGTTGATAAAACAATATATTCTTAATGTTAGGCAGAGGCTTGAAAAGCCAAGTACTCCATTAATCCGGCCACCATCTCCCGATTGAAACGTGATAATGACTACAACGTAGGTATAAAATAATAAAGTTGTGAATTTATTACTAGTTATAATTTTTGACATAGTAGTCAATGTTTGATCGTGATGTATGTTAATTACTGCAACGTTTTGTATGTTGTCGTATAATATTGATTTTCTTTTTGAAAGTTAATTACTCCGTATAATTTAATAATAATATAGAGTATAATAGAGATATTATAAAGATATATTCAAATAAGGTCATATAATTAAATTATGGCAAAAACTTATGTGAGACCGTCACACGGGTCTCAATCTGTGAGGCAGTTCGGATTTTTTATTAATGATGTCAAAAATCTACCCCATTAATAAAAAATTCTACCCGTCTCACAGATTGAGACCCGTAAGACGATCTCACACAAGTATTACTCTTAGGCTTTAGGTATGAGAATATGAGGTGGTTTTCTAATCATGGCAATATGGCATTTAGTTCTCATTTATTTGTGTTTGTTGTAGTTAATTATAATTTGAATACCATATAGGGATGTATATAATAAAAATCAGCACGTACGGTGCTAAATAACACCTTATGATTAAAATTTAATTTATTTTCTTTTAATTTTTGGTTAAAATCACTTTGAGCTAGCTTCACCATTGAAAGTGGCGACCTCCTGGTGGGCACTATGTGCAGTAGCCAATTTTTTCATTTTTATTTGTAATTGAAAAATAACATATCCAGAGAAATATTTTTAATTTTTTAAAAAAGAAATTACTCAATATGAAAAGTCTATGAAAATGAAATATATCGATATACATCACATGTGTGCACTGAATAAATTTCGTTCGTATGTAATAGGCCGCGTGAGCCACACAGGAGAAATAAACAACATTAGAAAGATCTCATGTAAAGGGTTCGACAAAAAAGACACAACATACAAGAATTAAACTCACGATCTTTAAATACGAGAATCATGCTCTACCACTTAATCACTCCTTTTAGAGCATCAATGCATGGTTTCAACTTAATTCGAGCTGAACTGTATACAGTAAAAATCGAAACCATAATCTATGTATTTAGGTTGTAGTTCCGGTTCCAAAGAAAATGAAAATTGATAATTAAATTGAAATAGATACTCTTTTTTTTTTTTTTAATTTATGAAAATGTCCATAATCGTTATTTAAAGAGGCGTTTTGGGGTGAGACCCATGGTTGACCTATTGAACAACTTTCATAAGAAGTTAAATTTGCGGTTGTCAAGCTAACTGTTTGACTAACTTGGTAGATGTATGTTGCGATAATTCTGATTCTAATTATTTATTTATTTATTTTTGGGAATTAAAAATTGACAATTTGCAAACGTGTTATCCAAACGACAGGAAGAAGAAGACAACACGAAAATTGCATGCATCATCCCCTTTTTATGGAAAGATTTTTTTGTATATTAATTTTTATATTGATTTTTTAATTATCTTTGTAGAAAGTTTCTGTGCACATCTTGTTGGGGTCTAGAAATTAAAATTAAAAATAAAATAAAAAATTGTAGCTTTCTGTCACAAAGTTGATGAAACCTTTTTCTTGATGATGCCATACTTGGCAACGAAGTATGTTTATTTTTTTATATTTTATTCTAAATAATTATTCTCTTGCTAATTTACTCAACACCTTATGATAAAGTGACACCAATCTAATTACAACGTTCGATTAAAATAATTTATCACATATGAGAGTTAAATTGCACCGAAAATACTGAGTGATAAACTCTGTTGATAGGATATTGTCATGAATTGATCTTATGATTTTCTGAAGTGAAATTTACTCAACACACCTTTAGGTAATGGCTGTTTCCCTTGAGGGGTAGGGTGGGAGTGATAGGTACAATTCAAAACATATACAAGTAATGGAAATTAATTATTAAAGCAAATTAAAAGTGGTCAAGTATTTGCAGCACTAGAACAAGTGTGTATCTTGCTAATACAACTTTATGGTCCTTTTCTGTCAAAAAAGTTGTTCCAAATCGTCACAAAAAGAACAGAGAAAATTTTTGAAAACTAAAAAAAAGAGTGTTATTTTATTCAATAATCTTGTAATTAAACAATAATTGGCTTTAATTTTATACCATCACGTTTAGGAAAGAGCATTGTGTGTAAGATTACCACTACTATATGTTGGATTCTTATAGAGATATATTTTTTTTTCAAGTCATACGGTCATTATTTGAAATACAATTGAACCCATTAATCAAAGATCAGACCCGTCTCACGGATCGAGACGCGTGAGGTGGTCTCACATAAGATTTTGTCAAAGTCTAAAGGTCACAAGTTTGATTCTTGTCAACACCTTCACGATTGAGGTCATTGCACTGTGTTTTTAATTTCTAGTGCGATTTATCTCTCTTGTGTGATCTGTAGGCTATTTCTCTCGTCACCAAAAAAAAAAAAAAAAAAAAACGTACAAGGTCTTGGTGTATGCCAATGTACGGGCAAAGAGGCAACAAGAGTTCCCGAAAGGAGTGTAGGTGGAGCACGATTCTCATACCAAAAGATTAGGAGTTCGATTCTTATCAACACCTCTTGGTCAATCCCGTTGCGTATGATTTGCGAGTTATTAAACTAATTTAAAGTGAAATTTAGCCCGTGTACATCCTCGGATAATGACAGCAGATTTTCTTCGTGACAAAAAAAAAAAAAAAGACAAACAACAACAAGAAGAACTCAAAATTGAATTGAATTGTGTGGACAGATTTTGAACATTCTTCAACAATCCCCACGAGATTAATGAATGAAGCTAAATTTGGGACAAGATTGTGATTCACATTAAAGCCATCCATGCATGAGTTAAACCAATTCCAACATCGCAACAACAATGTCCCCAACACAACACCAATGTTGCCTGCGTGTGTTGACCATATTAATTCATTTAAGTGTTTGGAAAAACCCTACAGTCTATACATACAGAGATGATGATACACATGAGCCATGCATGTTTCACTTGTACACCAGACCTTGTATGTACAAACTGGTAAACATAGTAGACATGCATGTGAGTATGTGACAGGAAAGCTTGCCTTAATGGACATTCTGTTCAACGACAATGAACACTGCCCTAGCCCCTAGCTAGCTAGTACTACATATATAGTAATTGTTTCAAATTTATACCTACCTACCTATTGGCTACTTGTGATTGCTCAACTTCATTTCAATCATTAGGTACAAAATAATAGGGGGAGATATAACATTTTATGTGAATAATATTTTATTATTTTGTAAGAAATTATTACGATACACTGAAATTTTTAAGGGTGGGTGTGCTCGTATTCCGGAAAAAGTTCCCTCCTATATGTAAGGTATAAAATATGATATAAATAGTATTCTTTTATTTCATATAAAACTGTTAAAACAGGTATGATACATTAAACTTCTCTTAGGGAGTGTTTTCGTTGTTTTGAAAATTTTATAAAACGTTTTGTAAACTTTTTAAATTTACAAAATTCAAAAATACATTTGCTAAGGAAAAAAAAAAAACTAATAAACAAGTGATATTGATGTAAACAAAATATTTACAAATACACACTTGTATTTTTTTAGAGAAATTTTAAAAGTGAGCATTTTAAATACAATCAGCTTGTACGTAATTCGTGTTTTATTGGATTGTACCTTATGCTTAAAGTATAACTTTCAAAGGACAAAGTACAATAAACTAATGCACATTTGGTATTTTAAAATTTTTCTTTGTTTTTTAAAATATATATATATATATATATATATATATATATATATATATATATATATATATATATATATATATATATATATATATATATATATTTATTTATTTATTTATTTATTTATATGTTTTTCTCCGGTTTCGTATCTTTTATTTTTCTATTTCTAATTTATGTGCTACTTAGGTTATAAGGAGTTGTTGGGCATTGATAAACATTATATTCAATGTTAAGGCTTCAATTGTAGCATAATCTATGTTATGCTTATCCACAATTAAGGTTTCAAATGTAGTAAATCTATGATGTGACATAATGAAAAATATATTTTAAAAAATGGTTACAAAGATGATGGGGGCAAGAAAGAAGGTAGCACTTGGTAGTTGGTACTTTTAGGTACACTTTCTAATAATGTTGTAGAGACCAATTAAAGTAAAGGTTAGCTCACTCAATATTATAGATTTGAGAGAGAAAAATGTAGATTTACTTTTATGGAGAAAAATAATTGTTTCTTTTATTTAACAAAAGGTGAAAATGAAGGAAATTTCAATGCCAATCAACAAATTTTCTCTGCGTGTTCAAAACAGCGATTAACATGGTTTGTTCACAGTTTCTTTCAACTTTATCAAGCACCGCTAAAGAGTCATTTCATGTCACGATCTTAACTTCACCACAAAAGTTAATTTAAGAGTAAAAATTTCACATTAATTTAAGTATCACTGTGTAATTTTTTTGTGGAGACGATGTAGAATCGTATCATATAGTGCTCCCAAAAATAAGTATATTTTGCTATATTTGTTAACACTTTTTGTTTTTTTTTTTAAAGTTATTTTAATATAGGGAAAAAGAAACTTACTTGTAGTAGAAATATAAAATTATACAAATATGTAAACTATGTATGTACCCCACACTTAAAGTTTCACCTGACAGGACTTGAACCTAACCTTTTTGTTAAGGGAGCCTTGCTCTTTGCAAGATCACAAAGCAAGACACAGAATATTCTTCCACTTACAAACTTTCAAGATTGTATATATCATTTTTTGTGATATCACCCACCCCCCCCCCCCTCCCCAAAAAAAAATCAAAATTGGTATATGTAAAGTCGGGTTAGTCTTTCCTCAAAAAGTTTTATATCAAGTTAAGAGAAAGGAAAATGATGGTTAAGACTCAACTTATTAAAAATTACGACTGATCATCAACGAGCATAAAAGAACCATTATATATATACGGATGATAAAGGAATTGAACATAATTAGTTGTCTGTAAATCAGTATTAAAATAATAAAAATTATCATCGAGAAATTATAAATTATGATCAATCATCAACCAGCATTAAAAAAAATCACTATATATCGTTGATAAAGTATATATACAATCATTTGTTAATAAATCATCGATATTAAAGCTACAAAAGCATTGATTCTCAATGATATAAAACCTTAATCTTTAAAGATTATTACGATACATTATGGATGTTTCTATACTATACATGTCAAAACAATTAACCTACCAAGGTAGCATAGTGTGGTATTCAAACATTCAGTCAAAACCTAGACGACGTCCCACATACCATCAATATATGGTCATCGTGATTTCCACAAAACACATCATTGACCAAATATAAAAAATACCCAAATTTATAAACCTTACGTGATTGCATAAGATATCATGTATAGTGATTTTCCCCTTCTCTTTACTCCCTAAGTTTCTCAATATAGCATACTCTCATCGCATATCACTTATGTTACCCAGATTTAAAGGGAATTGGATGATAAAATTCAGGCTTTAGTTACGTGATCGAATAATCTCGAATTAACATTTACCAGTTGCATTTTGATAATCATCGTGACATGTCGAAGAAAGTTTATTTACTTATTTTGCGGGACAATGATTAGTTAACCATACCTAGAAGCCAAAGATAACAAGAATCTGCAACCAAATATTTGACTAGCTAGCTCACCAACCAACTGAAAGAATCATGGTGAAAGATTGCATTGTGGGTGAGTGGAAACATAAGGAATTTCGAGGGGATACTGAGGATGATGATGATATATATATGATGTGAAAACTTTGTCAAAACATGTTGAATATATGTACGTACAACATGAAACATGGTTGTCATTTCATGGGGCGGCCGTTGAGTAACATTTAGGTGACTTCAAAAGTTACCCTGTTCCTCCACCACACACATCAATCTCATTTCTGCCTAACTCTCATATCTTTACACTAATTTCTTCTCCTTTGAATTCAATTCTACAATTAGCCGGCACTCATTCCGTTCTTCCTTTTTTTTCAAAAATAAAAAAGAAATTATGAAAACAACAAATAATACTACACTTACTTTTACTTTTTACTTCACATTGATCTGACACTATAAACAAAATTTAAAATCATAACATGTGATAAAATTTACTTCTTACGAATATACTTACTATTAACCACATCAACTTATTCAAACCTAAAACATTCTTTTTTCTAACATGGCTAAAACAGTTTTGAATCAAAACATGTGACAAAAGTTTACTACTTCCTAAAAATATACTTACTAACACGTTTAGAAAGATCAATAACAAAAGTTTCTTTTGGGAGAGTTGGTTAAGCAATTAGTTTGGTAATAGCAAGGTTTCATATTCAGTTTCAAGTTCAACTTCTTAAGGCAGTTAGCTATAGAAAACTTAGATCGATTGATTTACCTCCTTGTGATTCTTTTTCCAGCTACAAGCTTTCCTCTTAATTAAAGGACAAAAGTCTCTAATCTAATACTCATAGCAAATATAACTTTATTTTACGTACATTGCACTCATACTTTTCATATTTGTCGTGTGTTAAAAGTGAAAAATATCCATGAATTCAACCACCATTAGTGTTGATTCCACCGTAAACGTCAACTCAACTCAATATTAGAGACTAGTCAATGATTTGAACATTAAAGCAGAAGCTATGATTATGATTTATGGCTTAGCAGACACACACATGCTTTAGTGCTTAACACGAGAGGAAAAGGAAAAGAAAACAGTTGAAGCGTTAGTTACAAAATACTTTGGGAATACAATAGTCACCAAGAAGCTTACAGAGTTTAAATAGGAAGCTCTGGTAGTGTAGGCATCATGAGGTACTCTCATTGTGACACAATAGACGCAATAATATGTACTAAAAGCAACGAGAAAACGTATGTGATTCCTTCTTTGGTTTTCCCCCTGCTATATTCTATGGATGGATGTATAAACTCACAAGCCAGGATATGACCATATCAGGTTCAAGTATCTTTTGGTGAATATTATTCTCCTCCTCAGGGAAAATTGCATTTCTCTACAGCAGACTGGGACATCAAGAACCTGTGGGTGCAGCAATTGCCAGATTTGTTAAAGTAACGTTTTTTTTTTTAAGCACACGCACTGATTTCATAATAAGCTGTGGTGGCGTGGGGCGTCTCATAACCCTGGAGATGCGGCAAACCTCAGTCGATCTTTGAATCGATTTGGTGTTCGATCCTTGGGAGATGATGTCTTCAGTACACCGGCCTGACGCATAATCTCTGCATTTTGCAATTTTGGTAGTCAGTGCATCAGAAAATCAAGACTTGCAACAATAGAATTAGTTTAATGACATTTGACAGCAAATAACCATAAAAAATTGTAGAGGGGGAATCACAGGGGTGTGGTTGTGTAGAAACCAAAAACCATAATTGCTGGAATGAGTATCAGGAAGACTGTTTCTAGCTTGAATAAGGGTGTTTCCAGACAAGCAGAAAAAGGGAAGACTGAATACTATCTATGGCCCAACACATCACAATCACTTTTTCTTTGCAAGTTCACAACAATAAAAGATGAAAACAGATTATAGGTGATTGATTGTAGCAGATCAAGTCAAGTAGTCGGATGGGTTCAACTGCCTATTGGAAGTTGAATGGTGTAAAGGTTTTTGGCACGTATATATGACAAACAAGAGCCAACTAGCTTGATAAGCAGGAAAAAAAATCAATCTGTGAACTGGGTGCAGTGAACAATTCTAGTTCATACAGATTTAACATGATCTTAAACCAGCTTAAGCTGGATATCACAGCCAAGGTCATATATATCTTAGTTACAAAATAAATAGCCAAATTTACTAGACATGTACTATATCATTGTCAGTTCCAGCAATGCATACTGCATACAGGTAGAACATTTAGTAACTAGAGATGTATCATTACAGAGCTTGCTCTGTTTTTAAAATCATTGATTAGAAGGTAATGCAGAACAGTAAAGAACACATCAAAACTTGCCTCGTGTTCTCTCAATCTCTTCACCAAGCTCTTCTTCCCATTTTTTCTTTATATCAGAGTCACTTGCATTATGAAAGGAAACTATCAATTACTCAAGTTAAAGGGTTACTGAAATGTAGAGAAAATAAAGGAAACACAAGAGATTATTGAAATTGCAAACCTTGGATTGATGATTGGCTCAGGCTGTGAATCTAGAATGAATTCTTTCAATTCACCAAGTCTAGGTGATTGAACATCCTGTGTAGCCTCAGAATTAAAACCACCAATATTTGATATCCGTTTCGAATGACAAACTGCGCTGGGTTTACTGACAATTTCAACAGCAGAAGAAAGTCTTCTGCTAAGATACCGCTTAGGAGATTTGCCTTTAGGCGGTAAGTTTAGATTATTTGGAACATTTTCCTTATTATTGGCAGGACTTGGAGTGCTGGAAGCATTCAGGGAATTATAAAATTCTTCATATAAAGGTGTTTGCAGCTTCTTCAGATCTAGTGCCTAAAATAGAAAGAGGCTATTGAATCCACCATCTAACATGTAAAACAACAAGCCAAGTATCTTTTTATGAACAGATATTTGAGCAAACAAGTACCTTCTCATCAAGAAATGCTCTAATTTTTGATTCAGTCAGTTCATCATCATCCTCAGTTACAGAGTGCCCATGTGGAAATGTGAAGCCACTGTCCTTATCCAAAGCTATGGGACTATTATCAAGATCATTATTAACTTGACTAGGTAGAATATTTTCTCGGCTTTTCTCCAACTCAGAGTTTGCATCAAATTTGCATTGCCAATCATCATCAGGCTCACAGATAGGATTGAAACTCTAGGTTTAAAAACAATGATAAATTCATGAGTTTCTCAGCTATCCCTTTGAGTTACTATCCCACACAACACAAAAGGAAGGATCTGGAATCAATAATTACCTTGTTAAGATCATGGGAAGTCAATTTAGATGAATAATTCATAGAATCACCAAACATTAGATCATCTTCATAATCCATCTGACACATATCATCATCAGAATTTCCAGGCTTCCAAAGTGACTCTCTTTCACCAAACTTCTCAGGATATATTGTCGAGCACCTCACACCATCCATATTGCAAACATCTTTCAAACCAGTGCAAGAAATTCTCATCTCAGAGTTCAATCTGCAATTCAAATATAATCTTAGGTCAGGAGATCTAAAATTCAGAACCAACCTAAACCATAAAACTAAATGCTTACGACTTCTTAACATCCATCTTCTGTCCTGCCATCTTGTTTCCAGAGTTGTTCTGAAGATTTCCAGATAGCGGGTATTAGTGAAGGTACAACTACAGCAAAATAGCACAATCTGAAAAGAAAAATGTCCAAAATATTGCTGACCATAAATGAATTGCGTTGGATAGGATGACTTTCATGGTATTCTCCAGTAACAAATGGATGCTGAACATAATTAGAAAAGATCAGTCAGAAGCTTGATCATGTGTATTCTGATATTCCTGTTGTCATATCATTCTTTCCAACAACTAAGACTAAGTATAATGTATCCACATGTCATTGTGTCTAGGCCTCCAGAATATTTAAAATGAAAAAAAAAATGGAGGGAAAAGAAACAAGAAAAAAAGTTGTATTAGAAATGTACCTGCAGCAAATCAGAAGCTGTAGGTCTTAGGTTTGGTTCCCTGCAACAAAATTATGAGAAGTTCAGGATACCCATATATTTGCAAGGCATCTAAAATAGTCTCATAATATATAGAATATTAAGTCATACTTCTGTAAACATTTTAGCAAGAAATCTTTGGCTTCAGGAGAGAGATGTTCAGGGATAGGAGGATGAGATTTAGTTGTCCCAATATGAAAAAGAGCAGCAACCTGCAAAATAAGCAATTTACATTATTAGTACATCAAATATGCAACTTTATACTTTTATAAGATCAATGATAGATTCTAGTTAGTGAACAATAGAGTGAGATTACAATCATTTATACCTCCTGGTACTGTTGGCTCCATGGAGGCCTTCCAGTGGCCATCTCAATAACAGTACAACCAACACTCCATATGTCAGCAGAGCTATCATGTGCCAGAAACAAATGAGTCAAACAGCAAAAAGGTAGAAATCTGATGTTTTCCACATAATGTGTAGTAGGATTGTAGGAAGAAAGAAATCAAGAACATAACAGGAACAACACTACAACAGCACTGAGAAAGGTTTACAATGGAGACAGCTTTGAATGACTAGTAGACAGCACAAACTAACAGCTACATCTAAAACAAATTTCACAAAAATTTTGACAACCAGCAAATTTGATTGTTATTTTTTATACTTACAAGCTATGCCCAGTCTGGAGAATAACTTCAGGAGCCATCCAATATGGAGTACCCTTCATTGACTTAGCACCAGTCATAGTGGCCTGCAGCAAAATTGCCCAGTTATGGCAGTGCTTTCTAACAGGAACACAAATTTCAAAATGAAATCAAGCAGAAATATTCATACTAATTCAACGACTTTCTTTGATGCGCCAAAGTCAGCAAGTTTAATGCAGCCTTTGTTATCCACAAGAATGTTTGCTCCCTATATGAAGAATGCACCTCATTAATTCAGTTGCAATTGAAGAGCACACTGTACATGCAGAAATTTTTCATATATACAACTACATTAGATGAATGAAATACCTTAATATCTCTGTGCATAATTCCATTTTTGTGCAAGTACTCCAGTCCTATTAACAATTGCTTTGTGTACATTCGTATAACCTAATTAAAAGAAGACAGAAACATGTGGAGGTTTCAATAACCAGATGCTCAAATTTCAGCAGCCTTTAGTATTTTCAGGAATAAATCAAGGAGATTGGTAGTAACAAACATTTTGAGATTCCACCCAATTCTATATATCATTGGCCAAGAAAATTCATTATTTAAATATGAGTAGGAGGTTACTACTTACAGGTTCTGGAAAAGAACCAAATTTTCCTAAAAGAGATGAAATTGAGCCACCTGGAACAAATTCTAACAATATATTCAAAGACCCCTCCTCTCTTGCAGTTCCCAAGTATCGCTGAAAGACAAAAGAACATAGTCTTTAAACTGCAAGAGAATATAACTCAGTCTCATAGAATACAAGAGACTATACTCACCACAATGTTTGGATGTGTGAGATTCTTCAGTAAATTCACTTCTTCCTCAAGCTCTCGAATGTGAGCCTAAATATTTCCAATACATAGATTCAGTAAATTTTACAAACTGACAGAGCAACCCCTCAAAAAATAACTTGTCTATGCATCTCAAAATCAAACATGAATTGCTCAACTGTTAATCTGAAATGAGTAGTAGCAGGTTGAAGTTCTGCAACAAGCAAGTTGTGCCTCAAATTTAAATAAATACTGTTAAACCCCTCTGCAGTTCAAAATATTACTCCGTACTATCCTAAAGTGTTATATCTAAAACTGTCAAATGGTTACTAATTTGAAATAAAATCCAATCAATTGCACAAGAAAGCCGGCCGTCCTCAAA
This sequence comes from Ipomoea trifida, assembly GCA_003576665.1. Lineage (NCBI taxonomy): Eukaryota > Viridiplantae > Streptophyta > Magnoliopsida > Solanales > Convolvulaceae > Ipomoea > Ipomoea trifida. The sequence goes on from CP025656.1 coordinate 20,837,656, forward strand.
CTTAGACAAACTTGAAAGAAATAACTACACTCCTAAAAGGTAAAACCAACAAGATATCAGAGAAAACGTATATGATGTCAAACTAAGCTAGCACAGTAAAAACAGCCTAATAGATAAATCGAAACCCCTTACTTGCGTCCTCTCTCTAGAAGCACTATTGGCTGCAATCGAGACCTGCATTTGAATATAACGAAACAGTTCAAATGTAAGCCCCTAGCAAATAATAATAAATAAATTATTTATTTATTTATTTTAAATATTTGCAACAGTAGTAAACATGAATGCTTACCTCCTTTACAGCGATTAATTCCCCAGAATCGAGGTTCATCCCCATATAGACTCTCCCAAAAGCACCGCAGCCGATCATTTCCCCTTTACGCCACCGGATTGATGGTGCTTCGTCTTTCGGAGGCTTCATTTGCTCTGGTTTGGGAATCGATGGCAGAGCCGGCATCTGAGCCTTCGAGAAGATTCCGATGCTCGACTTCCGGATGCTGGATCCGATCTTCTCCACAAAACCACCAAAGCCACTGCCGCCATTGTCCAATTCTCCGGACGGTTTGAAGACCAGAGATCGGCGAACTGATCCGATAAAATCCTGCATTTGAGTGAAGAACGCGCAAATTCGAGCAGATTTGAGTTAGAGAGAGATAGAGAAATATAGAGAGAGAGAAAGAGAGGATTTATCTCTAGGTTTCTCTGGTTAGCATTCGAACGTTAGAGTGATGAGTGATGAAATACAGGAGAGGGAAAAGAAAAGGGATCTGTTTTTCAAAAATAAAATAATTGGAGAAATAGTCGAATAATTTGTAGATATTTGAAATTGTACCCCTATTTTCTATAAGTTATCAAATTATACCTCATAAGTTATTTGTTTTCTGCTTTTAGCCTAGCATAATTCAAACTATTTTGTAAGACAATTTTTTTTTTTTTGCAATACAATATGGAGGGGGAAACCCCAGGCTGATGTCTCTTAAACAAAGCAGCCTACACCGTCTCAAGAATGAGACGATCGCAAACAACCCCTAGTTGATCATTATACACAAAGTTAATGCATCCGGGAGGGGGTGAACCAAAAAGGGTCATGATCTCTCTAGTATTGCACCCATGCTTTGCTAAATAATCCGCAACGGTGTTCTGTTCACGGAATATATGCACCAGAAAAGAATCACCACTTTTCTGGATGAGATCTCTGCATTTAATCCCCAACTGCCCCATGTTGTTCCCTCCCCGACTGTTCTCATTAAGACACTTGGTCAACTCCTTACAGTCACTTTGAATCTCCATGTCGAGGATTCCTTTAGATGCTGTCCATTGCAAGGCTAGATAAAGTGCAGTGAGCTCAGCCTCTAGATGTAAGACAATTTTAATGTGTCAATCGGTATCTTTTTAGAATGCATATTCAAATAGTATTACAAACTAAATACAAAATTTAGCTTATACTACATGCTATAGATGTATTTATTTTCATTATACCTAATACAACCATACATGTATTCTTTAGTGTATATAGTGTAAGAACATACATTACCTTTTCTTTCTTTTTTTTTTTTGTGTATGAAAATTGTTTCATGTACTTTGTTTTTTTTTTCTTAGTTACTAGACAATGGCAATGTATAAGCCACTTTTTACACTCATTATAAAATATGTGTCGTGTTTAATAGAAATAAAAATGTGTAGTTAAATGTACAAAATTAGTTGGTATTTTGTTATACTTTCCAGGACTTGTCTTGCAATTTTTATGATTCCCTAAATTAGTTCACTCATTGTTCACGCGATATAAGTGATCCGCGCTAGATTTATATAATTGTTAAATCAATCCACTCATGGCTAACACGTGATAGAAGTGATTTGCACCAGATTTATATAATTGCTAAATCAGTCCACTCATTGCTAAACACGATATAAGTGATTTGCGCTATACTTGTATAATTGCTAAATCAATCCACTCATTGTTGACACGATATAAGTGACTTTCCACTAGATTTGTATAATTGCTTTTATCCGTTTTTTAAAACGCTTTTATAGTACTCCGCACGTGAAGAGCACGATGAATATAAGGGTGATATCTTGAATTTAAAATACCTCAATGTATTAAATAAAACAAAATGTCTAGAGAATTACAAATATCGTGTATCTATAAGGGATGTGGCATGCAACCACATTTCCAATATTAGTACTTTATACTAAAATATTAGATTTATTTAGATTTTAGACATTTCAATTATTGTAAATACTAATAATAATAATAATGTAACGGAGTCGATAATACTCTTTCTGCTTCATTAGGTTAATTTATCAAATTTTAAAAACTTTTGTGTTAATTTATCTATATATTTCACATCAAAATTTAAAAACTTTGTGTTATTTTATCTTCTTTTTTTTTTTTAATACTTGTGTTAATTTATCTAAATTTTACTATTCCAAAAAAAAATCTCTTATGTTTGCTAGGGATATAATATATCATATAGTTGGCTATTCATGAATCATGGGTAGGGGTGGGTAAGTTTGTTTCGGTTTGGGTAATTAAATTGAACAAGACTACCAAAAAGTAAAAACTTTATAATTGTTACAAAATCACCAATTTTGATATAAAATGATTTAAATTTTGGAAGGTGTTGATTTGTACTACACATAATATGTTTGCCGGATACGATGTAATAATATATTTTATGAACGATTGTATCCAATACAATCAATACGATTTAATTATTACATATCATAAATTTAAATATTTACATTTTACACAATGCACAACTTACATAGGAGAGGTAAGTTATTCTAAAAATATCTTATGCTATGAGTTCGATCAAGAGAATGCTATTAACAATCAAACTCATGACATGTAAAAATCATGTTCCACTTACTCCCCTAGTGCTTTTCAATCGTCTTAGGTGATGAGAGAAACCCGCAACCATTATTACTTGAAAGTGTAATGCAATAGTAAACCTAGCTAATTTTTAATAGTCGATAAATTACACAAGAGATCTAAATCACAGTAGAAAAAAAATCGTGCAATAGGTTAAACCAAGACAATATTACCAATAATCGAAACTCAATAACTTTTCAACAATCATGTTATACTCACTCAGTCACCATTTCAACTTGTGAGAGCAACCTCTCAAAATGAGAGGCTCCTTCTGTGCAATGAGCAACATTAATTAGTACGTTGAGTTGTCATAATTTATTCAGCTACAAATTGTCGGATCAGTGTGTAAGGACGTTTGAGACGGATGATTCCACCTTTTGTCACGAGTACCATGGTAACATCCGCTTCCCAATTTGATTGCTTCCATTTGTTTCCCGTCCAAGACTTATGGCGACCACGGCTACAAAATGCCAATCGCACTATATATCTCAAGGACTTAACAATCAAAGCTCATTCCGTCACGTTATACTCAATCCATGTGCCACGCTTTTACCAAAACCCCGGCATGCCTCTACGTCACTTTCTCCTTCTTCTTCTCTCCAACATACTCATCTTCAGCAAACCCATACCTTGATAAAACCACAACTGATAACTGATAAGTCCCCTAAATTTCCCGGTTCCATTTTGGCTCTGAAACTTGCTAGCTTGTGATATGGAGTCGTTGTCGGAGGCGACGTCTGGGGCGGTGGGGGCACTGGTCAGCACCACCATATTGTACCCTCTAGACACTTGCAAGACCAAGTACCAAGCTGAACTTCGTCTTCCTGGTCAAGCCAAATACAGGTTCTTATCTACAGATTTTCTGTACTGGGCCCCACTTTTTTGGGTCTGCTTAGATATTTTTTGAATTCTTGCATTTTTTATTCTTCCATTTGAGGTTTAATTGTGGGATGAGTGATTATATCATGGGAATTTAAGTGCCCTTTTGAAGAATTATGCTATCTGCGCTAGAAAAATTGAATCTTTGATTTACTCTGTCAATTTTAGAGTAGGAAGGTAGAACCTTCAATTATACTGTATTTGAGTACTACGGACTCTCTGTTATATAACTACTTTCTTAATTTACTGAAGCACAAATAGTCAATTAACTACTTTCTTAACTTACTGAAGCACAAAGAGTCAATACAGCCTCCATGGAGGCTCGAATCCACAACCTGGCAGTTATACTGTATTTAGTTTTTGTTTAACTGTGCTAATCCATGCTTGTCTTAAGAAAAGCTTAGTGGCTTGTTCCATAAATGATGGTTTTCATGCTGGGAAGTTTGAGTCTTTGATATGGTTCTGAAAGTTGAGATAATTGTCCTGATCCCATTTGTGTAATTGTGTTTTAAGTGAAGATAGTAGGAATAGGTCATAGGTGACTGTGATATGAATGCCATTATGCCAATATGCACTATTAATTGCAGAAAAGATGGTTTTTAATATGCCAAGGGGTAAATGCCACATGCCATAATTCATATGAAGGAAGTGAGTGATGATTGAATCAAAAGTTTGGGGGCTTGTCAAATGTCAAGTTTTACTTAGAAAGATATTGCCTGCAAAGATTATCTCCTGTTGTCAATCTGATTATATCACTACTTTGCCTTATGCACAGGAACACAACCGATGTCTTTTTGGAGGCCATTGCAACACGGCGAATTCCTTCACTGTATCAGGGTCTTGGGACAAAGAACTTGCAGTCCTTTATTTCACAGTTTATCTACTTCTATGGATACAGCTTCTTTAAGAGATTATACTTGAAAAAAAGTGGTTCTAAATCTATTGGAACAAAAGCTAACTTAATAATTGCAGCTGCTGCTGGGGCTTGTACTGTCATAATAACTCAGGTGAATTATATTTGATCATTTTTTTTTCTCCCAAGTTTTGGTCTGAAATAAGTTATGCGCCAAAGGGGTAGGAGGGGAAGAAGGGGAGTTGGTAGGCATGGTGAGGCTGGTGAACGTATGCATCAAATTCCTAAGTCTGCACTGTATGTTTTTTGGGTTCGACCACAAAGTGTCATGAGTAGGCCCTAAGTCCCTAACTATAGGAGACACTTCCTTTAAGCCTAATCCATGTTCGCACTGGCCCGACCCAATTAAAGGACAAAGTGCTGGTCATATTGGTTTTTCCATATGAGAGGGGGTTTCGAACTCCCGACCTCTCTTAAGAGATGAGAGTGTACGACCACTCACGCCAACCAAGCTGGTTTAAGTTTGCATTGTGTTGATATGTTTTGTTATTGTCCTTGTTTGTCTTTACCTTCATACAGTTGAAGTTGTTTCTGTTATTTCAGCCACTGGATACAGCATCTTCTCGAATGCAAACTAGTGATTTTGGGAAATCCAAGGGGTTGTGGAAAATGCTCACTGAGCGCACTTGGAGTGAGGCATTTGATGCTCTAGGCATTTCTCTGCTCCTCACTTCCAATCCATCTATCCAGGTATTTATATAGTTTCTATTTTTCTGGTTGGTTAATGGAGCTTTTGAGTTCACATGTTTGCTAGATTTGAAAAAAACATGTTCCTTAGATATAACGATTGACTTCATTGAGGGATTAGAGAGAAAAATTTGTCTCTTGGCTCTCTCTCCCACTCCCCATCTTTTCGAGCCATGGTTGTTGATTTCTTGAGTAGTGGTAGTGGGTGATGGTAGTGAGAATTGTATTTCTTGCAAGAGTTTCTTTTTTTAAAATTATCTGTGATTTGGGCTATGATGGGTATTTACTTTATTCTTTGTACTATATTGGGGCGTGATTTATGTAGCTGTGCATTGTATTATCTGAATCAATGGAATAAAACATTTTCGTCATCGCTACAAAACATTAAAACTTCTAGTACAAGGTTTTATAATTTCTTTGGAAAAATATTAAGAGGATTGGGTTATGTTTCTTGAATGACTGGAACTATAAGTGGAATTCTGCTACTGTGCAGTATACAGTATTCGATCAGTTGAAACAACGGTTGCTGAAGGAAAAGATGAAAAATAAGAGCGGTGCAGATTCTTCCCCAGAAGCTCTTTCTGCATTTTCTGCTTTTGTGCTGGGGGCAGTGTCAAAATGTGTTGCAACCTGCGTTACGTACCCTGCAATAAGGTAAATGTTATTGACGAAATTTTCCTGATAAATCGGCTTATCTTTATTCTCCATGCATTTATGGTGTTGCGTTCTTGGACTTTTATCTAAAAACAACAAAGGTTTATTGTTTATATGTTAAATGATGGCATTCCTCAAGATTCAAGTTTTCGCGACAGTTATTAATGCGTTAGAGCATAAATTCTGAACAGGTGCAAGGTGATGATTCAGTCGGCAGAATCAGAAGAAGACTTGAAAGATCCTGCTTACAAAGATCAAGCGCAGGCCCGGAAAACAGTCTCTGGTGCGCTCTCTGCCATTTGGAAACGGGAAGGCCTGCTAGGTTTCTACAAAGGCTTACGGCCTCAAATCCTGAAGACCGTGCTAAGCTCAGCGCTGCTCTTGATGACAAAGGAGAAGATCTCGAAGACCACATGGGTTGTAATGCTCGCGCTGCAGAGATATCTGGTAGCATTGCCACGGGCCAGACTGAAGAACGCTTAAAACAAACAAGTTCATATAAAAATGGCTGCATATATGCCAATCCTTGTAAACTAGGGGCTATCCATTATCCACAATGACAATGGTGTGATTTTGACTTGCAAAAGACGCGAATAAATCTGATAGGAAAGGTGCAGATCTAAGGATCTCACCCTCCAAGAATGTCAGATTTTTCTTTGAAATCTTTCTTTTTTCCCCTTCTGTCATGAATCTCAGTTTCTGCTGTTAGACCATTGCTGCAAGATAATAATAATAATAAGACCATACTGGCATGTAATGATGCATTTCTATGGCTTGTATGTAACATTCTTTTATGGTTCAAGGAAGAAACCAAAAGAATATTCTTATTGCAAATACAAATGCCATTACAAGGACTAGTCTGCAAAATTATTGATTTTTCTCTCAGAAAAAGTCTGTCAGATGAGACAGAAAAAAATTGGTGGACTTAATTGAATATGGATAACATGGTTTTGTCATCCAATAGCCTGCAGTCCATGTAAGCAATGTATTGTATCACACAAAAACAGCCTCAAGGCTCAAACCATATGTATAGTCAAGTGATTTCCACTTGAAAACTTTTTGCTTTCTTGATCTTCAGCAAAAATGGCAGTGACTGCCGATGGGCGAATCGCCCTGTTGGCTGCCAGGCAGCTGCGTGAACGGGCTGCAATGACGGTAAGCAGTTGCAGGTTGAGTGTGAAGTTCTGCAATGGAGAGTTCATGGGGAAGAAGATAAAGCTTAGGAAGTTTCAGCAAAGAAACGGTGCCAAGTACAATGTTGTTGCCAGGCCGAGGGTGAGCATGTCCCTCACTACTGATGTTGCAGGTGAGGCAAAGGTGAGTCCTTACGTGTTTATTTCTATTCTAACTGTTACCACTGAATTAACCAATGGAACAGAGCCCTTTTCCTTGACATAATCACGTTGAAACGAAAAATTTCAGTTGAAAGACTATGGAATGGAGAAGACGGATCCAAGAACAGTTGTGGCGATTATACTAGGAGGGGGCGCTGGTACCCGCCTTTTCCCTCTAACCAAGCGTCGTGCCAAGCCTGCTGTAAGTTTTGTAGTTACTGCTATTTAGTTATATATGCTGCACCCAAAACGGAATGTTTCAATATTGCTGAAATTTCAGGTTCCGATTGGAGGAGCCTATAGGCTGATTGATGTTCCAATGAGCAACTGCATCAACAGCGGGATAAACAAAGTCTACATTCTCACTCAGTTCAACTCAGCCTCGCTTAACAGGCACCTTGCACGCGCTTACAACTTTGGCAGTGGTGTCACGTTTGGGGATGGCTACGTGGAGGTCTTGGCAGCAACGCAAACACCCGGGGAAGCAGGTAAGAGATGGTTCCAAGGTACTGCAGATGCTGTCAGGCAATTCCACTGGCTCTTTGAGGTACCAACTAATCTGTTTTTCGTGTATTAATTGCTCGATTAGTTTGTAGAACTGTTGTTCCGAGGATTTTAACTGTCTGTACAACAAGTTCTCGATTATAGGATCCAAGAAGTAAGGATATCGAAGATGTGCTCATTCTGTCTGGTGATCATTTGTACAGAATGGACTATATGGACTTTGTTCAGGTAACCATTAATCATATTCACTTGCCAAACTAGATTACGTTTATAGAACACTGAAACATCCATTTCTCGGCAGAGCCATAGGCAAAGCGGGGCAGACATTACCATTTCCTCTTTGCCAATAGATGACAGGTAGAATCGAGAGCGAATATCAGATTTAACATGTATTTGCAGTTTGCTTTACTGAGCCTTTTCATCGTTTTCATGATAGACGCGCCTCAGATTTTGGTCTGATGAAGATTGACGATAAAGGAAGGGTGCTTTTCTTCAGTGAAAAGCCCAAAGGAGATGACTTGAAGGCAATGGTAATCAGCGCGACTGATGATTCTTAAAAGAATTTATTTCGAGCCCCAGTGGGGGCAGTATTGACTCTTTGTGCTTCAGTAGGTTGAGAAAAGTAGTTATGAACAGATACTGCATTGTAACAGAGTCAGTAGTACTAAAAAAAAAAAGAATTTATGTCGGGATTTTGAACACCACTGCAATTGGACTAATGCATATATACACAATTCTTCAGGCTGTAGATACTTCGGTTTTGGGTCTTTCCCCAGAGGAGGCTAAGCAGAAACCATACATTGCTTCGATGGGAGTATATGTCTTCAAGAAGGAGATACTTCTGAATCTTTTAAGGTAAGTCTCATTCCTTGCATTGACTGGTAAAAAACACAACAAAAAATGTTGTCTTTTAACCTCGTCAACAGACACCAATGGAACCTGTTTTGGTTGATTCAGATGGCGTTTTCCAACTGCAAACGACTTCGGATCAGAGATCATCCCTGCCTCAGCTAGGGAGTTCTATATACAGGTCTGTGCCTTTGTTTTGCTCTGCTGTTCTCCCACATTCTCTCTGCCACTTGGAATGATCTTGACCGGGCTTTCGCTTTGTTAAAATCCAATAACTTTCACTATAGTGCTTGAGATGATTTTGCAGGCTTATCTATTCAATGACTACTGGGAAGACATTGGTACAATCAGATCATTCTTTGAAGCAAACCTTGCCCTCACTGAACATGTAAGTACTATATACGATATAGTAATAATGTAATATACTGATCTTAGTACAATTCTTGGAGAAACAACATTGTACTTTCTTCATTCAGCCACCGAGGTTCAGCTTCTACGATGCCACAAAGCCAATATACACATCGAGGAGGAACTTGCCACCATCAGCCATCACTAACAGCAAGGTCCAATGCTCTCTAAACCCCATTGAATTGAATAATCTGTCCTGTCTCAACTAAAAGTTTAAACTGATACCGAGACTACATGCTTATATTAAGATATCAGACAATTTATTCGATCTGATGCAAAGCCATGTTCTTTTTCTGCAGATTGTTGACTCCATCATATCTCATGGTAGTTTCTTGTCAGATTGCTTTGTGGAGCACAGTGTTGTTGGCATCCGGTCGCGAATCAATTCGAATGTTCATTTGAAGGTTAGCATACTTTAAGATACATCGAGAAACACCATGGCACCATTCCTTTTGCTGTAATGTTACTCATCTATTTGTGGGAACTGTTGCAGGATACAGTTATGCTGGGGGCAGATTACTATGAAACGGGGGCCGAGATTGCCTCGCTCTTAACAGAGGGAGGAGTGCCCATTGGAATTGGAGAAAATTCAAGAATCAAGTAAAACAAACAACCCAAATCTGTTCTAATCTTTCCCAGATCATAGAGGCCTGGCAAAAACATTGCAGTTCAATCTGACATGGCACTCGTGCCTGATTTTCTGCAGGGAATGCATCATTGACAAGAATGCTAGAATTGGGAAGAATGTTGTCATTGCAAACTCAGAGGTAAATTAAACCCCATTCATGCATGCAGCCTAAAGATCATGATAATAGTCCGGGCAACACAGCCAAATTGGTCAGACAGTTGACTTGGTAACCACAAGATTACAAGTTCAACTCCCAGTGGGAACAGCTTACTGGCCTTCTTGGTTTGAGCCAGTCAGCTAACTGTTTTACCTATTTGTGGTCCTTTGCTGGCTAGGATCACAAGGGGGGTTTATTGAGTCACATCCTCGGATAGTGACTGTGGGTTTTCCTCGGGCTTCACAGCTTATTTTCTGGTGTGTGTTGCAGGGTATACAAGAAGCTGACAGAACTTCAGAAGGATTCTACATACGTTCAGGTGTTACTGTCATATTTAAAAACTCAACCATCCCTGATGGATTGGTCATATAATCATATGTATCATTTCAACTGGATCTTCACCCTCTCTTCCCCTGATAGAGCATTTTAAGCATATTGTAAATTTTGAATGTACTTCATTGTATTCCGACTTGATTCTTTTTGTATTTTTATACATATTATATTGGCTTGTTAAAGTTTTTTAGGTGTTGGAAAAGTAATTTCTTTTTGGGTGATGAGGAAAAATTGTAGTCACTATGCCATCCGACAGTGACTTGGGGAACTTGTTGTTTCACTTATGAAAGTATTCCATCCCATTTTATGTGTCTGATTCGATTAACAAGGTCTGATTAAAGTTATTTTAATTCAAATTTTCATAATATTATGTTTAGTATTAATATATAAAATTTATATATTTAGAAATTATAGTAAAAGTATATTTAGAAACTACACTAAAAGTATTATTAAATAAAAAAAAAATCAAATTTAAAATATGTAAAAAATAATAAAGATAAATAACAAATAAGAAAGAGTTGATTTGACCAATAAATAGTAAGTATGACAGATAAAATGAGACATAAGGGTGTGTTTGGAACGCAGAAAAATGACTTCTGGAAAATGTTTTCTGGAAAATGAGTCATTTTCCGGAAAATAGTTTGATTTCCAGTGTTTGGTTGCATTATGGAAAACTGTCTTTGTGTGTTTGGTTCATTTTCCGGAAAATAAGTAGAAATATATATTTATATCTTTCAATTATTTTATTTAAATATAAGAAATTATATAAACTAATAATATTTATTATAAATAAAATAAATAACTAAATAAATTTAAAAAAAAAAAAAAAAAAACAGCTTCAGCTGCTCTGGTTTCGCCGGAAACCAGAGCAGCTTCACGCTCTGGTTTCCGGCAGCCGGCAGGCTGCCGGAAACCAGATGCGGCGGACTGGTTTCCGGCGGAAACCAGTCCGCCGTCCTGCCGTCCCTCTCTGTAGCGATTTTCCTTCGGCGGAAAACAACTTCCCCAAATTTGGGGGAAGTTGTTTTCCGCCAAAATGGCCTCCTTTTCCCCAGTCAACGGAAATCATTTCCGTTGACTGGGTTTTCCAGGTGTTGCAAACATGGGAAACCCGGAAAATGACTTCCAGAAGTCATTTTCCGGGTTTCCAAACACACCCTAAGAGTAGTTGGAAGATATGGTCTGATTTTAGGAGATCACTTATAATTTAGGAGATTACTTTCCTTATGTTTGAAGAGATCAATTTGTAATTAATGTCTCAATTGGTGAAATTTACTTCTCTAATATAGACCAAATACCTTAAAAAAAAAAAAGAGGATTGTAATTGATTTGGAACCTTTTCTACTCTAAACAAGACGGTATATTTTTACAAATCTCCTTAATACTATTCTTGATTACCAATCAGCTGCGCTCGCCTGTCATCTACTGCTTTAATTGTAAAATTAACAATTATAATTCAACCTTTTGGTAATATTTAAACTACATCAGTATATCCTTATGTCTATTATAACGTATAATTTTACTTGGAAGCATAGAAATTAACGTCACGTTTAATTGAAGAATGACGCATGGAAGATAATAAAGGGAAGGAAAGTCTAACTTGGACGGCGGGGTACGTGTAAGACGGATTCGCACTTTTTCTAAGGCTCCTTTCCTTTTATTCTATTTGCATTGTACTACTTCACATTTCAAACATTACCAAATAACCCCATGTGACCATGCCTACAATAAAAGCAAAAAAATTACTCCTTATTTTCATTTATTTTTGTGTTTAATTTAATTGAAAAATCACCAAACACCTTAGGCTCAAATGACATCTCTATGACTCTTCTTAAGAAAATGTCACAGGATTGAACTCCGGTAGTAGTATATTAACTCTTTGGACTACAACGGTTAGATAAAGTACAGAACATATATTATATTGTAATAGAGTCAACAGTACTAAAAAAAATAAAATTTATTTCTGCATAATAGTCCTCAAATCACACACAAGAGATAAACTACATTAAGAATATCTCGTATAACAGGTTCAACTGAGAACAAGTTTATTTATTTTTTATTTTTTTTTGGGTGTAATTTTAAACTTAACCATGATCTATATTAAAACTTCAACAACTCCACTACACAATTTAACTCTACTATTAAGTCTCATGACTCATGATCACACCTACTCCTAAAAGGTCCACTCAAACTCCCAAAGTCTACCAACCATTGTCTAACAAAAGTACTTTTATTAAAAATGTTTTTGGCCTTTTCAGGCAAAAATTGAAACTTCAGGGGCCTATCGAAATTCCCATAGAACAAAACGCAGGAAATAATTAATTAATTTAGGAAAAAAATAAGGGAAAAAGGAGAGTATACTTGCTGGTCACTACTAGAAGAGTTGATTGATTCCAACAACCGTCTGAACGGGAATCGGATTAATTTCCTGCGCGTTCTCCTTCGCTCCATTATTCTTTGCTTTGACGTTCTACGCACAGCTTTCTCTCTCTACATTTCTCTGGTACGCTTTCTTCCTCTCTCTCTATATCTATGTATAAACGCTTATATATATGTATATGTATGTGTATATAAAAGGAATATTTGGACTGACATTGTTACAGTAATCAAAATGGCGAGTGATCTGATTCTGCCGTCCGAAAGTCCGGCGTCGATCATCTACGCGTCGTCGTCTTCGTCGTCTGCTACTGCCGCCGTGGACGACGGCGGCTGCGAAGACGGATGCAGCATTTGTCTCGAGCCGTTCAGTGCTAATGATCCTCCTACTGTATGCTATCTCAGTCTCTCTCTGTCTCTCTATAGACATGCGGTACATCGTAGACAAATAGATAGAAGCTACATTGCTTAAAGTTCCAGCTTCAGCTGTTTGATTCTCTTCCAAAGTTGTTTATATACTTGTAAGGAGTTTTGTTTATGCTCTGCAGTTTAGGTTATGCAAATTGAAGATGTACTGATATTAGCAGGGTGTATGTGCGACTGTGCGAGCATATGATTTGTTAGGCTTTCCCTGGTTACGATGATTGCTGTTATGTTAATTTTATTTTAGGAATTGTAGTTGCTTTTATGCAACGCTAATCAAGGTTTGTGGAGTGATGGAGCTTTGTTGTCTAGATGTCTGTGTATCTTCAAGTGGATAAAGTATATGGGGTTTTGATGCGTGATCCAAGTGAATATGTTTTAGGTAAAAAGGAAATTTGATGGATTTTTGGACTTGAGATAATCTATAAACAAAGAAGAGGAGGAAAAATTAGAATTTGTAAATATTCAGGGCTTGTTTGCCAGAAGTCAAGAACTATGGAAGACCATCTGATAGTCTCAACTGTCAAATAAAATTCCATGGATTCATTGATGGTTCTGTAAACATCCCTTGCTTGATATGCTTTCTTGGTCTTTTAACCTTCATTGTATGGATTTCACTGGTCTTGTTATCCTCTTCTACCCACATAACATAGAGTAAATATTGATTTTCATGTGGATTGTGGTGATATTTTCTTATCTGCCTTGCATTGGAACTCTGATTATTTACTATGTTTGCATTATATGGAGTTAATGGTTAGCACCAGATCTTTGATGCTGTCTTATCTTTTCCAGGTCACCAAATGTAAACACGAATATCACTTGCAGTGTATACTTGAGTGGTATGTACACAACATTGTCATGGTCATAATTTATTTTAAGATCAATTTACTCATGAATACTGAGCATTACTTGTTATGTTTAGGTCTCAGAGAAGCAAAGATTGCCCTATTTGTTCAAGGCAAGTTTTCTTGGAAGATGCTGCCAGGTACTCAAACTCTTTGCAACCAAACAGGCCACTCACCACTGTGCTTAAAACATACTAGTATTTTCTTGATTAGGAATTGGTTGTCAATAGTTTTTTTATAAATCTAATATTATAATCTAAGTTCTGTTAAAACGATTTTTTATATCCAGCCAAGAGCTGCTGGCTGCAGTGGAGAATGAAAGGAATGCAAGGTCAAGGCGCAGTGTTCAATTTGCCCCGGAAATTCAGGAAAGCAACAATCTGGATGAGGTGGTAAGATTTGGGCGAATAAACTGCACCTTGTGTTTACCAATTGCTGCATTTCAATTTTCAACTGACTTGGTGTTCACTCTCCAGGATGATTCTGATTTTGAAGAGAGGATTCTGCGGCAATTTGCAGCTCTTACCAGCAGAGCTCGATCTATTAACAGAAGGATAAGACAGACGTCTTCAGGAGTTGGTCCTGCACAGGTTCTTCCTTCTGCTCCTGTTGCAGCTGGTTCAATTATGCATCAAATAAGTGACTCCTCAGAAGATTCCTCAGAAGAGCATCAATCACCTGTTAATGAATTTTTTGGGAGTGGTCTACCTCCTTCTGGAATATCTTCTAGTACTGTTGGGCCACCATCATCTTTGTCTGTCTTTCCATCTATATCCAATGTATCCCCTACTATTGCAGCATGTGGAGACGGTTCAGTTAAGCTCAGGTATTAGATGCAACCTCCTCCCCTGATAGAAGCTTTCTGCTTTTTTCTGCTCATTTTCTTACTATTTAGAAAATTTTCAGTGAATCACCGCCTGAGAATCCCCAGAGATCAAGCTCATCTGAGTTGCATGCTTTCTCAGAGTCCATAAAATATAAACTCTCTGCTGCTTCAGCCAGGTAAGGGACTTTCAATTTTATTTTTATCATTTGAAAATTATTTAGTTTGTAACTGAGAGTTCTAATTATTGGTATCAGGTACAAGGAAACATTCTCAAAGAGTACACGAGGTTTTAAGGAAAAATTGCTTGCTCGGAATACGACTGTCAAAGAATTTGGCAAAGAAGTACAGCGGGAGATGAGTGCAGGCATTGCTGGTGTAGCCAGAATGATCGAGCGACTTGATCTTAGCTCAAAACGTGGTAGTGCTTCTGGTCCTTTATCCAGCGACACAGTGGGCACCTCAAGCTTTGCACATTCAGGAAAATCAGTGCAAGGGAGTGTAAATCCTCATTTTCATGACGAAAATAAACGGGAATCTGCAAGTGGAAGGAGTTCCAATGTAACCCCTTTAATCTGCACCACCATTCCAGATCAAACTGAAGTTTCTGTTCAGCAGGTATTTAAATTTTAGATAACTGGTCTGCAATATACTTTGAAGTTTGAACCTTGGAAAGCCTCCTTATTTTTCATTATCTTACTGCCACTGAAATAGGAGTCTGCTATACATCTTTCTCTAAAAGGTTCTTTGCATAGAAATGGCCTGATACACTGCTACTGGTACTTTAATGTCCTTCTCTTCAGCAAGAACCAAAATGGATTTCTAATATCGCCAGGATTAATTGTGAATATCAGAAAATTTTTATTAGCTTGTTCATCATAACTGTCAATTTCATGCAGGATCATCAATGTTGAAAATTAGTTTAAAATATCTCATAGGTAATTATGTTTCTGAATATTATACTATCTGAATTTTTGATTTCCCATATTGCTCTTTCATATCAGGGGAGAAACTGAACAACCGAGGCTGATCAGTCAGAAGTAAAGATGTTTTCAGAATAGATTCATTGCCTGATGATGCCTCTTTAAAACATAATTTGCAAGTGACTGAAGAAATCAACGCAGCCATTCAGGTTGGCGATTGATTTGCGTCCTGCATTGATTGCTTAGAGCCTCGGAGATATATGGCCTAGTGAGACTAAATATTGTAACTACAAGTTCCGGTATTTCCTTTATTTACTTGAACCAACATAAGTTAGATAAAGTGTCCATTATCTTAATGGATGGAGGAGTTCGGAACATTAGTTTGTTGGCTTTTCGCACCCTTTTTATTCTTCTCTCTCTTTTCCCTTTGGCAGCCTTTCTTCCCACATTGCGTAATAATTTTAGTTGCTAGAGCGCAGTCATAAATGTGGTCAGTTGCTATCACTTGTGAAGAATGTTGTAAATTTTCCCCCAAAACGTTTTGCTCGTGAGAAGGAGAATAATGTGGTCGATTGCTATCAATTTTCAGTTTATTCTATATACTCATTTATTCATGTGAAAGATATCTATTAGTCTTATCGGTTTGAGTCTTGTCAGTTATTGGCAACCTAAGTTGGTTTACCTCATTCTGGTTTTTTGTCAGTTAAAGTTACAAGGACAACTTAAGCTGGCTTATCTTTTTGTGATCTTTTATCAGTTAAAATCACCGAATTTTACCGGACTTTCAAAGAAGTCATACAGCTAAGAACTATAACAAGGGCTCACATGACAATGGATAAAGCATGTTCAGATAACCATAATCAACAAATTACAGGTGGTTTGTGAACTCCACTGGAAATCCCGAAATGGCAATAATACATGAGATAAAATAAATTAGTATTTATTTGGTGCGGCATGCATGCCACTTTTGTATGATTGTGTACCAATTGCACTGGAAACATAGAGCTGCAATACGCAGAAAGCCAGCCAAACAGGCCTCTACAAAAGCCATGAGGAATGATGTTTGAGGAGAGAAACCAGCAGCAGCTATGGAGAGAAAGAAGCCTTCCAGGTTGCATGCAACAGAAAAGCTTCCACATTTTATGCCATTCAAACTTTTCTTGGCAACTTCTTCGGCTTTTATAAATGCACCAGAAGAAACAGCTATTTTGCTCGTAATCTGTGGCCTCCTTTTGATCTCTACAATTATGTGAGCTGAAATCTTTGAGAATATATAGCTGTTTTCACTTTTCACAATAAATATATATATATATATATTTAATTAACTCGGGTAGCCCAGGTAGACCGCGCCAAGCAAGACCCAAGGCCTCGGCCGAGATGACCCCTGAGGTTGGCCCATGAGGTCGGCTTGGGCTCGAGGCAGCCCAGCTGGACTCGGCCTCGGCTGGGCCTGGGTTGGTCCATGCCCTCTTTCGGGTCATCGCAACACTTGCCCCTTGATCGAGTTGACTCACGATGGGTTCGCTTATATATATATATATAAAAAGACCTTTAAACTACAGGAAATTAAAGTATGTTTTCAAACCTTGAGCTAAGGCAGGAGTATCAGTGTGTGGAGGAAATATTAGTGAGACATGAATGTTGTGTGCAATAACTTCTTGTTGCAATGCTTCTGCCATGCCCCTCAGCCCAAATTTGCTAGCTGAATAGGCTGTATAGCCATAGATGCCAACCTACAAGAGATTATATGCAAATCAGAAATTAATCATAAAGAAAATAATATATCTTGTATGAGACCGAGATGTATGTATAATAATTTTTGAATAAAAGTTAATAACTTTCTATGTACTTATAAAAAAAATATTACATTTTAACAAAAAATATTACTCCGTACTAGTTTAGTGAAATTACAACGTATTGTATGGGTGAGGTTGTTGGTTTGGTAATCACACTTTCTAAGTTTGACTCCAATGAGAGCAGCTTATTAGCCTTATTGATTTGAATTGGTCGGTCAGTTACGGATAAGATAAGTTAGTTTACCTTCTTGTGATTTACCAATTCAATTACACACCCTAATGAATTAAATTAACCCAATTAGTCCGAATTAGATAAAATATATGAATGTAATGACAAGAGTGTCAATGGGAAAATATTTTACTGTGCACCACGGTGCACATAGCAATGTGCACCACGTACCTAAACGACGGCGTTTTGAGCATTGTAAACTAATCGTCCGTTTTTTTTCGGAAATCACTTTTCCCGTTTCGGCCGGTCTCTGTATTTATGTTAATATTCTGTGTATTCAAGGCAATCATTCTGTGTATTCTAGGCAACCGTTCTGTGTATTATAGGCAACCGTTATGCGTATTCATGTTAGTAACACATGTTGTGATTTCATGTTAGTAACACATGTTGTGATGTGTTTGTGCATTCGAATGTTTAGGAGGATGAGTTCTGTGTATTTTGTTTAAATATTATGTGTATTCATGTTATTAACACAAGTTGCATTGTGATGTGTTTGTGCATTCGAATGTTAGGAGGATGAGTTATGTGTATTATGGGCATCAATATTCTGTGTATTATGGGCAAACATTCTGTGTATTCTAGGCAAACGTTATGTGTATTCTATATAATGATTATGTGTATTATAGATAATGAATTCCCTGGAGTCATTCGCGTCCACTAACATTTGTGTATTTTGTGTCAATATTCTGTGTATTTTGGGCAAACATTCTGTGTATTCTAAGCAAAACGTTCTGTGTATTATAGATAATGATTATGTGTATTATAGATAATGAATTCCCGAGTCATTCGCGTCTACTAACACCGAAACGACGTCGTTTTACGTACATGGTGCACATTGCTATGTGCACCGTGGTGCAGGGTATAACGATTGGTGTCAATGAGAAAAGACAAGAATGTTATCTTTAGAAATATTGTAATGCTCTTACAAATGGATTGAAGATGTATTAACAAGACAATGACAACAGAGTATATACTAAGTGACCTCCTAACTGCCCCGCAAATAGGGAAATTAATTGTAATCGTCTTGACCATGCCCGCTTGTGGGCTCGACCTAGGTGCCCGTGGCCGAGGTCAATGGGTTCAGCCTCGACGGCCCATAATTGAGCCATGGGCTCAGTTTTAGTAGCCGAAGCCGAGCACAGATCTCAATCCCAAGACCGGAACCTCGAATCCAACCATACCCGTCTTGCTCCGTTCTGCTGGGTCGGTTTGTTTCGAGTCCATTTAATATTTCCATCACACCCTTTAGTAATTGTTAGCAAGTACAATTTTTCTTATCGCCCATGCAACAAAAAAATAAAGAGAGAAGATCGGAAATATATATACCTGGCCGGCCTGAGACGACATGATGGCAATTGATCCAGGTCCACGGTTCGCCGGCCGGCCGATCATTCCCGGCAGCGCGGCTTTAATCAGATGAAAAGTCCCTATCAAGTTCACGTCAATCATCACCTTCACCTCCTCGACCTCCTGATTCTCCAGCTCCTTCGACGCATACACTCCGTGATTGCAAACCAGAACGTCGATAGCCCCAGCCTCCTCCACGGCCCTCTTCACGGCCTCGTAGTCTCTGACGTCGGCGCTGAACGCCGCCACGCCGCAGCCGGTGGCGCGCCGTATCGTTTGCTTGGCTTCCTCGAGCTTCCCGGCGTTCCGAGCTAGTATGGAGACCTTGGCGCCTTCGGCGGCGGCTTGGAGAGCTAGAGCCAGGCCAATGCCGCTGGAGCCTCCGGTGATGAAGACGTGGCGGTTGCTGATGTGGACTTTCACGGGACGCGGCCGGACGATTAGGTAGAGGAAGAGGAGGAGGGAGAGAGGGAGAAAGAGAAGAAGAGAGAGGAGAGCGAGAGAAGAGTTCGCCATTGATGGAAAGCTTGAAGCTAAGTATAGACAGGTAATTTATCTGCAATTGTTATACCATGAAACAAGGATTATATTACATTGTGAACCTGATTCAGATAACACATTTTGATTCTGGTACTGTTTCTGCAAGTAAACAAATAACTTGATAATTACGGCACATAATATGATAGCTACAAGTACAGACTATCAATTGCAGATATAGAATGTGTCAACTACTGATACACTGAAGTTTATTTTTGAACCAAAATCTACAATGCAAAATAGAACTTGGTCCATGGTATAATTTGCCATTTATAGCTATGGTGATAGCAATGAATCAATAAAATTTTAAATGTCATTGTTTCGTGTAACTCAATGATTAAGTAACATTAGTGATACATTAACATGTCTTAATAATACAAATATTGGACTTTACCATTACTGTGGACCAAAAGTCCAAAATAAATATTTGCGTTTGATTAATATAATAGAGATATTAATTTTCGTGTTTGATTTAAATTGTCTTTTGAACTCTTCAGTGGCAACTGGCAATTTATCTAGATGACGTTTTAATAATTAAAGTGACTACCCTTTTCAATGCACCTTCTGAATATTGAGTATAAATATTTAATACTAAATTACCAATATTTCAATATTTAAATAAATACAATTATATTTTATATAACGTATAAAAGTTATTTTATTTTATTTTATACCTATAAGTCTTTTTTTTTTTTTTTTTGAAGAGAAAACGTCCGACCACTACTCCATCTCACTTCTATGTTATAGAAAAAATTTACACATGAGATGTTAAATTCTTGTACAACAAACTTAACTGAACGAGTATTGACAAGAATCGAACACGTAATCTTCAAGTACAAGAATCATTAGTGCTTTTCAACAAAGTGTAGAGCGGTGTTACTCCGCGCCTCGTCTCTCCTCTCCACATCATCTTTTTAATTAGAAAAGTTCTCTCCAGAGATACCCTAAAGACATCTAAATTTAAGTTCATAGAATCCATCAAATTTTCACATTATACTGATGAAATTACTTGGAGAAATCTTGCAAAAATGGAAGGGTTCGCACATTACGTCTTGTCAATTACTGCCCTTTTTGCTTGAATTGGTACACTGAATTGAGATCACAAAGTAGAGTGTGTGTATGAACCTGCAACCAAAGAGAGCTCAGCGAGTAAAGACCAATGCAGAATGACAGTTACGCCCCACCGGCCATGTCCATGTCTGTGACGCCATCGATTCCCTTGAAAACCACGCGTAATTTTCTCAAGCATGATTGCTTCTTGTCACCCTTCCCAGCCATGCCATTGACATGGATTATATCTCGGGGAGTTTTATCCATGAGATCAAGCAATGGTAAATCCAGATTTGATCGAGTCATTTCTTCCAGCACTTGAGGCGCTTGCATGTAGAGATTCTTCCCTCGATATGTCACACTAGCTCTAGTTAGGAGCAGCTTAGGATGATCTTCAAGCATATCAATGAACTGTTACAAAATACAAGAATTTGAGATACAATATCACTTACGTACAGAAATAACCACCCCACCCCCTCCCACCTTTCAAAAGCACTAAAAAAAATTATTGACCATGCTTTTCTGATGCAACAGCAGACATGACAACAAACATGGTCCTACAGTGCTGAAGTTCTGGAAATTAATTTCCCTGCATATCTAAAAAAATTGAGACCCCTATTTGTTTTTATTGAAACTTGTCAGCTCCAAGTTTTCTACACCCAATAATGAACTCTAATCCGAAAACTTCTGGAGATGGACTAGTTTGATGTAGTTAAGAGCACACATCTAATTATTGGCCTTAAGAAGGTGTTGATTACTTGATCATGCAACTTGCAGATATTGTGACCCATATAGGCAACTGGACCAGTTATTGGCCATAGTTTTTAAGAAACATCAATTAACCAAATCAATAATATATGCTTAACCATAAAATCAATTTAGCAAGAACTTTATATATTTTTAAGTAGAGAACCAGATGGGAGAGGACCTTTTTCAGAGTAACTGAAGGTTCTAGCTCAATAAGAACACCAGGACCACAAACAAGACACTCTGTATCCTTCTCAAACTCAGTCACTTTGGTGTGAAGACCTTCAACTCCATTATACCTTGAACACATAAACGGAAACACATTAGTCAACAGCCTTTTTGCAATAAGAGAAAAAGAAGCTCATATAAATGAAATCAATACAAAATAGCAACATTGCATTTCTGCAAGTACTTTGAATATCAAGAATCAGCATAGCACCATGACATTATTGTTTAATCATGAATGAGAATTGATAATATATGCATATGATGGCTTCTTACATTCTTTATCTTCAATTCTAAAGCATAATGAAGCACAGACCAAATATATACTACCGGTTATATTCATATGGAACAGACAATGCAGGAATAAAAATTAAGACTTCCTCCAGATCAGAAAACATTATTTTCCTTATATTTTCCACAACGGCTCAAAAACAGCATTTACAAGTACAGATCATTTCTTGAAACAAGGGAGGGTACAAATCAGTTGACACCCTAATGCACCAACAAAGTTTGTTATATTGTCACTATTTACTAATTTTAAAAAATCTAAGCCAAAATCATTGCTTCAATTGTTAGAGCATAGTTATAAAACTAGTAATCTATATGTTGTCTTGGAGTAGGCATACGTTAAATAATTGGACAATGTTTTGCTGCATCCAGAGACAAGTTTCAAGGTTTCCAAAGCACAAGCAGCCGAAATAATAGCATTTGTTGATGCTATAGCAGGTATGATATTTTTCACAACACCCTGAAATAAACAATGAAAAATACTTAATCATTAAGGAAAAAGTCCAAGAGGTAAGGACTAAGTAAACAATTATGGAGGTATAGTAAAGCTTGGATAGCCAGGGAAATTTCCTCTAACTGCTGAATGGTGATAGATGATTTAGGAAGGAACTGCATTCTATAAGATATCCAGAGAAGATTCAAGACTCCAGAGCATAAGTTGAGTACTTTACCTGTGTCAAAGAATATGTAACTCCTGGAATTCCAAAGAGCTCTGCTCTCTTGACAGCCTACAGAAATGAGAAATAAAATTGAATGCTCCAAAAATGATATCTCAAAACTCAAGCAGCAGAAGTATTACATGAACACACTTCCCAAATAAATTTGGAAAGAAGATGATTACTAACCTCTGAATAGACCCATTGCATGTGTTCAGGATTGTCAGCATCAAAACTTTTGCCACTATGAGCCTGCAAGCGAGTGTGTAGTGCCAGGAGATAAGCAATCAAAAAATTGCCCTGAAGAGAAAGGACAAGTTGATAAAAGATTACCTCATCCCATTTAATCAAATGCGCATACTCAATACAATGAGCAGCAGTTCTTGGTGTTTCTGCAAGAGTACATAAGGGAAATTTCACTTGTGGAGGAAAAAGCCAAATTGTGCACTCAAAACATGGAGTGACCCCTGGCTTTATAATCCTTGCATGCCCTTTGAATCCTTCAGTCCCACCATCCACCATGGGTTTAATTGTTTCTTCTATTGGGTTGTCATCAGAGTCGTACTCTACAGTTAACCACCAAACCAATGTATGTCACATAAACAAAGGCAAAAGTAGTCCATTTCCAACTGTCAAAATAATCATACAACTATAGAAAGAATTTTCCTGCAACTTGTTTTCTTAGGCCACCTGAACTTTTATACCTAACCAGCCTAAGTAGTGCCTGGATAACGATATTTGACAAATATGTCTGTTGGTGTGCAAATTATACTTTACACTAAAATATCTACAATTTCAAAGCAGCAGGAAAGCAAAGGATGAATGAGAAAATGCTTCTTATATCCTCAATGACCTTCATTTACCATGAATTTCAAAGGCAGATGCTTTTGAAAAAGAATTAAAAGTAAATTTCAAGAGCTGATGCAATGGAAGTAGAAAGTTTGCAGGTAGCATCAGATATGACAAGAGACAAACCTAGGAATCCGCAGGCCACAGCATTTATGTAGCTCCGAGCCTCCACAGAATCAAGGCCAAGAACAATAATGTGGAAATCACTATAGAAGCTTAATGGTTTATCCTCAATTCGGCAGAAATGTGGTATGATATTCACACCGCTAACTCTTTCCATCACTCGCTTTGCAGCAACTTCAGCCTTTGGCTTCCCCACATCTTCAAGTCTACAGTGGATGATCCATGAGAAGTGTTTCTAAAAGAAGTTAAATTGCTTTAAAGTGTTGGCAAGATTCAAGAACGTACCACAAGAAAGTGTGTGGTTGAATCAGAATATTAACAGGTTATCCTTTGCTCAGTGGTGGTTAACTTTCAATTATTCAGAAAGTGAAGAAAAAAATATATATCCATATAACTTAACCATGCCTAAGTTGTACTAACATCAGACAATAAATGAACAGCCTATTAATCTCAAACAAATAAATAACAGACAATAATTCAACAATTATAAGTCCTATTTGTGATAAAAGAAATCAAACAACATCATACAAGTGTGTACCTGAATAGAAATTGGCGATTGAGATTGGTGACTTCGATTCTGTCCATATCAATCACCTCAAGGTTTTGAAAACCCGATAGAGCCAAGTCCTTGAGCAATTCACACCCCAATCCACCCGCCCCAACCACCAACAGCCTAGCAACCTCCTTCATGTCATCTCTAAGCTGCAACGAGCAACAAAAATCAACCACGCAAGGTAGAAGAACTAAATGCAGTCCAAGTGTTCGACAAAATTCGCAGGAGAAACACAGCGAGAAGGGTTTTAAAGAGCAAGGAACTTACCTCTTCCCCGGGCTCGAAAGCTGGCCCGACGAGGTGACCGGGTCGGAGAAGGAGCTTGTCGAGGTCGCGCGATCGGCTTTGGACGGCGGAATCCGCCATTGATGGAGTACAGAATGAGTGTCGAAGCAGCAGAAAGATGTATGGTTTCGCGTTTATTGGGTATGGTGGCTTGTGGCTTACGCCGTGCGCGGTTAAGGGCTTAAGCAGTTAAGCTGAGCCTTAAGCTTCAGGAATTACTCTGCTAAAAACAATAGAGGTTAAGATTATATAATTATGCAATAATTATAATTTTAAAAGAATAAAGTTGAAATAAACATAGAATAAGTTTTTTGATTTACTAGAAAATTTATCATCGTTACCGTGTGTACATCATAAAGTTCGCATTGTGATCTTAACCGACAAAAGATCATAAAGAGGTAAATAAACTTAAGTTATTCATGATTTATTGGTTCAAAAGAAGAATGTTAATAGACAGCTCACATGAATTGATTAGCATAATCAAAATTTTTTTTTTTTTTGAGTTTAAGTGCGTCAAAAGGTTTTTCTTTTAAGTTTTAAAATCCTTTCAATTTTTTGGTTCCACGAGATTTCAAGTTTGACGATGGTGGGAGTTATGTATGATCTTCTTTGTTTGTGTTGGCCAATGGTCTATTTCTTTTTGTCCTTTTGCAGGTTATAATCACGAGACAAACTTTACCTAAAGTGCACCTTTAAGTAACAACGGACTTCTCGTAAGTCAAAGGTTGTTAATCTGTTAATTGATACCATTACAAATTATTATTGAGTTAAAATACTAAGACATAAAATTATGACTCCCAAATTTAGAGCATTTTCTAAATTATGTCAATTACTTGAGGTGAATTTAAATTAAATTACAAATTAATATATTGTATTTATGGAATCTGAATGTGATGGTGTGAGTTTCTTCCGACTTAAATAGAGCTATGGGATTTGAGTCACCCAACAATTTGAATCAAACAATAGGTTAGCAACTCAATGTGTGCACTGAGCAAACTTCGCTCTAAAAAAATTTCGTGATATGGACTCGATCAAAAATGCGTTGACATTGCTATCATTCTTAATTCAAAGGATGTAGAATTTATACATTTCTTACCCAAAAAATGTGGTGATTCTGAGAAACAGAACAACAAAAATGCAAAAATATACACCTATTCTCACAATCCTCTTAAATGAGACATCAAGAAATGCTGTATTTTGCTGAGGCTAAACTCTCAAGTCTGAACAACTTCATCTTTCTCTTCTCACTGTATCCTATCATTCCTAATTTCCTATAAGTCTGTATAAATAATGTACATTTGCTAGCTGTGATCAATCCTCATTGTACCTGAGACGACGTTAAATTCAACCTCCTAGTCGCCTCTCGCTTCAGAAAGAGGGCGTAGAGCAGCTCGTTCCACGAATCAGGAACTCCGGGCAGACACCAGTGGCTGCAATCTTGCCTGTGCAGCGCTGCAGGCCCGACTGCAGGACCTAAATAGTATAACGATTGATGGCCATCTTTCCTCCTCGAGGTCATATGCGTTATGTTCAGAACATGTAATGCTGGAGCAGATTTGTGGTGTGACTGAGATGATGATGATAATACATCGAAAAATATGTTGTATTTCGCCCAGGTATGTGATGGTACCAACGAAGAGCCCAGCTCTGGAAGCGTTTCTGTGTGACAGTTCCCGCCATTTCTCCAATCCCCGCCCCTGCAAAGAACTATACAATTCAGCACGAAAAACTCAACAAGCCCCTCACGTGTGCAGGCCAATTACTTTGATGGGCTCCAAACAACACGTGGATCATAGTCACTCTGATACCAAACTGAAGAATGTGCTCCATCTCAACTGAAAGGCTAAGCTGGTAGTTGGGTTGCACATTTATGTTTATATATTATTTATGCTCAACAAGTGTGGGCTTAGAGGGGTATATGGCAGTAGCATAGCAGGAATAAGGTTTTAGCCAACTTAGAGACGAGACGTAGTACAAAAGCCACAAGAAAATTAGCATCGTAGAAAGTCGAGATGAACCTGAAATGCACAGGAGCATATGTACGAAAGAAGACCATCGTTTTGAATGGATTCACTTCACGGTTTATCCAGTTTACCACTGTCTGCAGCGACTTCTGGTATGCAAGATCAATTTCAATATCCGTTTTTACTGCTGATCCTTCCTGGAAATAGCAGCCCCTGGAAAAACGTTTTTCAAGTCTTTATCACAGTCGAACATAACAGAAAAAACGTATACACAGCAACCAGAATAATGTTCTGTTATATGTCAACCCTAAGTTGCACAAGTAGACACAGAGTATTAGAGTAATTTTCTTCATCATAATTGAATAAAAATCAAATCTTGTTTTTGGAAAAAAATGTTGGTTTTATCCCGTTCTTAAAGCTCGAGTGTTGCATCCTTTTAATCTAGTCATATTTGAAGCTCAATCTGGAAAGGTGTAAGGTTACTAGACTAGAGGAAGGCATATGCAGATCACGAGATTACCCTCTTATTGTCTTCTCGTAGTTCCACCAATGCCCCGTGTTGAGAATGAGCACATCTGCATCCCTCCACTTCGACGAGCTCCAGTCCATCTGATCTAGCTTCACGGTGGTTCTTATTTTCGCGGGAGATCCAGCAGGAGGCCGGCTCTGCAGTACAAGAAACGGCGCCCTGTAATACTCCAGGGTGCAATTGTAATCGACAAACTTGAACACCAAAAATCCTTTGTGTTTCGTGATGGGGTTGCCATTAACTTCATAGATCGACGACTTGTTGGCAACAGCAGAAGAGAGCATGCAGAGCAGGGATTCCCATTGGTTCCTTCCAATTGAATCCCCAGCAAAAACTACACGTTTATTTCGCAGTTTTTCCAGCATAACCTTTGCATTGAATCTGCTCAATTGATCAATAGAAACTGTAAGGAAAGAACTAACTGGATTTGTTTAACTCTCAACGTTTATTCATCCAAACATATCGAAAACCTTTTTTCAAGAAATTCTTTGTTAAAAGCTCTTATCAAAGTATCAAACTAAATCTAGTAAAAGAAGTTGCAGCTAGCCTGATCAGACAAGCCTCGAGTATCAACAAATAAGCTAGATCAAGAGACGAGAAAAACAGCAAACAGATTCAATATGACAATATAATTGCAGAAAAAAACCGAATTCTCTATTGTGATTCAGGCTTATTTCATAGCATCATCCAAACAATCTCGGGGAAAAGGACAGAAGATATGGGAGGGTCCATTGCTAGCAAGAAAGGAGAGAGACCACAGAAAGAAAGGACAGATGTTTAAATCCTAATCACATAAAGTAGGTTGTTAAAACAAGCCTTAAAACGACAGTCTACTAAATATATCCCAAGACAATCCATTGAGCAGTGGATTAATAATTCACACCACAAGTCGTTTTCATATGCAAGATAAACAAATTGAACAGGACGAATCAAAACGCTAAATCAAACAGATAGGAAAAAGAAATAGCAGAGGGTGAAAGCTACATTCATCCCAATCTTTCCTTTGCAAACACCGCCTGCCCGCAAAATTACAACAGATTCTTTCTCAAAAAAAAGTTAACTAGAAGTTGACTTGAATCACTTGATGAAGTTTGGTCATCAGAAAGTAATGCTCCAAATTCCTTTCTTTTCTCCTGGTGCATTAAGTTATGCTTCTTCAAGTTATCCTAGAGAGGTCAAAAGGAAAACTTCCTCCTAAATTTAACTAACCAAATTATTTTCAACATAAAAATGCCAACTTGATCTAAGACTTCTAGAAACAGCAACCTCTGGTATAGCAATTAGCAACTTCAATTGAACAATAAGAATTAAAACATCATAATCCCGCACAAGCAACTCAATTGGTTCCTGATGGTAAATTGTGAGTAAGAACACAAACTGAGTATGGGAATTACACCTAATGTGGTGGGGTCTTTATGACAGCTCGGGACCGATTCTTCCACTTAATGGGCCACTGAGTCACGTGATTTACGGATTTACCCCTGTCGGGGCAAGTCTACCGGGTGTGGAGCAAGGGAATTTCGCCTTTTGTGGGAAAATAAAAACATCATAAACTTTACAACTTCTCCACAGTTCTTCATGAATATATGCACAACGGAAATTCAGTGAAATAACAAGATAAATGAATAAGAAGAACCTGGGCAAATTGCAATCTTTGGGCTGCCACCTCCACTTGGTGTAGAAAAAATCAGGCCTTCCATTTTCAGCACACCTAAAGCCTTCATCCAGGAAACTGCAATCTCTAGAATGGTACAGAGGGTACCTCTCATCCCACACCCAATCCCCATCAAACACATCACACTGGCTCCCATTTTCACTCAAAAACCCAACCTTTTCCCTTGATGCTGACCCACCAAACCTTACCCATAAAACCCTCTGTGACTCTGCAGAAAACCTCAACCCTTTACCCACACTTCTGTAGCCCAATAGAAAGAAGCAGAACATCACAGAAACCATAACCAATACAAACCCAAGAACCCCCACAGACGGCTCAAACAGCCTCAAGCGCTTAACTTTCTTAAACATATCCAAAAAAGCCACGGTTTCACAATCTGGGCTCTCTGACATCTTCAAGAATAAAGGATTTCTGAATCTCCTTTATTGAACTATGTGCAGCATATATATCTATCCCTCTCTGTATACATGGAAAAGACAGAAGAGCCTTGGAGTATAAGCAAGACAGAAGAAACAATGATACCCAGTTTGGTTTAAATCATGGGTTTTTCCCACTACTTTGGCTTCTTTACTTGGTGGATGAGTAATGGATTAAAAAAAAAAACTTTCTTTTTTCCAGATTAAAACTTTTTTTTTTTTTTTTGCACAAAGATTAAAACTTGTTAGGAAAGAGATGGGTGTTGAGCAAGCAAAGCATGGCCATGGAAGATCTTGGGAGAGTGGGCAGTTGGGTGAATTGAAATGATGAACGAGTTTATAGCCTGGCCATGGCGGGGTGGAGGAGTGGGGGTGGTTATGGCTAAAAATATTATATTCAAATTCATATAGAAATAATTAATGATATATTCGAGGGCCCACCTTATAACGCTAGTCACGTGAGAATCGAATTTGTAACTTTAGGTTACGAAATTAATAATCCGTCAATTCGGATAGAACATGGTGAGGTGGAGTGCTTATTGATACGAAGTATATTAAAGATGCTTACGAGGTCAATCCGCTTTATGATGCTAAAGTCAAATTTGCAAACTTATGTCTATCAAGTCAATAGTCCGACCAACTTAGATGGAATATGGCCGGGTGGAACATATTATATTCAAATTTATATGGAAATAATTAATGGCATATTAACATGTATTTGCTATACAGAGAAGATTCAAAATGGAAAAACATCAAGAAATTAAAGGCACAAGTAGAAACTGTAGAAGGAAGATAGAGATAGTTTTATTACCTATATATGTTTCAAATTTTATACCAATTAATGTGATTTTATTTAATTAAATCGTTTTCAAATCATTAATGCACGAATAATAATAATAAATATAAAATATTGTAACACTGTTATATCTATATTAGAGTAATGGGACCAGAAAATTATTAACAAAAATCCAATCTAATATTTTAGTACAAGAATTGTGATTCACTTACTTAATTAGCATTTTTGGTATTCAATTTGTAAAATCTCATAATGGGAGATGAAGTTAGGCACAATAATTACAGCTATGATGAAAATTGATTATTGTTATTATTTTAAATTATTATTAATTAGTACCATAACTCTTTGGTAAATTCTGCTATCTTTTCATCCTAAAATTACTTTATAATATTCTCTGTAATTCCACAATATTTATCAAACTAATTTATTGTAAAATGTGCCAATGATGTTTTTTCTGGCTTTCCTTGTGCCAAGCACATTGGTGGTGGAGTATTGACTCTTTAAACTGTAACAAAAAATATAAAACAGATATTACTTTGTATTAATTCATATTCATAGTATTATGTTACCGGTAAATATGTTTTACTCATAATCTCTTATTAATGTTCTTTCATATTTATATAATTCATAGCATAGAGGAGTTTGGGCATGTCAAGAAATGTCAAATGATTTCTTTTGCTCCGTACAAAATATAGAGTAAAGTACTAAAATGATCAAAATGATATATACAGATTAAAAGCATAGAAATCTTCAAAGTAAGAAATCAGTATAGAAATGGTCAAAATGATACATACAGATTAAAAGCATAGAAATCTTCACCCATATATGCCCCTATACATTTGACTTTTGGAAGCTGTCAACATAGATAAACAGCAAATTTAACCAAACATGGCTCTGATTTGTACAATTGTCATTTGTCACCATCTTTGAGAAGCTCAGCACATTGCAAACTGCAAAATTTATTGTCATTGAAGATGAAGGAAGGTGACAAATGAAGGATGACAACTTCATAATAATAATAATAACAATAACAATAACAAGAAAAAGTCTAGTCATTGCAGTGCATCTTTGAAGCAGTATTCTTGGCCAGCATCCATCACCGACAGTAACTTCCTTGTTTTATGGGTGACTAGGGAAACCTACAACTACTATTCGAGGTGTGCACCGGGTAAATCCCGCCTTGTGACCTTAACTGGCAAAGAATCACAAGAAGGTAAGCTAGCCTGGTTGCATATAGCTGACCGGCTCAAATCAAGAAGGCCAATATTTCGCTCTCAAAGGAAGATGGCTTTTCGCTGCACTTCCTTTTAAATTCATGATCCTTGTATTATACACTAATGGCACGTTTGGTTCGCGGAATAGGTCTGGAATAGAATAGCATTCTCAGTAATAGGTCTATTCATTTGTTTGGTACAGACTTCTATTCCCAGGAACATTGTTCCTAGGAATGACCTATTCCCCTTGCGAGGGGAATACAGATTCCTGGCACCCCCCATGGTATTAGGCTATTCTCCTTGCAAAAGGAATCTAAGATAGCCACTGTTATGAAGGTGGGAGTAATCCAGGAGTGTAAGACTCAGTAAACGAAGGATACGCCCTTTCTTGCATAGTAAATATGATCTTAAGTCACACTGCAATGAATGAGTTGAGCAGAGATACCTGCGTTTAATCTGTTAAATGTTGCCTTTTCTGCGTTTTCTGCCATTAAGCATTGCCCATTTCTTGTGTTCACCACTCGTGTTTATGATTGATAGAATATACGGAGCAAGCTCTCTTTCCCCAACCAAGCAGACCTGGATTAAAAAGGAAAAACCAATCTCAGAAACCGATGGAAGAACTTGAACCGTCCAACACAAAGATATTTGGATGGCTATCGATCTGATTTATGCATCAAGGAAAACATGCTTTTCAAAGAGCGATAGAAGAAAGAAACACGAGTCAAGAAAAATACGAGGCGCCAACATGACAGAATTCTGTTGCTGGAATACTTTAAACTGCCTTGCCCATAACCTGAAGGAAACAAAAAAATTAAAATTTTATGGCATTAGAAGCAGATCCAAGAAGCATCATATATTCATATCCAATGCGTTCATTTGACGGTCATTCGTACAGTCTCAGGTCTCAATACAGCCAAATGAAGAACACCACAAACTACAGAATACTGAACACAGCAACCTGCACAGCTTCAAAGAATTAACAATGTTCGAGTAGCCAAAACTTCACAGTAGTTCCACAAAAAAAGGAAAAAAACACTAATGTCCTAATCAGAATCATCACTAATTCCTTACCTCCACATTACAGAAAAAGTGCCTTCAACCAGCTTTCCTTTGATTTTTGGAAAATCCACAACCACTACTTGAAGGTGCAGGTAAAGTCGCATTGTGACCCTAACTCGGAGGGGGTAAAATAACCTAGATTGCCCATAACTCGGCTCAAACTAAGAAGGCCAGTGTCACTCTAACCGACTCAAATCAACAAAAACCTACAAAATTCCTCTAGGTTCAACTATAAAGACTGTTTTTTAAAACCATTCAACTGATGAATTTCATGAAAAATCTTACTAACAATACAAAATCACCTAAAAGATCAATTTTTTTGGCATCCAATACGATAATAAAGCAGTGACTATGACAACATAATAGCAAGAAATCAATCAATTGAATTAAAAAGAAAATAGATCAATACAAAATAAGGTGAGAAAGCATCAAGCAGAACAGCAACTCAGAATGAGAAACATATATATCATTGCACTTCCAAGAAGACAATCACAAGCATTACATTAACCCCAGCAGTTTAACTATCAATCTGGAAAGAAAAAAAAAACAAAAAAAAAAAAAAAGAAAGGAAAATCCAATAAAGTAATGAACTTTGGGTGCGAGAATCACAAGGTGTTTTGGTCTGATTGTGAGGAATCATCGGAGAAGAAAAATTCAGTATCGGAGAGTTCTTGGGACGATGATGGCTTTGATCGGTGAAGAAGAGCTTGCTGCTGTGCCTCTGCTCTTTCAAGAAAAGGCTTGAAACCCAGCTGCAGAGTCAAGTATCCAAACGCTAAAGCTCCAATCACCACCACCCCAGATCTCATAGCGTTCATTATCGCCGTTTCCTTCATTCTTTCCCCTTCGCTTCTTACTTCTCCGCTTTCGCTATTCTGAAAGTTCAGTTCTTTGAGACTTTGGGCTGTTGATGGTTATTGCATCTTAATCCCCTTATATTTATTCTTCATTATTGTACCCCACATTTTACAGATTTTACCAAAAAAGAACACTATTTACTTTGTTTCATTTTCAAGAAAATAAAAGCAACCATATAGTAAGGGACAACTCAACCCAAGTTAAACATTCAGTTAATTAAATTTCAAATTCGACTCTTAATGGACGTGATTTAATGATCTTCTTGGTCATATAGGATAATGGTGGCAAAATGAACTGATCTCACAATA
Source organism: Ipomoea trifida (assembly GCA_003576665.1). NCBI lineage: Eukaryota > Viridiplantae > Streptophyta > Magnoliopsida > Solanales > Convolvulaceae > Ipomoea > Ipomoea trifida. The sequence goes on from CP025656.1 coordinate 20,870,768, forward strand.
TGCAATTCTAGTAGTCTAAATTTTTTGATAGGTCTTGTTGTCATTCTATCTCTATCTCCGTTTCTTTTTTAATCAGCGAAGCCTACGAAAAACTCAAATTCCTGCAAGTCTGCAACATACTCTTCATTGATGCGGTTGCTCTACTATATTTATTTTAAATTGTATTTAGGGTATTCAATTTAGACACCAATCATTCACGTATATGGCTATCTTGTATTTACTACTGTAAACAACATAGTCAGAAGTAGTGTCCTACATGTTAAAGTGTCAAGTGTCCAAAAACTTGCTCTCAAAAATTATGGTACCAATAATAAGTGAAGGGTCAAATAAAAATAATTACTAACAATATTCGGTATAATTCTTCATAATGTATATATGATGACACAAGTTTTCTTTTTTCATAGGCATCTCTGAAATGAAAATGATCTAAGGAGGGGACAAATAGAGTTTTGAAAATTATGAGGGGATCCGATGTAAATTATGGCTCGAACACCCTGAAACCAAAAACAACCAACATTTTCCGGAGGGCTCGATTGCCTCTGCAAACCGTAAGAAAAGCTCGCATCTATGATCATCTTTCTCTTTACGCCCACCGGAAACCGCATTCTGCAAGTGCCCTTTGCTCATTCTTGGTTCACATTCAATTTGTATCCTGTAATTCCATTGTATTTGATTTTGTAAAGTTCCAATCTTCCAATTTCACGTAAACGAAATGCCCAATTTTTCGCATGTAATTTTATGAGGAGATTCTGATTTGGGGATGGTTTGAAACTGCCCAATTCAGCTGCTATAGGCTAAAGGGAGCAGTTCTTGATAAGGTGTTAAAGAGAAAACCAGGATTCCTGGTTACCAGAATTCTATTGGAATGCAGTTTATAATGAGCGGCAGGCCTTCGGAGTCCTATGCTGTCTCCATTTTGAGATCAATAACTCCGAATCTTAGCATAACTAAGCACAAAGGCCAAGCTGGTAAGTTTCTCTTTGTGCTGCTCTTTATGATCTTGTTTTGACAATTTGTTGCTTCTTATATATACAAAAGTGCTTTGTTGTGGTTTAGTTGTAACTGCCTATTGGCCGGCCTTATTGGTTCGAGCCGATCACTTATGTGCAACCTAAGCTGCTTTACCTCATTGGTCCTCTACCGACCAGGACCACAAAAAAAAAGTGCTTTGTTGTGGTTTGGTTGTAATTGCCTATTGACCGGTCTTATTGGTTTGAGCCGGTTAGTTATGTGCAACCTAAGCTGTTTTATCTCATTGGTCCTCTGCCTACTAGGACCACAAGGCGGGGTTATATCCTCATGTAGTAGTTGCGGTTTCCTTCGTCATCCAAAATAAAAGTGCTTTGTTGTGGTTTGTTGTAATTATATTGCTAATTCTTTAACCTTTGTGGGGTGCATAAAAGATGAATTTTTGAAGGTATATTTTTCAATTTTCAAGGATTATGTCATTTTATGGGAAAGTATTTGACACTGATTGGTTTCAAATTCCTATAGCTTCAGCCAATTGAATGTCTTGTTGTCTGATATAAACTGACTCCAAAGAAGAAAGGCAAACAAACAAGAGTTGGTTATAACTTTGTTCCATAATTCAGGAAAGATGGCTGGTTGAGCTGCGAAACATAATTCCTTATTGATATACTCAGTAATCAATATAAAATATGTAGTAAAGGGGGGTTGCTAAGTCACTTGTGTTATTGTAATGTGTTCAAACTTGTAAGTTGAGACAGGTTCTCGTTTTATGACAGTGACAGTTGTGATTGAGGTTTCAAATGCTCTTTTATGTGTGCGTTTCTAATCATTATTTCGTTGTTTTTGATGTCATTCAGGGAAGATAGCTGTTATAGGTGGTTGTCGAGAATACACTGGCGCACCGTACTTTTCAGCTATATCAGCCTTAAAAATTGTTAGTTATCCAACTTTATTCTCTCTCTCGGTCTCTCCATATGTTTCTATAGCTTCTTGTTATCCACTACGTTATTTTGTTTGCCGGAATTAGGCTATTTGTTACAGCTGAGACCTTCTATTTTGCTTGGACATTTCCGGTTTACCAGGGTGCAGATTTGTCTCATGTATTTTGCACCAAAGATGCTGCTCCAATTATAAAGAGCTACAGCCCCGAGTTAATTGTTCATCCTATTCTAGAAGAATCTTTCAATATTAGGTTAGATTTCTAATTGAGTCCACATTTTTTGCTACCTGTAAATTTCTTTACCAAATCCATTTCACTTTTTTAACGTCTCAATTACCTGTCAAATAAGAAAGAAAGCACCTTTTTAATATTGAGACTGCCCTAATATTTTTTAAATAATTCTCCCAGGGATGAGGAAAAGGATTTAATATCAACCAAAGTGATTGGAGAAGTTGAGAAATGGATGGAGAGGTTTGATTGCTTAGTTGTCGGGCCAGGCCTCGGAAGGGACCCGTTTCTTCTGGTGCGCTGTTGAACTAGCACTAGAAATATCTCCGTGATCTATATTTGACTAAACTGTTATGTCGACCAAGTTTAAGATGTGATTAATGATTTTTCAAACCAAGTTTATCTCTTCTATTATCTATTTACGTTGCTGTCTTTGATTTGTTAAGTTGGTCGAACCAAATTCTTTTATGAACTCGTGAAATTATCTCAGGAATGTGTGAGCATCATTATGAAGCATGCACGGGAGTGTGATGTCCCAATGGTCATAGATGGGGTAGGTGAAAGTTTTTTGAATACTATTGACTCTGTTACAATGTAGTGTCTGTTCATACATACTTTCTCAATCTACTGAAGCACAAAGAGCCAACGCCCTCATTGGGGATCGAACCTGTGACCTCTCACTTGGGAGGGCCACAACTATGCCGTTTGACCACACGATCTATAAAAAGTTATTATCCAAAGCATGATCCGCGATATTTTTGGATTTTCGATGACTTGGTGCTCTTGATTTTCGCAGGATGGGCTTTTTCTTGTGATGAACTCTCTTGAAATAATTGCCGGTTATCCTTTAGCTGTCCTAACCCCCAATAGAAACGAGTATAAACGGCTCATTAGAACGGTACTAGAGACTGAAGTTGATGAGCAAGATTCAGCGAGGCAAATACAAGCCCTTGCTACAGCGTAAGTTCTCCCTTACCTTGTTTGCTGAACAAAACTACCTTATCGATCGCATAATCTAAAATGAAATTGTTTGTGCAATATTTCTCGACTTTGAAGCCGATTGTATGACCACTACACTATTACTGCAATCTGCGTGCTTGTTGGATGATTGTGCGTATTTATCTATGCTTAAAGTTTCGTTTTATTAACTGGTGCTGGATTTGTTCAGGATTGGCAGTGTTACAATTTTACGTAAAGGGGAAAGCGATGTCATCAGTGATGGTAAAACAGGTATTTATTTAAATTACGGGCATCCTTTCCACCCGCTCACAGAATGAAAAAAACATTGTCAAGTATATAAAATTGCTTACTATCTTCTTTTCGTGATTTCTGAAGTTTGTGCTGTAAATATTTATGGCTCTCCTCGACGTTGTGGTGGCCAGGGTGATGTACTTTCAGGAAGGTAAGGAATCTTATCTTCCTCGTCTTAATTCCAGAACGAGTAATTATTCTGAAATTTTTATAGATCAGATAGCATAACGTTCTTATCAACAATATTCTTTGCAAAAATACACACGCTATATCATTGTCATCTGCTGAAGATCAGAAGAGAAAGAAGAGGGGCAGAGTTGCTTATACAGAGCACTTGTTTACACTCGTTCTTATTTGCTTTTCTAGTTTCTGTTCTTAAACACATTAACTTGGTTATATATAGTTAGTTTGCGGTTTCATTGACACTTATTCAGTAACTTGCATATTTGAACCAGACATGTTAAGATGTCACTATCTAAGTAATCCCTTTATCATTTCCCCGCTGATTTTTCTCGTTATTGCTTTCAGTGTTGCGGTGTTTCTATCTTGGGCGCGGCACTGTGCTGCCAACGGGGAACTGACGATGAACCCCATCGTATCGGGGTGCATTGCTGGATCAGCTCTAGTGAGAAAAGCCGCGGCCCTTGCCTTTGAGCACAAGAGAAGATCGACCGTGACTGGTGATATCATCATCTGTTTGGGGAAAAGGTAAGAGCTTTTTTTAGTTCATCATCTTGTTTGACGATTTTCCACCTGGCAAATTAAAACCAAACCTCGGGCACTGAACCTTTCGTTCCCGGCCTTCCTGCAGTTTGGACGATATCTGTCCCGTGCGATGAAACACTACTTTCGTGGTTGCATTCTCGAAACGCGTTTTTCAGGCCAAAGACCTTGTGTAAAGCATGCACAAGTTGAAACTTTTGCCCTTGCAAATATTATGTACCATTTTTGCTAGTCTTGATACCCCCTGTAAGAAAAGCAGTTTTTGAGAGAAAGCTAGAATAGCAATAAGTGTTCCTTTGAGGCCATAAATATGAATGATCAATAAAGTTACATGAACTGATAGATATCCAGGTCTAAAGTCATTCAGTGTCGTATGTAAAACTTGTAATTTTTATCTAACAGTTATTGTATTTTGACTTGAAAATTAAAGGAAAATTACCTATGTTGAATTTTTCCTTCCATATTTCTATCTATTGTGATTTCATTCATTGGGTGTCCATGAATAGACTGATTTTACATTAATAAAAAAAAAAATTGATTAGATCATGAGTTGTCCTGAGTAATAGGAAATATGCATCTTTAAGTTTTAAATCCTTACTATACTTAAACTAAACTAGTGGCACCCGATGTCCGTATACTTAAACTATACTTGCTCAATCCAATAACCTCTTCAATCCAAAAGTTTGTTATCTTCTCCTTCTTTCTTCCACGTTAGCCATGCTTTCTCAAAAGCCACACCGAGACCAACTAATGAAGATGATCTTGAGAACATTACACTCCCGTCAACTTCTTTCTCTTTCTCATTTTCCTTCTCCGGGGACACAACATTTTTCACAATATAAGTAAAGGATGGCACTGTGAACAGATCTCTACTGGAACTCCACCGCCAAGGCCCCAAAGGGTTCACAAACCCTTCCTCTTCCTTGCTTTCAGGAACACCTAATCTATCAAAAAATCGGTGACCCAGCAGCTTCTCCGCCGTCCATCTTCGCCACGGGTCTCTCGCTAAACACATTTTCAAGAAACTCTTAGCCCCAGGGGAGAGATCCTCTGGTATTTCTGGGTTTGTAGACGCTATTTTCATGGCTAACTCTTGTTTGTTCCCAAATTGCCACATGGGTTTCCCGGTAACCATCTCCACGAAGATGCAGCCTAGTGCCCAGATATCCTTCGCCGCCGTGTACGATTTCCTGGCTACACACTCCGGCGGCGCATACAATAACGTCCCGCGATGGGAATCGCCGTAAACATTCTTCTCGTCGAAAAACTTGGCCAGCCCGAAGTCGCAGAGCTTGAGGCGCTTCAAGCCGTGGAACTTTCCCGGGAAGACAAGAACGTTGCCGGGCTTCAAGTCGCAGTGGATGATTCCCAGGGTGTGCATGTAATGGATACCTTTAAGAAGCTGGTAAATGAAAAATTTAGCCCGAACTTCCGGTATCTCCCCGGTAGTCCTAATCAGTTGACGGAGAGTTCTGTTGAGATAAATTAAACCACAATAAGAATCCAAAATAATGACAAAACATAAAATAAAAAAAAAAAGAAAAAAAAAGAAAAAAAGAAACACCATATTTAGGTGGTTTGTCAATGATGGGCAGAAGAGCAAAAACAACAATTGAATATGCCTAAGTCCTAAACATTAAATAATTAATTGTGATAGGAAAAGATTTAGTTAAATAAAGTACAAAATGATTACCCTCCTGAAGCGTATTCCAGCAGAAGGTTATACATGTGTTGTCCACGTTCCACGCTTACGTCTTCCCCAAAGCATCGAACGATGAAGGGGCAGTCTCTGAGGGCATCCAAGAATACTCCTTCCCGTTCCAGGGAGCATGAGTCCTGGATAGCGGCAGACTTCACCGCCATCTCCGTTTTCCCAGCGGGTTTAGGGACGGCCAAGTGGACTTGTCCATATGATCCAGACCCTAGAAAACTATGTTTCTCCCACGTCCCCATAGCCAACAAATTGTGAGTGAATAGGAAATCAAATGATCCAAGCTAAGGGAGAGGATAGATGGAGAAGAAAGTATTGAGAAGAAGTAATGATATATAGTATGCTAATCCCACTCCTTATGGAATGCGAATTATAGAGGATATAGGTCAATTCCAGTTGGAGTAGGATTATAGTGCATTCAAGTAGGGTATTTGCAATGCATGAATTTTATTTTATTTTATTTTATTTCTAAAAAAATATATTTTTGAACCTCTTTAGAACATTCTTGGCACATTTATCTTCGTGCGCAAGTAATTAATGGGAATCATGCATATATAATTTATAAACTTATGTATATGTTTATTTCGATGAACTTATAACATTATTTTAAGTTATGCATGGGTTAATACGTTACAAAATAATTTTTTTGGGTACATAATATATTACAAAATAATGATAAACTTAAAATAATATCTAATTAATCACATGCATTTTATATTTTTATGTATCTGATTCGATTAACGATATTTAATTGAATTTAATTGTAATTTAATTTTATCTTTCAAGATTTAATTTTAATATTAATTTTGAAAAATTCTTGAAATTATGATTGTGGATAAATTCTTGTAATTGACCATTTTTTCGGGCTCTGTCATTGATGGTAAGCAAGCTAAAGAGTTGACTGAAGAAAAAAAAATGTGAAACATAATAATTTTTTGTGTTAGTTTGTTTCCTTGGAACTTTTATGTGTTAATTATAGTTTAATTGTTATTTTGTAAAAGTTAGGTAAATTATTTGTATCTTTCATGGTATTCTAAATTATTTATTTTATTTTTTCGATTTGATTTAATTTCTTAGTATTTAAGATAGTAGAAGAATAGAACAAAACTAATTGAGTTTTTTTTTAAAAAAAAAATTAATTTGTGTATTCTGGTTTTACACTTACTGTCAGAAACAAACAAATTGATTCATTTGTTGTTACGTTAATACTAAGGTTATTGCTGCAATGATGAGTATTTTTTTAGGGTTAATAGTGTATTTTAGAATATACACCGTAATAAATAATATTTTATTTTTAATTAGAAATTACAGGATAAAAATGTCAATTGCAAAATTTTTTCAAAATTAATACTAAAATTAAATCTTGAAAGATAAAATTAAATTAGAATTCAATTCAATTAAACATAGTTAACCAAATCATATACATAAAATGCATGTGATGAATTGAATATTATTTTTTTTGAAAGGAAATTGAATATTATTTTAAATCTATCATTATTTTATAACATATTAACCCATGTATAATTTAAAATAAGTTATAAATTCAATGAAATATATACATAAATTATAGATTATATATGCATGACATATGCGTTAATTACTTGGGCTCAAAGATAAGTTAAAGGAATGATTGAAATTTTAGTATATATATGCATGCGCCAAGAATGTTCTAAAGCGCGCAGCTGAGGTTCAAAAATAATTTTATTTTATTTTGTTAAGTTTCATGCATTGCAAATATCTTACTTGAATCCAATATAATCCTACTCCAACCGGAATTGACCTATCTTCTTTAATTCGCATTCCCTAAAGGAGTGGGATTAGCAATAATACTATATATCACTTTTCTTCTCAATACTCACTTCTCCATCTTCTCCCTTCAATAATTTGATTTCCAATTCACTCACAATCTCAATCGGTTCGCTAGGACGGTGTGGGAGAAACAACGTTTTCTAGGGTCTGGATCATATGGACAGGTCCACTTGGCTGTTCTGAAACCCACCGGGAAAATAGAGATGGCGGTGAAATCTGCCGCTGTCCAGGGCTCATGCTCCCTGGAACGGGAAGGAGTGTTCTTGGATGCCCTTAGGGATTGTCCCTTCATCGTTCGATGCTTTGGGGAAGACGTAAGCATGGAGCACGGACAATACATGTACAACCTTTTGTTGGAGTACGCTTCAGGAGGGTAATCATTTTATACTTTATTTAGCTAAATTTTTTCCTATCACAATTAGGCATATTTAATTGTTGGATTTTCCCTTTTATGGGATTTTATTTCGTATGATTTGACATTATTTGGGACTCTGATTGTGGTTTTATTTATCTCAACAGAACTCTCCATCAACTGATCAGGACTACCGGCAGGATGCCGGAGGCTCTGTCTGGATTTTACATTTATCAGCTTCTTAAAAGTATCCATTACATGCACAACCTGGGAATCATGCACTGCGACTTGAAGCCCGACAACGTTCTTGTCTTCCCGGGAAACTTCAACGGCTTGAATCGGCTCAAGCTCTGCGACTTCGGGCTGGCCAAGCTTTCCCACGAGACGAATGTTTACGGAGATTGTCATCGCGGGACGTTACTATACGCGGCCCCGGAGTGTGTAGCTTGGAAATCCTACACAGCAGCGAAGGATATCTGGGCACTGGGATGCCTGTTCGTGGAGATGGTTACCGGGAAACCGATGTGGCAAATTGGCAACGAACAGGATTTAGCCAAGAAAATAGCGTTCGGTAACCCAGAAATACCAGAGAATCTCTCCCCTGAGGCCAAGAGTTTCTTGAAAGTGTGTTTAGCTAGAGACCCGTGGCGAAGATGGACGGCCAATAGGCTGCTGGGTCACCGATTCTTTGAGAGATTCGGTGCTCTTGAAAGCAAGGAAAGGGAAGGATTTGTGAATCCTTTGGGGCCATGGTGGTGGAGTTCCAGTAGAGATCTGTTCACAGTGCCATCGTTTACTTATATTGTGGAAGATGTTGTGCAGAAGGAGAAAGAGAAAGAGAAAGACGTTGAGGGAAGCTGGAGTATATTTTCAAGTTCATCATCCTTTGGTGTGGCTTTTGAAGAAGCATGGATGAGGGGAAGAGAGAAATGTTTTTAGGTGGCAGGAGGATAGATGTGGAAAAGGATATCTGTTTCCTTTTATGGGGATGAATATGTGCAACTGATTTTAGGATCTCACTTCTAGGACAAACTACTTGGGAGCTTTTGTTAACCTATTGTATTATAATTAATGTTACTATACTAAAAGTTTTCCCTGTCATAGGGAGCTTCTGTTATGTAATTAAAAAAAAAAAAAAAGTTTTTGTCTGGAAGTTTTTTTTTTTTTTTTTAATACAACTGACCCTATTACATTGTAGTATTTGTTCATCTATACTTTTCTCAACCTGTTGAAGCACAAAAAGTCAATTTCGAGATCTCCTCCACTGAGACTCGAACTCATGACCTCCCATCTGAGGGTGCTTCTCTTAAGATTTTGCTTCAGGAATTCCCCCTTTGTAATGCAAGGAGTTGGGTAACTTGGGTTTGGCCCATGAATCAAAGCTTTTCTCAATTATCTGTGTGACCCATTTCTATATATCAAATTGCTCTTTTTTAATTTGTCATTCAAACACATTGGGTTTGGTCCATGAATTAAAATACTTCTGTATTATTTGTATGACCTCCAAAAAGTTTTTCTTTAGTTAACTTTTGCTTATAAGGTTAACTTGCTTTGTATTATTTGTTTGGCCTCTTAGTCTAGATGAAGGTTAAGGCCATGGTAGTTACTATTAATATTTTTTTCACACTTGTCAATATTAAGATGATTAGGAATTTATAGACAATTCATGGTTGATAAAAGTGACCATTAAGCTGCATGCCACTAAACATGAGTACAAATCAGATGCATGGTTAGGTCAATTGCGAGAATTTTCAGAATTAATACTAAAATTAAATCTTTGTAAGAGAAAATATATGTTTAGATTAATTAAAAGAGTTGAGGAAGGGAAAATAAATAATTACTGCAAAATGCAAAAAGTGGCCTGGTGTAATGATCTGATGAGACAAGACTGTCATTTATTAGATTGAACAAGGAAGAAAGAGCTAGCTTAGCTTTACAATGGCGAAATTGAAACAAACAAACCCCAAAATCTACATTCATTCTAAAGCAGAGAAAACAACTTAGCATAAAGATTACTGCATCTCACTCTAAGTAAAATAGTACTGTAATAAACAGCTAAGGGAACTTTGTCATTCACTTATTTACATTATATTGCTCCCTATCTTTCCCTTCCATCCTCTCTCTCTCTCTCTCTTCCCTTGTCACCACTGTTAAAAGAGGTTTGGTTTTGGATCTATCTCTGTAAAGAGGGATAGATCTATTTTGTTGCTGCAAGAACTGCTGGCCCTCCCTCAACCTGCAATAACACCAAAGAAAATGACAATCAGCAACAGTGTGCAACAGAGAAATGTGTGGCTCATATTTTTTTGGTCTTTTTTTTGTTTTTTTTTTTTAATCAGTGTGACTTTCCTGCTTCCACTTAAATTTGTATGGTCTGTTGGTCCATGGATCAACTTTTTTAATTTTTTTTTTTGGCCAGAAAGTCGGTGGGAATACCGTATTCTGAATTTGACTTGAATTGTGTAGTAGAGTTTAATTCTTACTTGTGAAAAGACAGCCCGGTAGCCCCATGGCTTTTAAAGTTGTATGGTGGTTTGGTCCATGGATCAACTTTAAGCATGAGAACATGGGTTTAATCAGAAATCATATTGTTGTTTATCATGATGTCTCACTTTGGTTACAATATTTGTACAAATGGGTATCTTGTCAAGTTTCAATCTAGCCTGTGGCCCACTGCTAAAGCAAGTAATTAAAGATGTGGCCAACATCTTTCCTATTTGATCAGAGCAAAGAAAATTAGGTGGATTGCAAATTTCTAATGGTTGATGTTAATGTGCAACTATTTTGATGTAGACAATTCATAATTTCATATTTATGGAACCTCCTAGTATCACTAATGTCTAGACTGTCAATCATAAATTGCAATAAAACCACAGGACCCCACCCCCAATATAATATATGTGGTTGCTGAATGTTTGCTAATTAAGTCCATCATCTTACCATAAACTTGGCCCCCCAAATTTCCTCCTCTGGAGCAGGTATGGCAGTGATCTTGCTTTTAGGATTCTCATAGCATTTCAGTTCTCCCACTGCTGTGGAGAAGAAGCACCCTGTAAAATGAAGTAAAACAACAATTAAAATACAACAGATTCAATTAGCCACTACCCAGTCTTGTGATCCTAGTCAGCAAAGAACCTACTCAAACTAAGAAAGCCAATAGACTGCTCTTACTGGAAGTCAAATTTGTAACAGCCTCATGGTTACCAATTCAACAGTCTGACCAACTTAGTTGGAGTTGGTCCTAATATTTATTGTCTCTGTAGATTATGATCATGTTGTTTCCAGCTGGATGCCAAATAGATTATATGTTGCATTTTGGGTATCACTTTCAATGCTTTCAGTGATGCTGCCATATATCTTTGTAATTTATTGACGTGTATTTGTTGTCACAATTTATTATTTTTAGCATCTAATAGTAGAGTGGTCATCAATAGCTATCACCATTTTGTATGTACCAATAATGCAAGGGAGATAATTTGTGACACCAACCTTGTGGGAAGGAAGCAAGTGACTTGCCACAAGAACCCTTGAGCAGATCAGCATCATTAGCAAATGCCACACATCCATCAGCAGTGATTCCCCAGTACAGAGGGACCTTGCCAGTTTGATCCTGTCACGACAACCCGAGCCACTTTGTCTTGTAAGCACCAACTACAAAGCTTGCAATTTGTAAAGGCAATTGGTAGGTCAAGGTGAAGATCACTTACAGTAGCCACAAACAAGGTGGAGGTGGACTTGTCAAACACTATGAAAGCAAAGTTGCCCTCAAGGTGACCTACAACATGGTTTGCAGGGTAAGGTGCCCGGTCTCGAAGCGCCTTGTAAGCTTCAATGACCAAAACCACCTCGTTCGCAGACTTTGCAAGGCCATACTGTTGCCTCAAACTCCCTAAGTTGTCAAGTGTTCCCTCAAACAAGCAAAATATTTCATCCTTAACCGCGAACAGTCTGCCATTTTTAAAAATAACCATGAGTCAATCACACATCAATGTATTGATAATGACCAGTGAGAAGAAGATAACAACAGAAGTGCAACTGTTAAGCATGAGTTAACCTTGCATGCAAGAGACAAGGAAAGATTCAAAGTTATATATGCTTCTGCTGATATTTTTAAAAAATAAAGATGCTTCTGGTTGGGACCAATATAAGGAATTTCTTCCTTAGATATTGCCTTAAAGAAATGTGTAAAAGATGTGGGCGAGGTGTGCGCCCCTGGGTTAGGGAATTTTGTCTTATATGGGTAAGAAAGGTGTAAAAGATATTCCCCCTAGTATCTTATCCTAGAACCTAACTATTCACATTACAACTTGTAAGAAATTCCTAGTTTGTTATTCATGAATCTTTCAAGTGAAGGCAAGGAATAAGCATCTCTCAGAAGACAACAAAAAGGGCATATAGATGTCAATTGTTGGTAAAAAGGTAAATTGTCTAGAGTATACAATAGTCTCAAGCTTATCACTTGGCATTAAAAATTAGTCAAGACTAGATGATGAAACAGACTAGCACTAAGTGTTAAGGAATCATTACCTTAAAAAAAAATAATCAAATTACTCACTGTGATTTGTACACTTCACCAATTAAATTAAGTGTTCTTTGTTCCTTTATTATTATTTTTTTTCCATCAGGGGGAGGGGGAGACCCCAGTCTGTTCCTTTATTTCTTTAATCACTCAATAACCACATAAATTATATTGGCTAATGTTAGAAGTTAAGCAAAAAAATTATTTTGAGTTTCTCAATTATTTAAAACGTAGACATAGTCCTTTAATATTGTAATTATTAAAGTAGTGAATTTGATGCATCAAAAATTAAATCTGTCACCAATATTCACTTAATAAAGTGACGATCTAAACTTTCAAAGACCAAATCATTCACTTTGATAATAATTAAAAGATTGAATTTGCAATATAAAAAATGGATGGTCTAGATCTTCACAACAGTTATAACTTAGAGACTAAAAGTATTAATTTTTAAAATTTTAATAATTAATATAAGAATCAAAACATATAAAGTAGAACAAAATAATTCTTTCATAGAAATACTATGGAAATTATTTGGTGAATGATGGGCACCAAATAATTCAAATAGGATGGTCCAGTGATGGAGCTGTTCATGGATTACACGTATAGTATGGTGATAAACTGACACAGTGGAAATGTTGCCACGTTTGGATACGATGCCCAGATGGGGGTACAAATGTACAATGGAATTCTAGGCTAAAATGCAGAGAACTTTCAGATCCATGAAATACTGAAAATGTTTTATTTATAGTAAACTGCAGACGTGGGACCCACGAGTACCAATTTTGGACCGTGAGATCACTAACTTCCATGGCCAATGATTTCCGTTGAAAATTTATCTTCTTTCAATGTATTTTCCCCTTTTCACTAGCACAACATTATTTATAATAATAATAATAATTTTTATTACGATTTTTTTTTTAATGATACCGATTGATTCATATGCAACTACGGAGTAGTAATTAGTGTAATTATGTCTAGTATTTTTCACCGTATATGATATTATTGATATTAATATTAATAATTTCTGAGTACAATAAAAATAATAAACATAATAAATTAATAATTGTATGACAAAAACTTATGTGTGGCTGTATCGTGAATCATGGTCGTTGAGACCAGTCAAATTAAGATGAAATGTAATACTTATACTAGTAAATTAATAAAACTAATACTAATTAAGTTAGTATAAATATTATATTTTATATTGACTCGATCCAACTCATTTTATAGATAAATATCTGTAAGACAATCTCAGACAAGTGTGATATATAGTTACAGTATAACGCACGGCCAAATATGTCAAAGGGAGTTCTCTATAAATTCATTATGAATTAAATTTGTGACTTCTTACCTAAATACGCGTGTAAGTTGGACTATATAGTGTCATACCTCAAAAAACGAAAACAAACAAATATTTATACTCGCTCATAATTGTGCATCTCAAGTCTCAACATCCAACTAGCTTCAAATGAAGAAATTTCCTTTTCAAGTACAACAAGCTACTATATACTTACCAAAGGGTAAAAAAATTACCAAAAACAAATAGAAATCGAAAACCATTTAGAATCTATAGAACTCTTTCAATTTTGGTTATGTTTTCTAGTAAAGTGCTCACTAGCAATGAAACAGATCAAATACACCACCGACAAGAAATTAAAACATCCAAAACACCAAAAAATTGCTGTTTACTGTGGACTAATTTTTTTAGTAGGAAACCTCTATCTCACCATTATAGTGAGATCGAAGTCGGCTTGCTCAGATCGCACCTACAGAGTTTGAATTTTATTGCTCAGATCATACTAGAGTTTGAATTTGACTTAAATTTACGAGAATTAAAGTTCCAATCCTTACCGTTCACTTACTAATTGTTCTAAACCTTTGATTAATATGAACTAATTTCACTCTAGCTAAGAGAAACAAGGCATATGCCAAGTTCAATGATCACTGGCCATGATAGCATGACATCATCAATGGCCGTGCTCATCCACAACCATCTCAGACCAGATAGCCACAACCGTTGATCATCACATCTTACGCTACGGCAATGATCACGCATGACACATGTATTGAATCCGTTAAGCAAAACATCACTTCTGTTGATTTAAACTTCCGTGCTAGTGTTAGATATTTTTTAATTTGAAACTTCAATTTTCAGTTCTGTACCTGGGCTGTAAAGCGGACTCGTTGGCGTGAGAGTAAGCGAGCTGAGCATCGTCGCCTATCTGCACGGACACCGCCGACGAGTTGGTTTTGAGGAACCGGTTCACCAGAGCGTCCGCCGTGGTCTTCGGAGACGGGGTCCGGCTTCCGGCCGCCACCAACTCCTCCGGCGGAGAAACTATCGAGCTGCTAAACACACCCAACATTTTCTCTCTCTCTCTCTAGAACTAACCAACGAAAATAAACAAAAATTAAATAAAATAAACGCAACGCTCTTTCTCTCTCTACAATTATGGAAGGCTAATACATGGATGGGTGAGTGTTGTAAGAGGAGGAGAGTTCAATTTATAAAGCGACGGGCGGAGGACGAACTGGTCATTTCACATGCCCGTTTTGGATTTTTGTCCCCAACGAAAAAAAAAAATGAATTTTAAAAAATCCAGTAAGGTAATTATGGCGTGTAGAGCGGGCCCCAGTTATGGGAAGGGTGGCGATGTTTCCTGCGTGTAGGATAGAGATTACAATAGCCGGTGGGCCCGCAGGCCGCAGGTGGGTCCCTGAAGACTCATCGCCGTGTTGGATGCATATGGTCACGTGGCAGGCACCGTAGATGAAAGCAAGGGTAAAGAGGGGAAATGTTTACATGGTGTCGCGTCCACGGTTGAAGATATACCGCTTTAAGATTATTGGACGGATCAAAAGTTATACCGTATTAAATGTTGATGTGAAGTGATTTTTATTAAGGAAGGTGATATGTCTTGAGGTTATATTTAGATTGGCTAAACAAGAGATGTCACGTCAATTGAATATCTATCGAGAACAAGATAAGGTGATAAATGGATTAGAGTATACATATCAATTAATTCATGTAAGAGATTGATAAAAATAGGAGAGAAAAAATTTAAACAAAAGAATATGACAATTAAAAGAAATAGGAAAAAAAAAAAAGTAAAGTGCCTGCCAAACGGTGGCCACTCTAACACGCCCCAAACACGGGATTGTGATTTTTTTTTTCTTCTCTTGCAAAATCTTTATATTTGCAAGAGAAAAGTTTCTCCAAAAATCAAGCTTCCCATCAATTTTATTCTTGTAAAAACAAGTTTTTTTCTCTACAAAAAGTTCAACAAAAACTATTGATATAGATGCTTACCATCACCATTAGTGATTTTTTCACGATTTTTGAGAAACAAAATGACTTATGTGGAGAAGAGAGAATGCTTTGGGTATTCCTACAAGAGGGGGTTGTTCGTGGCGATCGTGGGGCCTGCTAGTATCACTTCGATTGAGGTTCGAACTCACCCCTTACATATGTAAGTGCAACCGAGTGCTACTAGACCACAAGGTCTTGACTACCTCAAAGTCTTTAATTGTTAAAAGAAATTGTAAATTTAATTTCTCAAGTATCAAAGCTGACATCGAACTTTATTTATATTCAGGGTATTATGAACAAATATAATCAATTTGAAGGTACAAATATTCCAACCTATATACAAACGAAGTTTGGCATCAAATAGCTTATTGAGAGGTTGAACGTAGAATTCATTTAACAATTAATGGCTCAAATTTGTAAAAATTGAGAGCAACTAGATTTTATTTTCCTACATTTATGTAATTGGACAATTGAAGTAAAGAAATAAACATTAATTATTTTTTATTTTATTTTTTATAAATAAAGCAAGTATCCTCTTTAATTTGTATTGGTAAGCCATTACGAAATGATGTTGACTGCAAATTATTTCCCAAGTTACTGTACTGTTTACTTAGTCTTTTTCTGGGTGTGCCAAACTTGATGGTGAAAGAAAGTGCACCATTTGTGAATTTGCAAGTTTTCTATGTATATATTTTAAAGGAAATTTTTGTTGCAAATTAAATAAAATAATATAAAGTAAGCATAATCTTTAAAAATAATTATTTGATTATTATTTAATATATATAATGCTATCACTTGAATGTGATGGGGAAGTTAAGTATTGTTCAAGTTAAGACTTTTTCATATTTGTCCTCATAATTTATTTCTGATCTTAATATTTAGCTTCTTATGTAACATTATTGGATTTCTATTTTTTATTTGATTACTAAATGAATTTTTAAATGCATAATGTGTCCGACCATTTCATTTCATTGTCACATCGTGAAGTAAATTTAAGATAGAAAATTGTATTTTAAAATGTTACTATATATTGTTCTTGTTTTGCCACGTATAAAAAGTGTGAGTGAAAATATGATTTTTCATTAAGAATAACTTGTTGGAAAATTAGTATGAAAATGACATGTGAGTAGTTATTTTGAGTTATTGATTTGAGTGGACTTTACCACCAATTTGAATCGAGTACATGTAGATTTGGATTTTCCTAAGTAAAATGTAAATTTCATATACTTATAATTCTACTTTAAAAAAAAAAATAAATTTGGAGAGAATTTGCATGAAACTTTGGAGAACAAGGAAGCTAATGTAGCATTATTGTTTAGCCCTTATGTTTAAGATCAAATTTATAAATATATATTTATAACAAAAATATATCACTAAACATTTTTGTTGGATCATAGTATAAAAAGGTTAATTAATATGGTATCATGCACAGTGTCGTCAATCCTACTCACATGAAAGCACAATAAATAATTATTAATTCTTTCAAAAAAGATTCCAATTTCCAACCTACTCACTGACTTGTAGGAATCTTAGTATTCTCTTCAAGCACAATCAAATATAAAATTATTGGAAGATCGAGCCACACGCCAATTATATAGATATTATGAGTATAAAAATCATCAATATTTCATTGAGAACTAATAATAATTAATTTTAATATCTTAAATAAATAAAATTTAAATATCCATTTATTACAAAAATAATTATTAAAAGATTGCTTGCGGATCCCCGAAACTCCCCCGAAAGGGTTGAGGACGAAATATATGAAACATTAAATATGTATTTTTATTATTGTGTTAGTTTAAACCTTTAATTAGGTTGGAACATATTATTTCCATTTGATATTAAAGTATCTTAAAATGATATACATATTATTTCAAAAAGTATCTAAAATGATAATACATATTATTTCAAGAAATGGGTTTGGGTAGGATTTTCTTTTAATATTTAATTTTTTATTCATAAGACAATCTTACAAACCTAAACAAGTTTTAGTAAAATATTAAATAATATATTCTTGTTTTATTAGAAAAATTAGGGAATGAATCTTTTTGAGTAACAAGGAAAATCGATAAGACCGCAATCACTATTTAAATATGTGCATTGTGTAAATTTTACTTTGATGTAATAGCTCGCAAATTATACAGGATAAATAAACTACATTAAAAAGTTAAAGACTCTATATAATGCGCTGATCAACTGAGAAGATGTTGACAAAAATTAAATTCATGATCTTATGATACGATAATCATGTTTAATTTACCCACTCACTCAATCATATTTTGAGGCAAGAGAAGGAATCTTAGCATTGTTATTGGATGTCGTAATCAGTACAAAATATACAGGCAACATTGAAGAACATATTGGAATTAATTAAGAGATATTAAATAAAGGACAGGTGAGATTTAATCATAAAAATTAATTATAAGATAAAATTTATGCAAGTTGGCGATGGCGACGCCCATGGTATCGTATATGTATACTTAGCCATATTGGCCCACGGTTTGGGGGCCAACCACGGTTCAGCCAAAAGTTCATTAACATATTTGTGAACAAGTTGGATTTAAACTCATTTATATTTATTTAATTATTAAATAAACAAACAATTTTAAATAAACTCGTTGAGGTTAATATTATCGATCATTGTACTCGGTAATAGGTCACTGGATTAATTAAATCTGGATTAAGCATGATGGAAAACCTAAGGAACCTCATAGTACACATACTTTAGAAGCTCGGTGTATAGTATTCCGATCCAATTTCAATCGAAACACTCGACCGATCTAACTACTATCATTGAGAATTGTTTGGAGTTTGTTACAACTTATATTCTTGCTCTAGCTCTTATTACGAGAAGCACCAATAGACTTGCATCTGTAATCGATTAGTCCTTCTGTAACGGCTAGATCAAATGTCATCTAACCTTATAAATACGCCATGCATGCATCATAAAAGAGGTCGATATTTTGCCATATTGGATACATGTTATATTGTTCTTGTCTTGCCTTGAGTGACAAAAAATAACTTTTTCTTTTAAAGGTGTTACTGCATACACATGAGTTCGAACCCTTGACGACATGTTTAAGCAATTAAAGCCATAAAGTATGTAGATTTGGTTAGACCATGGGGTGTCCTGAGCAGGCCCTAACTCATAGGAGGCACCTTTAAGCCTGTACCATACTCAGCCTAATCCCCATTCGCACCGGGCCGGCCCAATTAAGGGGCAAAGTGCTGGCCAAATTGGTTTTTCCATACAAGAGGGGGTTCGAACTCCCAACCTCTCTTAAGGGACAAGAGTGCTCGGCCACTCACGCCAACCAAGCTGTAGATTTAAGGGTGTATGCCATGGGGGTTTGGCTAAGGATATTAATATTTTATATACAATCATTGAATTTTATTTATGTACATTTTTACTATAACGTATATTTATTTCAATTGAAATTTATATTAATTTTTTATTTCAGATAACATTTTATACACTTGTCATCATAAAGAACTAAAGTGGATGTCAATTTGAATATAATGAACTTTATTTAATTATCATAAATTAATTGAAAACATATATTTTAATATTTTATAATAAAATGAATGTAAAAGTCGTCAATTAAAATAAAAATATCTATATTTTCCTATACTCCCAACAAATGCAATATAATAACTGCATTTGGGGAATTTTCCCCATTTGGTGTGTGTCATTTGACTTTTTAAAGTATATATATTTATAAATGAATAATTAATACCAGGAATAAGATTTTTGGCCACCCCTCCAATGAAATTGTTGGCTGGTTTTTAACTAAGCACACAGGAAAAAAAAAACAGAATTTAAAATTTTATTATTTTTCTTTTATTTTGAATTGTTAAAATAAATTTAAAAATAAAACTTTTAATAGGATGACCATCACATCTGCAATGACCTAAGGAACATGTCAAATTTGATTGAATTGCATAATTTTAGAGATTTCAGGAATCTAATTGCATTTTTTTTGAGTTGGATAACCTAAGTACATTTTTGTATGTAGTTTCGTGATTAATTTAAACATTTTTCTAAAAAAAACCAGAGATAGATAAAAGTAATATACAATATGTAAAATAACAAATCCATTATACTTAAACATATTAACTTGCCAATTTAATGCTTAAACTAATTAGCCATATCTAAAGTGAACCCATAAAATTGCTTGGCAATATTTATTCAAATAAATACATTAATTTATTTTTATTTTCTTTTAAAAAAAACAACTGATTCCGTCACTTGATAAGTTATGAATTTAATTGTATCAAATTGATAAGTTGATATATTTAAAACTTTTTTTTAATAGTTTGCGAATCTTTCTTTCTTTTTTTTTTTCTTTTTCTTTTTTTTTTTTTTTCATGTAAAGCTTGATAGTTTATTTGATTTTTTCCCAACTTAATTTGTATAGTTTATTATCAAATTGGAAACTTAGATTTCTTGAGATATTAGAATGTCAACATCGGAGCAAAAGCACGAACACTTGAACAACGATTTATAAAGCAAAAGACACCTCTGTTTTAGGGCAAGTGAGAGCCACATCTTCTTCATGAATCTACAAGCTAAGCTTCCATTGACCTTGGGCTATATATGCGCATGTAGTATTGTATATGTGGGGTTATCCTGTCCAAATCTCAATATTTTATGGCCGGTGGCCCTGTTAACATCTAGTTGGACCTTTTCTTCCACAAATTGAATGGATTTCATTTCATTAATGGTTTATTTATTTTTATATATAGAAAGATTTTAGTGTTTTTTTTTTATCCTGATATCCTCATCATGTAATGTTAAGATAGAACTTGTTCACTTGGGTAGCTTAGTTGGTTACTTGATGACATATATATTGCATTTGAGGATGAAGGATTGAATCCTGGCAATCGTGTGCGGTGGCTCTTTATATGCACCCGGTAATGGCATGTTACTCCCACCTAAGGGCTGTTAAGTTACCGTGATTTAACTCTTACATAATTCTTATAGGACCGGGTGTGCGGAAGCCCAAGGCAAAAACTTTGGCCTTTTGCATCTAAGATAGAACCTGGCACTGGGGTTTAGATGAGATGACATGAGTTTTTTTCACCTTAATTAGAGGCCGGTCTTGGATTTGAGCTTTGGGAATGCAACTACATTAAAATCCATGACGAGTTGTGGATGAGATGACGACGTGGGCGGGTCTCTTCCACCTTAATAAGCGATCTTAGGTTCAAGCTCTGAAAATACAACTACATTAAAACCCCTAATTAAGAGAGTTAAAACCTATGAGGAGGTGCATGTAGACGAGATGACATGGGTCTCTTCCACCTTAATCATAGGTCTTATGTTCGAGCCATGAGAATACAACTACTTTATCCATGAGGGAGTGCTTTACCACCCTTTGAGATCCTAGTCATTCTATATATACTATACTATTCAATATTAACATGATTAGTTTCGGTGTGTATTGCTAGTAGACTAACTGAGAAAACATGTGGTTAGACCAAAAAAGTCATGTTAAGATAGAAAATATATGACGATTTTATTGATTTGCCATTTAACATTAAATTATCCGTTAATCGGGCAAACTTATCATAGACAATTCAACTAATGAGTAATTTTGTTACAAGCAATAAAGTTGGTGGATGGTGTGACTCCACACTGTTTATTTACCTAGTTATTCAAGGATCATTTTCTTTTAATTAAAAAAAAAAAACTTTTATCTTTTCTTCTTTTTCACATTTGTGCATGGATTCCGTATTAGACAATTGGAGAACCGGTAGCTGAAGTTTTATTTTCTAAATAAAAAAATTATATTATCATGTCAAATGAATTTAAACGAGTTAATTATCATGTCATATCGTGTTGTGTAGACTCGAAAATGATAACTAATTAAATGTGTCTCAATCTTTTATCAGTGAAGACGTAATTTTATTTTTCACAATTACATAACTGTCAATGTTATATTTTAAAGAGTAAGATACTAAACTCGATCTTCTAATTCACCGCGAAACAGATATAATTGTAGTAAAATGGATTTTATAATTTCACCGTGAATGTATCAATCATGGGGCCAAAACAAGAGCAAGTGGCCAACGTTCGGTCTACTACTCCCATTGATGAATGATATGATAATGATGATATTGTCGAGGCACAACACTTCAACATTACGTGGAATTAACATTTTAAAACACTTAAATAATTACATGAAAATTAAACTTTTATTGTTTGTGGTTTTCTATGTATATGTTTCCGCAGGTTGTGGAACATGACGAGTTTCTTGTCATTAGCATTTGGATTTATAATTTTTTTTTTATTTGTGTTATTTACTTTTTCCATCCTAATCTCACCTTCTTTGTTTGATTAATTGGTTAATTTTTAGTATAACTAAACATTAGATGCTTTCTTACGTTATGGTTTCAACTTTCATTAGCGTGACATAATGAAATTATCGACAATATAATGGCCTCTTGATCCAATAGTTAGAGAGCTTGGTTTAGGAGCTAAGGCAACTCCAATTGAGTTAGTTAGGTAATTTGTTTCATTGTTTGATAACTACAACGTTAAAAGTTTGATTCTTTGGCAAGCTAAGGTTGTTTATTAGCCTTCTCGGGATCATGTAAATCAAATAATTTGATAATTGATGACTCATAATATGATAGTTACAAGTACAAAAACTTTCAATTGCAGATGCAGAATACGTATTTTCAACTACAGACACAGAATTTGAAGGTAATTTTTGGACCAAGATCTACAATGCAAGGTAAATCCTGGTCCATGGTATAATTTGCTGTGATTGACACATTTTTTTTTAATCAATAGGTGGCCAAAATTTTCGACTAGCTAATGGTTGAATTTTTATTTTTTTAGTTTTTAAATCATGATTGCTAGTGATCGAAATTTATAATACTTGAGACTCCCTAACATGAGGCCAAGAAGCTAGCTAATCCCTCCGGCCGGGAACATGTTTAAGTATATAAAGTTTCTTTGTTTATAGGGTATTTATTTATCGTTGTGTCGCATTCGAGGAAAAAATGATTCATTTTCTTCCTAAAAAAAAATAAAAATAATAATAATAATAATATTATTATTAATAATCATAAATGTGAGGAGTGCAAAATGACATATACTGCAAACAATCTTTCATTTTCAGAATAATGAAGTATGAACTCATCAGATATTGACACTACACTTGGAAATTATATATTATTATTGTTGTTATCATTATTATTATTACAGTGCAATTATTATTAGTATTTTTTGTGTAACATATAATAGAATATAATATATGATTTTTTTTTTAATTTGAAGGATTATTATAATTATTATGTAAGGGAGTGTTTGGAGAAGTATCTGCATGCTTGCAAGTCCAGCCTTGGAGGCGTAGAAGACGATACAAGAAAACGCCGGCGACGGCTCCGGTGGTCGGAGCAACGACATAGATCCACAAGTTGCTATCAAAGCTCCATGATGCAATCGCCGGCCCTAATGATCTTGCCGGGTTCATTGACCCACCAGAAACTGGCCTGGAATTAATTACAAATTAAATAATATTAATGCGTCACCTTATAATAATACATTATGATATGTTACAATTAGCTAATTAAACCCTTTATAATTATTAGTTCAACTTCAATTCTAACCCGCTTGGTTGGATTGTGCACTCTCATACTTTAAGAAAGGTCATGAAATCCTTTCTCGTCCCTTAATTGAGCCAGTCCGGTACGAATACTCGAACAGGTACTAGTCTAAGTAAGGTAAAGGTTTAAAAGTGTCTTATATAGTTAGGGCTGACAAGTACGTGATTAACCTAGAATGCACACTCAGATAGTGCCTGTGGACTTTATTATAAATTAACAGTTTACTTGAATTGAGATTTCTTGAATTGATAGTTATTATAATATAAAATCGGCTAAACAATATTTATGTGTAATAGCTCACAAATTAAGATGGACCATTACCCAGAGATTAGCACTCCAAGACCAATGCATACTCCAACAACAAATCCTGCCAATTTCCCTGTCTGCAAAATGCCCATTTCATGGTTAAGAATTAGGATATATGGTTTTATGTGTAATGTTGTTTTTATAATCGTTTTGATTATATTCACGGCTCAAATCAATAAGTCTAATAAGTCATTCTCATTCGGAGTCAAACTTTGAAGCGGAGCCTTGTAGTTACCAAGCCAACGTAATAGTTTGACCAACTCATGATCAGTTAGCTAGGGTTACGGTAATAACAGTTAACATCGATTATATTGAATAGCAAATAAATTAAAGGATTAACTTACAAATTGAGGATCACTAGACATTGATGCAGCTAGGAAGAGAATAAGGAAGGTTGCCAAGAATTCTACCCAGAAGGCTGCATTGCATCCATGGAGTGGTCTTGTCATCATATGCTCATATTCCACTCCATAGATCAGCCTGCTTGAAATTGTGGCAAATACAGAACCTCCCACTTGTGCCATTATATAAAAGGGGACCTTGCAAAAAGAATTGCCAAAAAATAAATGCTCACATCCACTTCTTCATTATATGAAAATTTTGCTTTTATGTAATAATAACTCGTAGACAACATAGGAGAGATAAATTACACTAAAAAGACCTTATGTAATGGACTCGATCGAGAGAGTGTTGTCAAAAATTAAACTTGTGACCTTTTGGTACGGAATAATGCTCTACCCACCCGACCACCCCTTTCAGGGCAAATTATACCCAATTTGACATGTGTAAACACATTCCAAACCACTCATTTGGTAGCAGTAATTATTATCAAGCTACTTGCCGGACAGCCCGGACCACAAAAAGCAAAATTTCTTGCACCAAGAGCTAGAGCTGTCAAAACGGGCACAACCCGTCAGGTGGGCCCGTTTAACCCGTATTTTATATGAATTGGGCTGGAGAAATTCTAGTCCGGCTCACTTTCAGATGGACTGTTTTGAGTCGGACTGACCTGTTTTGAGAGCTCTACTGAGCTCCTATATTTCGACCCAACAGAATTGTGGATGTGGATGGGAGGGTAATAAGTCATGGTGACATATATACATGATTATGAAGTTACCTAGCTAAAACTATGGAAGCTTAAGATTAATGTTGATATGGTGGTACCTTGGGCCAGGGAAATGGGCCAAGTGATGCAAAAGCTAGTGTGACAGAAGGATTGATATGAGCTCCAGAAATAGGCCCAATGGAGAAGACAACAACTACTACTGTAAGACTAGCAGTGGCTGCATACTCCAACAATCCTACTTGCACTCCCATCAGCTGCATGTTTGATATTATCCCACATATGCAAAACACTAATATGTATGTCCCCACTGCCTCTGCCATTATCTGCACTTCAACCAACATATATATATATATAATTACTCCCTTTTTATTACTCTAAATAAATATTTACACTTATTTGCAATTAACAAAATCAAAATATACCTATACCTAGCTATATATTATGCTAAAAGGTGGAAACATGTCGAGTCGAACTAGGAATTGCCAAATTAGGTATGCGTCTGTCATGGAAATTTAGTAAATTCTTTATTACGGTATAAGGTTGAGCCTACAATAGATCCAACATGGACTAACACATCATTAAAAGGCCCATTTAATGTGTAGACTTTTTTTAAAAACTTTGTTATAAGTTTTGAGCATATTTAAGACGTACAGTTTTATAATGGTTTGATATATATACTTAGGTTTAATTTGTAAATATAAAAGAATATTAGATAAAAATGAAATATATAATAATCTATCTAATATTAAACAGGTCATTAGACCGCGTGGCCTGTTTAGTTAAATGTCTTAAGTAGGTCTGAGCTTAGCATTTTTACTACACAAGCTAGGTCATAGCAAGTCCAAAGCAGGCCCGGCCCTCTATAGGCTTGTTTGTTAAATTAAATAATATAAAATTCTAAACTATTACTAATTCAGCTAACATTTTATAAAATTGAAAACATATATAATTCCTAAATATATAAAATAAAATCATATATAAACAAATTGGGTAAAATTTGAGATGATAGATGATTTGACCTCGCGGATGAAGATTTTGTTAAACATGGAAAGGAAACTGCAAAGCCTTCTCTTGCAGTTGATAGCTGCTTCTTCATTGCTGGTAGAGCTTGCATTGGATTGCATTTCTTGATAAGCCTTAGCCCTCTCACACGACGACGAAGACGACGTCGTCTCAATGGACACATCAAAACAAGCCGTCTCTCCATCGCCTTTCATGATCATATCGCCGGCGTTTAATTAAAGATCTCCGTGACCCAAAACCATGACGAGGAAGATCAGACAACGAGGAAAGTAAAGGATCCGATGAAGAATATAATGTTAGTGTTTTATGAATTGGGTTGTTGATGATGATGTGTGGGGTGGATATATAGTTGTTGTGTTTGTTGTGTAGCGGCAGAATTGAAGTGTTTTGATGGGAGGAGATTAAGGTGAGAAGGGGGGCCTAAAGATGGCATTAATTTGATCGGACATGAAATTCTTGTGTTGCTCTTCAACTATGGTGAAAGGTTGCTCATGCTTCTTCAATGTGCCTGTAATCTATGGACGGACAGGGCAGGGTGGTTGACCATTGTGCATAGTGTTGTGTACATTATTTCATGTATATATTGTCATCTTGGGTTAGTTGCAGACTTGAAGGTAGCATTGTGAGCATAAATATAATATGTGCAATCCAACTATCAGCTTAGCCTTTTAGTTGGATGGAGCACATGCTTTAATTTAGTATTAGAGTCCTACAAAAAGTGCCACCCGTAAAAAAAAAAAAAAGTATATAGTCCACGAGTTGCTTGAAACCCATCAAAGTGAATCGGCCCACACACGGGGCGTGTGCATGTGTAAGTGTGCATGTGTAAGTAAATGCCCAAAACCAGGATTTGCATGGCCATGTTATTATTAAGTAAAAGCTAAGCTGTTTAACAAGTACTATATATATTTAGGTGATGTGTCACTTTTGTGAATGCCATATCTGTTAATAACAAAATAATAATAACGAGTAAATTTGTATTATTTAATTTATTTTAGTCTATAATATTTGAACAACTAACTTTTTATATTTTGTATTCAAATGCATAATACTTAATGGAATAGTTTATTAAAATATATTAACATTAATAAAATTTTATTTATTTATTGCAAATGTATAGAATAAATTAAGTCATGTGTATTTTAATATAAAATTTAAATTTAAATTATTAAAAAATTAAAAATCTGAATAAATATAAATATTACAATTTAATCTTCAATATTAATTTTGTCAACATAAATTAAATTATTTTTATATCAATATATATTTTTTCTTATATACAATTAAATAATAAGATGATGAGTAAGTATGGTAGTGTGTATTTTTTTTAATATGCAATAAGTTAAGTGTTAAAATTTTAATGGTAGCTATGATTATTTATTTTTTACAAATCAGTAGTAAAAAATAATTACTTTTATTTATTTATAAAATAACATACAATTTGGTATGTACATATCATCATGATGTGTCAAAGATAATGTCAACGTCACATCAGTTAAATTATGATAATAACGATCATATTAACTTAATTGTATGTACTACATTTTAAAATACATGAATTTAATTGATCGATCAAAATTGAGGTACAAACATGCCCGCAAATATTAAATTGATCAAAACTAAGATACATGAAGTATATACGAGTTTTTTCATCATTCGAAATTAAGATACGTGAAGTATATGCGAGTTTTCTCATCATTCAAAATTGAGATACCTAGGCTAAATTAGACAAAAGATCATGGCCCCAAATATTATAGCTCTCCATAATATCAAAGCATGAAGTTGATGGCAGCCCTACTGTAAACAGATTCTCACTGGAATTCCAATCTGCAGAGCCGAAAGGGTTTTTCAGAGGCCCTTCATCTTCTTCCCTTTCTTCAATCTCAAACCAATGATTATTTCTGATGATGAACGGGTGAGAAAGTAGCATCTCAGCCGTCCATCTTCGCCGTGGGTCCCATTGGAAACATTTTCTCAGAAAATCTAGGGCGGAAGGGGATACACTACTCTCGGTTGATAATATGTTGCAGTTATAGCTAAATTCCCAGGCGGGTTTTCCGGTGATCATCTGAACGACGATGCAACCCAGCGCCCAAATGTCCTTAGGCGCGTAGTAGTGTCCCCATCTCAAAGATTCCGGCGGCGCGTACCGTAATGCGCCGCGATGATTATCGCCAAAAAAGTTGCTCCCGCCGGCCGTCTTGGCTAGCCCGAAATCGCAGAGCTTGATCCAATTCCTGGCGTGGCGTCTGAGGAAGACCAGGACGTTATCCGGCTTTATATCGCAGTGGACGAACCCTAGGCTGTGAGAAATAAGAATTTTCTATTAGTATAATATATTATATATTATATACTGAAGCAGATAAAGACTAAAATATACGGAGTAATAATAAGCATGAAGTTGATGGCGGCCCTACTGTAACAATTTGGAAAGGGGTGTGGGACATGTCCTCGCCTGGATCCCCTGCCCTAATCTAGACAGAAATTACACTTTTCATCCCTAAGTTATAGGGTAATTGTAGAATTCGTTTTAAGGATAACAATGATAACTTAGGAACAATTAAAGATGAATCTTACAATTATCCTATAACTTGGAACAATTAAGGATGAATCCTACAATTATCTTATAACTTAGGAACGAAAATTATCATTCTTCCTAAATTTTAGGTTAAAAAATAGTGTAAATAATAGCGTTAACGTACCTATGAACGTGATGAATACCCTTGAGAAGCTGATAGGCGTACCATGCAACGTCAGATTCCGGCAAGCCTCCCTCGCGGGACCTGAGCAAGTCGCCGAGAGTTCCGCCGGTAGCGTACTCGAGAAGAAGATTATAAACCTCAACTCCGTTCTCCACACTCCTATCCTCCCCAAAACAGCGAACAATATAGGGAGAAGCTCTGAGCGAATACAAAAACCGTCCCTCCCGTTCGAGGGAGTTGATGCAGTTGACGATAGTGCCGGACTTCACCGCCGCAATCTCCATGTTTTCCGGTTGTACGGCCAAGTAGACCTGTCCGTACGAGCCGGACCCTAGAAATCGCTGTTTCGTCCACCACATAGCGGAATATAATGAGAGTTTGAAGAAAGTTGAAAGTGTTTAATGATTTCGAGGATTGATTGAAGGATATGATGAAGTGAGTGAATAGCGACTAGGCAGGAGAGAAGTTTAAATATATATAGCCGACTAAATCCCACTCATTGTGGGATGGGAACGTTACTCCTTTCCTAATTGGTATAGGGTTGTGATTATTTCTTACATCTCAAGAAATACACTTAACTAACCCTAGATACACTCATTAAATTTCTGAGAAAATATTTTCAAAATAATGTATTTGATAGGAATAAAGAAAATTAATTAATTTAATGAGTGTTATCCAGAAACATAAGAATTAAATTACCTAAAAAATTATTCTGTAATTAAGATGTTTAGTTGGTTTAAGTTTAAATAGATTTTTTTTAAAATCTCTAATATATCATTGTTATATGCACACATTACAAAACATATCGAAAGTTTCCAAAAAAAAAATATCGAATAAAAAAATGATAAATCATATGTAAACAATTTTCAGCCTGAAACAAGAATATTCAAAATACAAAACTGTACATATCTATAAAAAAAAAAAAAAAAAAAAAAGTGTTGAGAAAGACAAATATCTTAGATTTACCAAACATGGCCTATATATATTTAGGTGATGTGTCATTTTTGTGAATGCCATATCTGTTATTGAACAATAGTCTGATCTTGCTAAATCAACAAATTTTATGTAAAGGCTCATATTGAGACTTCAACACTCAACCTAGCTATTATATAACAAGGACTATATATCAACATTCAACAACCTCCATATTACATGCTTATCTTATCATTTTATTGCAAAGGTAAGTATGATTAAATACCATTAAAAAAATTTATTTGTATTTAAAAAGTTTCATAAAATTAGGAATAAATTGATATGTAAAATGTTTTAAATTTATATTAATAACAAAATAATAATAACAAGTAAATTTGTATTATTTAATTTATTTTAGTCTATAATATTTGAACAACTAACTTTTAATATTTTGTATTCAAATGCATATTACTTAATGGAATAGTTTATTAAAATATATTAACATTAATAAAATTTTATTTATTTATTGCAAATGTATAGAATAAATTAAGTCATGTGTATTTTAATATAAAATTTAAATTTTAATTATTAAAAAATTAAAAATCTGAATAAATATAAATGTTACAATTTAATCTTCAATATTAATTTTGTCAACATAAATTAAATTATTTTTATATCAATATATATTTTTTCTTATACAATTAAATAATAAGATGATGAGTAAGTAGTATATGGTGGTAGTGTGTATTTTTTCTTTAATATGCAATAAGTTAAGTGTTAAAATTTTAATGGGAGCTATGATTATTTATTTTGAACATATCAGTAGTAAAAATAATTAATTTTATTTATTTATAAAATAACATACAATCTGGTATGTACATATTATGATGTGTCAAAGATAATGTCAACGTCACATCCGTTAAATTATGATAACGATCGTTAACTTAATTGTATGTACTACATTTTAAAATACATGAATTTAATTGATCGATCAAAACTGAGGGACAAACATGCCCGCAAATATTAAATTGATCAAAACTAAGATACATGAAGTATATACGAGTTTTTTCATCATTCGAAATTAAGATACATGAAGTGTATGCGAGTTTTCTCATCATTCAAAATTGAGATACCTAGGCAAAATTAGATAAAATATCACGGTTATCCCAAATATTATAGCTCTCCATAATATCAAAGCATGAAGTTGATGGCGGCCCTACTGTAAACAGATTCTCACTGGAATTCCAATCTGCAGAGCCGAAAGGGTTTTTCAGAGGCCCTTCATCTTCTTCCCTTTCTTCAATCTCAAACCAATGGTTATTTCTGACGATGAACTGGTGAGAAAGCAGCATCTCCGCCGTCCATCTTCGCCGTGGGTCCCATTGGAAACAGTTTCTCAGAAAATCTAGGGCGGAAGGGGATACACTATTCTCGGTTGATAATATGTTGCAGTCATAGCTAAATTCCCAGGCGGGTTTTCCGGTGATCATTTGGACGACGATGCAACCCAGCGCCCAAATGTCCTTAGGCGCGTCGTACTGTCTCCATCTCAAAGATTCCGGCGGCGCGTACCGTAACGCGCCGCGATGATTGTCGCCGAAAAAGTTGCTCCCGCCGGCCGTCTTGGCTAGCCCGAAATCGCAGAGCTTGATCCAATTCCTGGCGTGGCGTCTGAGGAAGACCAGGACGTTATCCGGCTTTATATCGCAGTGGACGAACCCTAGGCTGTGAGAAATAAGAATTTTCCATTAGTATATATATATATAATATATTATATACAGAAAAACATATAAAGACTAAAATGCTCTTACATAATACGGAGTAATAATAATACAGAGTAATAATAAAGATAAAATAATAATTCATTTTGAAATTACAATTCACCAACTAGAATTGTAAGTGATCTGAAATTGCAATTCCTTTCAACCAAACTATGAAATTGGAATTCAATGAAGTTTGATAGGAATGGAATTACATTCCATTTTATCAAACACTTTAACCAACTGAGCTATCTAAGTTATAGGGTAATTGTAAGGGGGTGGAGGACAAACTGTCCCTGCCCTCACTCTATTTGGATCCCCGCCCTAATCTTGACAAAAATTTCGTTCCTAAGTTATAGGACAGGACGCTGCACTTTTCGTCCCTTTACGAATAAAACATTAGGTACTAAATTTACAATTTTAGTATAATTGAGGAACAAAAAACAAGCACGAAAGGACAAAAAGTGCATACCAATGATAACTTAGGGACAAAAAGTGAATGACCAATAATTAAGGATGAATCCCACAATTATCCAATAACTTAGGAACGAAAACTATCATCTTTCCTAAATTTTAGGTTAAAATAGTGTAAACGAATAGCCGTTAACGTACCTATGAACGTGATGAATACCCTTGAGAAGCTGATAGGCGTACCATGCAACATCAGATTCCGGCAAGCCTCCCTCGCGGGACCTGAGCAAGTCGCCGAGAGTTCCGCCGGTAGCGTACTCGAGAAGAAGGTTATAAACCTCAACTCCGTTCTCCACACTCGTATCTTCCCCAAAACAGCGAACAATATAGGGAGAAGCTCTGAGCGAATACAAAAATTGTCCCTCCTGTATGAGGGAGTTGATGCCGCGATTGACCATAGTGCCGGACTTCACCGCCGCAATCTCCATGTTTTCCGGCTGTACGGCCAAGTAGACCTGTCCGTACGAGCCGGACCCTAGAAATCGCTGTTTCGTCCACCACATAGCGGAATATAATGAGAGTTTGAAGAAAGTTGAAAGTGTTTAATTAATGATTTCGAGGATTGATTGAAGGATATGATGAAGTGAGTGAGTAGCGACTAGCCAGGAGAGACGTTTAATAAGTATATATAGCCGACTAAATCCCACTTCTTGTGGGATGGGAATGATAGATATTAATGCTTTCCTAATTGGTATAGGGTTGTGATTATTTCTTACATCTCAAGAAATACACTTAACTAACCCTAGATACACTAATTAAATTTCTGAGCAAATATTTTCAAAATAATGTATTCGTTGGGAATAAAGAAAATTAATTAACTTACTGAGTGTTATCTAGAAACATAAAAATTAAATTACCTAAAAAAATTAATTAAAATGTTTGATTCGTTTAAATTTTTTAGAATTTTTTTTTTAAAAAAAAAATCTCTAATATATCATTGTTATATGCACACATTTAAAAAATATATAAATAATAATTGATAAATTATATGTCAAAAAATTTCAATCTGCAACAAGAATATAATATTCAAAATACAAAACTATACGTATCTAAAAAAGTGTTGAGAAAGGCAATTTTTTTACGATATACTCTGTTATTATCTTTCGTAATGGCGGGAGACAAATTTCTTATATTTATAAGACTATGAGGCTTTTAGCATAATGCCAAAAGAATAAATATGTAATTGAATAAATTTGATATATTTCAACTCGGAAAAAAAAATT
This sequence comes from Ipomoea trifida, assembly GCA_003576665.1. Taxonomy (NCBI): domain Eukaryota; kingdom Viridiplantae; phylum Streptophyta; class Magnoliopsida; order Solanales; family Convolvulaceae; genus Ipomoea; species Ipomoea trifida. The sequence continues at coordinate 20,903,666 of CP025656.1, forward strand.
TTAAAATCTAACCCCTATGTGGAATTGACATTCCTTGACATCACGGAATTAGATTCTCATTAATTCGAACTTTCCTAAGTCAAAAGATTACATTAAATGTGATCCCCACCTTTTAAATTCCCAAGAAAGTTTGGTGCTCTCAAAATAAAATGTACATATTAAACTTCTAACATGCATCATTGTCTAATCAATGGGTTTCTTTCAAAGAAGTTTGCAGGTCTTAGCTCGAACCCATCAGAGAGAGTAGGCATCACTGGGAAATCTTCTTGAACAGGTGCATGGTGGAATCCCACAGTGTACCACAACACTATATCTTTGTTTTCAATTGGCCTGTTCCTGCAAATTACATAATAACAAGGTTTCTTGAATCAATATATGTTGTTCTTCAAAACAGCTAACAACCATTTACCAAACAGGGCCAATTTGGCTTACCTATGGCTCCAAATGGCTAGTCCATCATCTCCATGGCTCTTGTCTGCATAAAATCCCCCGGCCCACTTCTCTGACTTGTTGTAACGCGTTACCCACACTTGATACTTGGTATAAGCTGCTCGGATTTGGGGATAATCGTCGTCCCATAGTAGTGAAGATACTGGATGCCCGGTTATCAACTTGTATCCGATGTGGTTTCCGATTTTTGTTCTCTTGTTGGGGTTCACAATCAGCAAGTCTGCAGGGTCTAATCCAAGCTGAATCCTGGCCTGGTTTTCTGTTTTTACTGTCTCCTTGATCACTCTCCAGTAACTCTTCCTAGGTGAAATGTGGGGATTCTTCACTCTATTGGGCTTCAATTTGGCTTTCACAAATGAATTGGAGCTGCCATCAATGTCTACATCAAGATAGTATGTGACAAAGTGGTCATGGTTCACTGCAACAGTGTTTTCTGCAACAAAGGTTCCATAAACATCCTCTTTTATCTCGTCGCTTCTCGCGTATGGCACCGCCTTCATCTCAAGAACGCCCGTTAGGCTAACCTGCCATCACAGATTGTGGGTAAGGACGTAAGACGATTGATCAAGCCCTGACAGTTGCAGTGTGGGAGTCACACCCAATGTGGTGGACTCCTTGGTGGGCACTGGGCACCAGGCACTCTACCTCCCACTTAATGGGCGGCTGAGCTCCTTGTGGGCACCAAAAACTAGTCCTCTCACTTAACGGGCGACTGAGTCACCGTGATTTACCACCTCCATAAATTCTGTCGGGTCGAGTGTGGGGGTCCCAGGGTGAGGGATTCGCCTGACAGCCGCAGTGTGGGGTCACACTCAATGTGGTGGACTCCACGGTGAGCACCAGGCACTCGTCCTCCCACTTAATGGGCGGCTGAGCTCCTTCTGGGCACCAGACACTAGTCCTCTCACTTAATGGGCGACTAAGTCACCGTGATTTACCACTTCCACAAATTCTGTGGGGTCGAATGTGGGGGTCCCAGGGCAAGGGATTTCGCCTTTTGCGGGCAAGATCAAAGATCATTCACTGATTTACTACTCTTACCCCAATCTTGATGGAACCACTTTGTTTGAACTCCCAATCAAGTACATAATCATAGTTTCCAACTGTTGCCACCATTCTTGCCACCAAGTTAACTTCTTGCTCTCCACTAGTAGTCTGAAAAAAACTCAGCAGATTTAACTAACATTTGACACAGAATCAAGAAAATTATATTAATGCAGATCTCTATTCCCTAATAAACTGTACTATATATTGCCTTACCAGTCTCCCTGGGACACCAATATTAGTGTGTCTCCAAGAAACATGCCCCGAATAATGTTCAAATATACAAATGGCTCCCGGGACAACCTGCGCCTGTCCATCTGCCCCGGCTATGAACCCGTCAATATAGACAGCGTTAGCTGGACAGTCGAGCAATGGAACAAGAGAGCTCGCAGATCTTCCAAAACCATACTCTCCTATGTCCATGAATGTTTTATAGTACCAGTCAGGTGTTGGATCCATGTAGGGAACAAATGTCTCAGAAGCATAGCCTCTGTAGAGCACACGTCGATAACTCTTTGTTGCAGCGTCGAATACAGAAGCTGTTGATACAACTAGGCCAGCACGAGCATTGAACCCGACGTGGAATTCCCAATTCTCCCATCTCACCACATTTCCCTCGATCTTAATCCTGTTTTTGGTCACATTACAGGTGATTGTCGATGAATCTTGGCTCGGTTGGAAGGCGGTATCCTTAGCTCGTGGCAAAGGGTATTTGGCTCTATCTGCATATTCAATGATCTGCATTGTCTCGACATCTACTAGTGTGCTAATTCCCTCAATAGGCCTGCTCCAAAAATTATTCGTTCCACCCCGAGAATAGCAAGTAACTCTGAGAACTCTTCTGCTTATCATCTCTCCATACCATCCTGTGGAGACCGGTATACAAGTGATTTCCGATATGTTCAGTCCTCTCCTCAAGACTGAATCTTGAAACCGGGGATTCCTCAAGGTCAGCCTGCTGGCCTGCAGATTTTCTTCCAGAGTGAAGGGAGGAAATCCATGGCCACTGTACATTTTCTCAGAGATGATGGAGCTGGTGATCAGGTCTACAATGACTTCACGAGTCTCGCCATTAGCCCGAACCACTGCCCTGGCTTGTCTATAAGGAAAAGAATGTGTCTTTGAGGATAACCAGTCCAGGACATCACTTTTCTCTGGTTCTTCAAGATCAACAAAATGGAATGTCAGATTTGGGAGGGAACCAAGGTTAGACTTGTGAATGATGGACCTAATTTGGCTGATTTCCTTGGGGTTCAGAGGGTCTAAAGGGTGAGATATGCTAGTACTGGTACTAGCCACAAAGAAGAGAGAGATTGCAGCAAAAAGATAGACTCTTCTTTGCATGTGCATTGTCATCTTGACTGTGAAGTGGTGATCTGAAATCAGAACTGTTTCTTTGAATATATATATATATATGGGAAAATTGCATTTTTGGTCATCCAGTTATACCCGCAGTATAGACTTAGTCCCGAGTTATACGTGTGACTATCTTTAACCCCTAAGTTATGTACAAATGACAATTTTAGTCCCTAAAAGACCAAACCCACCACTTTATTAAATAACACATTGGTGGCATAAATAGTCCCCGAAGGACTAAAATCACCACTTCGCACATAACTTAAGGGTTACTCAGGGACTAAGTCTATACCACGAGTATAACTAGAGGACCAAAAATGAAAATTTCCTTTGACAAAAGCAATAGTTGACTAAAAAGCTTGAATGAATCATGAAAGCTACATTAACAAATGGTGGTTAAGCCACCATCAATTCATTAGCTGTAATCGTTTAAAAAATTCCAGAGAAAAGGATAGATTCAGAGACTTTTCTTGCATTGGGAGCTAAGAATACTTTTATGTTTGCTGTCATCTTATTTTATCATCTAGAGTAACACACACTTCTTATTCATGTTTATGCCAGCACTCAATTGTGAGTGGCCATGATATTGGGATGTCTCGAAGTTCGATCTTCAGTCCCATATGTATTAAAGTAGTGGTTGACTCGATCGCTCTTACTGTTTGGGAGGCTTTATTTTGAGCACTGGATTATACTCGAAGAAATTGGATGGTCTAAGCTCGAATCCATTGCTGAGTGTTGGCATGACGGGGAAATCTTCTTGGCATGGAACGTGGTGAAATCCGACTGTGTACCACAACACGATATCTTTCTGCTCTATTTTCCTGTTCCTGCAAACATATTGCCAGCCAGGAAGCCGTTATTTTGCCATTCAGATGATTCTTTGAAAGGTTATATAGTACTACATCAGTTAAAATGGAAGATTCCTAGTAACTGGGACTATGTTTAATGTTTTACTTACCTGAGGCTCCAAACAGCTAAACCATCATCCCCTCGGTTTTGATCAGCAAACTGTCCACCAGCCCATTTCTCGCTTTTGTTGTAAGGTGTCACCCACACGTTATACTTAGTGAAAGCCCCCCGAATCTGTGGGTAGTCGTTGTCTGATAACAAAGGGCCTGCCGGGGATCTAGGGATCAAACGGTAGCCAACTTCGTTCCCCATTTTAGTCTTTTTGTTAGGATTCACAACGAGCAGCTCAGCTGCACTCGAGCCTTGCTGAATCCTTGCGTCAGACTCTTTCTCAGCTGTTTCGCTAACAACAGTCCAGTAGCTTTTCCTAGGCGATACCTTGTCGCTTGCTCGAGTTGTTTTCAACGTGTTTTTAACAAATGAATTGGTGTGACCATCCACATCGAGATCCAGGTAGAAGCTAAGAAAATGATCATGGCGCGACCCTATTGTGTTTTCGGCTAGAAGAGTGCCATAGGCTTCAGTATTCTGTATCTGATCTTTGTGAGTGTATGCAGATCCCCTTACTTCAAGTATGCCACTCAACCCAACCTGCATTTGTAAATTCAAGAACACAACGTAACTACAAGGTTCTAAGGCAGGGTTTACCCAGTGCACGGGGACAACCCCCAACCCCACCAAGTTGGTTGGGCTGTTGGCTTAGTAACCACAAAATCTCAAATTCGACTCCTAATGAGAGCGGCCTATTGGCCTTCTTGGTCTAAGCCGATTAGCTATGGGCAATTTAGACTGATTTACCTCCTTATGGTCCTTTGCCAGCTAGGGTCACAAGGCAATACACACCCTCAGGTAGTGACTGCGGGTTTCCCTCGTTACTCAAAAAAAAAAAAGGAAAAAAAGAACACAATGTAACATTTAACTCAATGATTGCAAGCTCATAAGCAGTAAATTTCAACAGGAAACATCAACTTTGAATGTATTGATCTGACTTACATTAACTTCAATGATCCCAGTTTGTTTAAACTCCCAATCTATAATGTAGTCATAGTTTCCCACAGCTGACACCATTCTCACCACTAGGCTCACTTCTGGCCTGACTTCTCTTATCTGCACGAATAAAAACCTTTCATTTCAGAAGCCATAGTCACAAAATCGAGATTCAAGAACAAGAACTCGGGAATAGTGAACAAGAACTCGGGAATAGTACTATCCTTTTCCCCTGCAATTCCTGTTTCAGTGTGGCGCCACATGACATTTCCAGCATAGCGTTCGAATATACAGATCACATTCTTCTGTTTCCCTGGAGTTCCATCCTGATTAGTGAAGTATCCATCCATGAACTCTGAGTTTTCTGGGCAGTCCCTTAATGGCTGCAGCTCTACAGCAGATAACCCGAATCCATATTCCCCGGAATCAAGAAAAGTTCTGAAGTACCACCCTTCACTTAAGTCCATATATGGCACAAAAACCTCAGACACAAAACCTCTGTACATAACACTCCTGTGTTCGCCTTTTTCGTGATCATAGACAGTCGCTAATGATATTATCAGACCTGCCCTCATGTCAAAAGACACGTGAAACTTCCAATCTGCCCACCTAAATTCCAACATTGTCATATAATAATTAATAATACTCCAAAGTCCAAACCAAAATGCACATCTAAAACATGAAAAAATAAAACAGAAAAAACCCAAATTACCTCACTTCTTGTCCATCTATAGAGAAGCTAGGTCCATCTGGTTGGAACATTCTAAATCCATTTATGTGCGAATCATAAAGAGGCCTCGTGTTTGATTCCCTATAGTCAGTTCCCTCGGATTTTGGCACGGGAACCCTCATCCGGTCAAGGTACCCAACGATTTTCATCACATCAAGATCAACGGTCACAACAATGCCCTCAATAGGTCTCATAAAGAAGTTGACCGTGCCATCCAAGTAATAGCACACAACTTTGACCACTCTCTTGTTCTCCCTCGTCTCCCCATACCATCCAACGGTGGAGCTTTCACACAACACGTGTTCCAATTTCAGCCCTCTCTTCTGAACTGAAGCTATAAATGGTGCATAAGTTTGTGGCAAACTATTAGCCGCTTCTTGTTCTTGAATAGAAAGGATAGGGTAGCCATGGCCATGGTATACTGTGTTGGAAGTGATGGAATTGGTGGATAAGTCAACGGTGATCTCACGGGTTCTCCCGTCAGCTCTGGCAATGATGTAAGCCAGGCGGGGTGGCACAGTGGAGGAGGACGAGGACGAGGAACGGCTAGATAGCCAAGAGAGGACTAGTGGCTTGTTTGGCTCATCCAAGCCTACATAGTGTAAGGACAAGTTCTTGTGGGGAATTTGAGCTTTGAGTATCGTTTGAACTCGTTGGAGCTCGAACAAAGAGAGGGAGTTGAGTGGATGGTAATTCTGTTGAAGTGAGGCTATGGCAGAGAGTGGGAGGAGAAAGATAATGGTGAAAATGGTGAAGCATGAAACCATTGTCAATTTGTCCTCTCTACCACTACAAAAGCTTGCTTTTACTGCAAGTGTAGTGAAATCATGTTTCATTTTGGCTCAACTATATAGAACAATCCTCACAATGGACTGTTCTAATCAAATAATTTATGCCCAAATTGACAAGAATGCCCAAATCCTCTATAAATCTCAATCAATCAAAGGTCAGATGCACCAGTAGAATAATGCAGTCTCACCATTGGCCAATTGTTATGCAGGCCTGATTTGATGCCATCCTTTAGACAACAACAAAGACTTGCAAACAGATTAGTTGAGTAGACAATAACTGTTTTTATTTTTTATTTTTTTGAAGCAAACAAGAACTGTTTTATTCACTTTTTTTTTGTTGTTGTTGGCAGCTGTCTTGATGATTCCTCCATAAATCTCAGTTAGAATCTTAAAACTATATTTGTCTTTGTTTAGGATTTGATTCACCAAAATATGGAGTTTAATGTTTCTTGTCCTGTACCTGCCTCAGATTCAAACTGAAACAGTGAAATTCACATATCATCAACAGTGGTGAGAAATCCCTCAAAACTGGAATGGTAAATGGTTAAGGGATTGTGTTGTTAGCATCAATAATCATGGAGATATGAAAAGATTGCGCCCTAATCACGAGGACCTCCACTGTCCCCGTTCCAGAGCCTTAGTAGATGAGGTAAATCACGAGATGTATTCTAACAGTCTACAAGTTCTTCAAAGTGCAAATGGAAAACTAAGCCGAGATATGTCACAAGGTTTTTCCGAATGGTAATGAAGATGGTGAAACTGCAATACTCCTACATCCAACGTTCGAATAATGGCCTGACAGGAAAATCAGTTGTTTTCAAGCATCTCACTGCACTATTGACCAAGCAGGCTGTCCACCAGAAACAAAGACCAAATAACATCGGGAGACTATTCAAAATATAGTCGAATATCAAGGCCACAATGCCATGAATTAACTTGCCTCTTTGAGAGAAAATCCATCTGTTTCATTGAGAATCTAGGGGCAAGTTAAAGTAACTTTCGAGCCTAAATGAATGGCATGAGATTACTGTGACTATAGACAATGAATATCCCGAAACCAAGAGGATAACATCCCGGAGAGGATGGGTGTGATGACAAGGACAGATCCAATTATCATACAATACTCATAGTGAATCGCATATCAATGAGTAGCTCATGAAAATGCAAACATGAAAATCATGATATCTCGACTATCAAGAAGTTCAAGGTCAACATGGAATTGATAAGGGGATAGAAATTAAGTGAAAGAAAAACGAAAATAAGTAATTTTTTTTGCAGGAAATCGTCAACTTTTCAGGTTCTCAACGAAAAAGAGACCAGGTACCTGAAGATTTTCACCATGGCCACCATAGTTTTAGCAATGAAATTACCTGCCTCAGAAAGGAGCTTCAACAAAGTCAAGGACCGAACAGTATAAAGCAATAGTTACATTTAGCTTAAACAACAATAATCGCTTACTTTAACAAAAGTCACACACTGCTGTTATCTATCATCATCACAAGCGTGATCAAGGAAGACTATTGTACACTCTACTGAGGCAAGCTCATCGAAATAAATCTAAAGTAAAATCTACTCGGTTTATCATATCTCACATGACAAAAGTTAATGAATCATAATCATCTTCAGAACCAAAAAAAAAAGGTTTTCAGTCAAATTACTCCATTCCAAGAAATCAACAAGGCAAATAGAGAAAGGGACAATGGATTAAAATGATAAAACTATATAATTTAATCCAGTTTGTCAGCACGACAATCTCCTTCAGAAATTTTACTCTGAGCAATTGGGAGGAATAAACAACTACTCGTTCTTCCAGGCATATAAAATCAAAGAAAAACCAACACCGGGGGACTTGGAACTGCTGAAACTCTCGGAGTAAGGCCAAGGCAGTACAGAGTGGTCGGGCAACGACTGGCTTTTCCACAACTTCTCGGCTGACAAGCATGTTTGGAACATGAAAACTGCGTTCCCAAAATTGGTACCAAACAGCCAGTTATGGACATCCCAGAAGACTTCCACGGGAAGGCCATCGACCAAAATGGTATAGTTCCCGCGAAACTTCCAGCACAGATGCCTCACTTGCATCACTGTCTTACTATCAATGCGGACAAAAAGGCAGGGATCATCAACACCATTCGTGTCACATTCGATTACGAGGTCGTGAATTGGACCATTATCACAAAATTGAACCCTAGTTCCAAACACCCTCTTCCCAAAAATATGCTCCCTCTTGGAAATGAACATGGCACTAGAAAGCTGGGGATTTGCATTAGTCTTCTTAAATGCTTCTTTCCTCAGATCCCCAACAACCAAAGCCATATGCCCATTACACACTAGTGCTAAATAATACCCTTCCAAAGGCTCCGGCCCGGGCCCTAATTTCGCCACAGAGAGATCCCAATAGAGGTCAATTCTACAAGAATTCACTTCTAAAGACTTGGACCCTTTCCTTTTTGAGAACAGTGAAGGCTTTACATCAACTTTACAAAGGCACTGATGAGACAAATCCTCTATCTCAACACTAAGACACTGCCCCATCAAATTCTTGCTCCAAACAACAGTCACCAAACAAGATTTCTCCAGCAATCTACACTGATAAACACAAGTAACTAAATTTTGGGGGGCTTTACTCACCCCAGCAACACTGGAACATGAAGCATCAGCAACTTGAACCCCATTCTCACCAAAACAAGAAGGAAAGTCCCTCATTTTAAGCATAATCAAGAAAAGCAAGCCAAACCCAACACTTCCCTACCCCCCTTCTCAATCAAAAATTGGATCTTTATGTTTCATCTTAGCAGCACTAGAAACTTCAAAACGAATGGAAAATGGACAGGCAGAAGCATACCGGAATGAGTCACTGGAAGGTGAAATCCAAGAAAAAGCTCTCAACTTTGGATTCTGCAGAAGAAGAAGAGAGTGCTTGAAGAAGATTTGGGTTGTGGGGTTTGCTTTAAGAGCTGAAAGTGAAATGCCCATACCCATAGTTTTTAAAGTACCAGGAATCATACTGTTTTTCAAGAAAGGACAATTTCTGCTTTAGATTATGGCCAAATTTTGCGGGGGTAAGAAATTTTTGGGGCTTTTTTAAAAAAAAATAAATTAAATTTCTAAGCTTGCCTTAAACTAATTCTAAGTTTCCATATTCTCTGCTCAAGAGCCGTTAAAGGAGGAGACTGAGAGATTCGAACCCTTCGTTATGGAACAAAACTTTAAGATGATTAGTTGAATTTACTGAACTAGTCTTGTAAGACTTTTTTTTAGTACTATGGACTCTGTTACAATATAGTTCAGAGTTATTTCACATTATTAATTCTTTCCTTCATTAAACTAGTCAAACTGAATCATCCATCAATTAAAAAATCACCCAAAATCGAAATCAAGATTGCATAATCTACCTTTAATTCAATTAAAAACACTTACTTTAATAAATAATTAACTAAAAAGTGTGATCTTAAACCAAATTTGTTCTGAGGGGAGTGCAGTACAAGATGTAGGTAAGGAGGGAAGCAGCTAGATAGTGTGGGGGGGAAATTGACAGTGAGATTTTGTCATTTTTCTCTGCGGTAATTTCGTTTTCAACTTTCCAGAAAAACAAAATTATTTTGAATATATACCTACCAACAAAACACTACACGTGAATCTACATGCTCCCATTCAAATAATGGCGATAAGTTCTAGTATTTGAGCCCAGTTTTTATGATACGTCTATTCGTTTATTTATAATTTATTTTTGTAATATTTTATGAAGAAAATTCATAAGACGATTTTTAATTTCACAAGTTAAAGACAATCTTAAAAAATGTTAGAAGTTATCATGTTCCAATCTTAAGGTCATATCGTAAGATTGGAACAATAAATCGTACTATTTCTGTTGAATGTTTATTACTTTGATTTTGATAACTACATTTCATTTAGATGATTTTTTGGAAAGCAGTTCACACCGTAAATTGGTTTGACTGTTTCTTCAAATGTACTCGGTTATTGTTGGACTTTCATATACAAATTTATTTTGTGAATATTAACATTGATTTGTAGGTGTAAATGTCTTAATAAATAAAAATTGTTCCTCTTATTATTAGGTTTAGACCAAAAACTCAAGTTTAAAAATATCTTTGTATTTAAAAAAAAAATCAAAATTAAAAGTGAATGTCTCATACACTACAAACACATAATGTAAAAACAATCATGGAAAAATAAAAAGGAAAGATAAATACTTTTTTTATGCATATATAAATAGTCATAACTTGTATTAAAAAGTACATTATTTTTTTATGTTTATTTTAAAATAAGTAACTACATTTTAAAACTAATAATAATAATTCATCTTTTCAACCAATTTAATATGGTTGCCTTGACTTTTTTCCGTTGGTTTAAACTTGATTGCTGGAAGAACCATTAAAGCAACAAGATTGCAAGGAAAGACTGTTTTGCTTGAGAATGAAAAAGAAAAGTAGGCATTATTATTTTTAGAAAAAATATACTATATATATAATATATATAAATTTCCATGCACTACCAAAATTCCGCATCTCTATATGAATTAATTGATCTCATTACGAACTGATAAATATGTACAAATTTACTTTAAATTCTAGATTCACTTATATGATCTTTACTTGTATATGCATACATTTATTTAATAAAGAGCTCATCTTCTGGCCAGACATTAAGGTAAATCGTACCAATTTAATTTCACTGACTCAATATCAAATCGTATACACTTTTGTACATAAGAAGTTCATCTCAAATCCAAACTCCTAATGTTCATGTTAGATATATATCGAACTCCTACCTGGCCTCTAAAAACAAGTTTTAAATGAGAATTTTCATTCATTAGACTAATGTTTTCGCGGGATAATAATTCTCAGTTTTGGTGAAGAGTGTCTGTAACACAAACGAATGCGTGCAGGCAACAGAATAATGGGCAATATATAACATTTGCCCATTCCTCATCTCATCATCTGATATGCTTTCTTTGTAAAAAGTTGGCACATAGGAGTATAGAATCAATCCTAAAAACACTTTACTCATTTCAATCTTGTCTTGAAAATTAAGGTTGTTTATAAGCCACTCATCCTTTTTACTCACATAATACACTCTTACCCATTGTGGTCTCTACCACTTTGTGCTCATGCCTCAAGATATAATTCCAATCATCATTGCTTTTTCTTTTTTACTCACCCTCCATTCTGCCCTCCCTTTCGATTTATTGCGTTCTCTCACTTTTAGTCATCAGATATAGAATTAATCGATTAGGTTTTGATGGTTTTGTTGGAACTTGGTCCACCATAAACCCGATATATAGGTACATAACAGGGGTAAAAAATAGTAATATTATTAGTTCGGGAATTTAGGCTTAAAAGAATAAGTACACAACCCAAGATACTGGTCCAAAATAAAACTTATGATGCATTATTGACATGCCAATGACTACAAGAACTCACTTCAATACTTACCTATTGTCTATCAGCAAGAATTATTGACAAATAAAATGATGAAACTCAAATTTTTTTTATAGGCAAAATTACTGGAAAACTATGAAGCATTTGATTAGCAGCACTAACTAAAAACATTGGCTACTTTTAATCATTGGACAACCTATTTGTTGATTATATTGAGGAATGTCTGTAGCTTACATTCCAAGTAAAGCCCTAATTTAATGAATTAATTAAACCAATTTAATAATAAAGCAAGTCATAATATTTTGTTTGTTTTATCCCCAGCATGCCTTTGTAGTTAGGGGACTTGTTATACCTTTTTTTTTCGAGTTATATTATCTGTTCTCTCATTTTACTCTATATTAGTTTTAGAGGATGTCTCATTTACTTTTTTCATTTTCTTTCTTTTCCTTTCACCCAAAACTAGACGAAAATATTACTCGGATCTTTAAAAGTATATATGTATAACATTTTCCTATTCTTTCCTAGTTGGTTGTAACATATCTATACATTTAAACATGTGATTGAAAACTCATGAGAGTGTGGATGAGATGATGTGTATCTCTTCTAACTTAACCAAACGGTCTCGAGTTTGCCGTGAAATCTTACTCAACACGAATATGATTAGTCTTAATGTGATATTAAAATCCTATGATCAGACAAAAGCAAGCATCTGATGATTTAAAACTTTCTCTATCACCTAATCTATAAAAACTTGTCATTTTAAAATTCAAAGTATTTTTTTTTTACTATAAATTCAAAGTATTTAAAATAACTTTTGTTTATGATTTCACATAATTTTATTCCACCAATATTCCTCCCTCCATTCTGACATGAAAACTTCATGTTTAGTCAAATGAATCACTGACCATTTGGCACTTCCATTATTCAATAAAAACAACAGCAAACAAACAAAAAAAAGTAAGAGAAATTTGAAGGAAATAGGAAGGGTAGCTTTTACCAGAAAGATGAAGCATTAGGTGCTGACAAGTGACAAGGTTTGAGCAATAATAACCTAAAGCTGAAGAATATTCAGAACTTTTTGTTTTCTTTTTTTTTTTTCTCTTTTTTTTTTTTAAAAAAATTATCTTAATTCATTGATTTAGGAGAAAACTCAACACTAACTGGTGGTGTGATCGGAATTAAACCCGTCTTGTGATCTTTGTCGATAAAGAATCAAAGTACAATAATATAAACCAACTTTTGTTTCTCATAATTGATATGTCCAGTCTTGTGATCTTAGTCGACAAAATACCATAAGGAGATAAACCAACTTAAGTTTTCCATCTTATCTTGTGACTTTAACTGACAAAAAATCGCAAAGAAGTAAACTAATATAGATTGATCATTACTGATCGACTCAAACTGAAAAGACTAATTAAGAATTCTGACGGAAAGTCAATTAAACTTAAAAATACCAATTCTTCTTGGTTGTCCGTGATTATCCTAGTTCCTCCCTAGCTTTGATAGGTGAGGTCAGGAAGCCTATACACCTAATAATAGAGCCTGGCCCATATTATATCAAATAAATTCCTCTAAATTTGGTGAGTCTAGCAAAGTAGCAAGGTAAATAATACACAACAAAATGTAATAATATTCACTTATGGTAAAGTTACAATAGAGAGAGCAATAATTAACAAATATTAAATGCTCATATTTTATTAGGTCACAATGCGAATTTTACTCAAAACACACTTTTAAGTAGATGAAAAACATTCTTATAAATCAAAGATATATTTGCTAACATTTTTCTTTTTCTTTTACCAAAAGAATAATTCAACTAAAATTCTTTGATTTCACTCTTAAAAGTCAAAAAGTGGTGATGTAAGAGACAAAACATGCCAAGAAGGATGGGAATTAAATCTCCACAGATAATGATTATAACCAAACCTCCAATCTTATCATAACCCATTAATTTTCATTATTATTTTACTAAACATGCCAACCAAAAAAAGTTGGAAAAAAGAAAGCTGTTGTGCAATGAAAGCAACTAGCTAGCTTTTACATATACCCTTTATTCTATTTTATTTCATTTTTCATATCATATCCAATATTTCCATCATTGTAAGACTAATCTGGATTCAACTCAAATCGTGCTCACTGCTCATAGAATCTAACAACTCGATCCAAAACTCTGTAAAAATATATGCTTTTTACAATTGTCGAGCATCCAACCAGAGACGGATCCACCATGGGGGTAACTGCCCCCACTCACCCCACACCTACCCCTATATAGCCCTTATATATATATATATATATATATATATATATATATATATATATATATATATATATATATATATATATATATATATAGTACATTTTTAGATATAAATACATGAAAACATATATGAATAACAACTGGCTAGTTATCTGAGTTGGAAAGTGTGTGCGTTTACTTAAGAAATGGCGAGGGTTTGAATCCTTATAACTATAGGCAATCATCCTTCTGATGAATACTACTGACTCTGTGACTTAATATCATTGTATTACCTCTTTCATGTTTCGCCCCCACTGATACATTTTTCTGGATCTGTCATTGCATCCAACTAAGTGTCTCAATCGGGCCATTGGATTCTTATATATTTTATGCACTAGAAATTATATATATCAATATATGATATGTGTGTGTTGTATGATTATGTTCTTTCTTTCACTCCACCACTACAGCATGCAAATAGCTGGGGTGGGGGACTGTTTTTACATATATATATACTTTCTTACAATAAAGACAGCAAAGAAAAATATGGGCAAAGATTGATTGTGTTCCCCTCTTTCATATATCCTCAAAACAGCAGCAGCATCATGTCAACTTCAGTTGCTATTCATTTGCCTAACCTGAAATGACCCACCACCCTGTTTATTAAAGTTCATTTGTCAAGTGTCACCTATATGTGGTGTGTGTGTGTCCACTGTTAGTTTCAAATTTTCAGTTCCCTATGAGCTGTACTTGTTTAGGGTTTTTCTTGAATTGGTGGAGATTAGGGTTAGGTTGAAGGGCCCCATGCCCCAATCCGACAGAACATTTAGGAGTATAATCCTCACCATTGTCATATGAAGACACTTCCCCCGTGCTACGAATTAGAGTTAATATTGTCTCCACTAGACCCAATCTCATGACCTTCTATTTGGGAAAGTCATTACATGCCGCTTGACCACAAGATCATTGGCACATTTTCTTCCTTTTATTTGTGACTTAAATCTAAATTTAAAAAGTAACCGTTTAAGCGCCTAGTGGACATGTTGCACGGGCACCAACCAACTTTTTTTTTTTAATAATAGAATGAACTTATCAGATGTCAGAAAAAATCATTTCTTTTATAAACTATGTGACAACTCATTCTAAATAACTCACACTCTGAACTCTTCTTGACTCCTTCTAAACATCACTTCTTGAAAAGCCTGGCCCATTCTAGACTACCGCTCATGATCTTAACTCTTCATGATCCCTTCTAAACTTTATCAAATATTAGGTAACCATTTTCTAAGTCATCCCGCACGGCATGACAACACCAAAGAAGCAAACATTTCTTATTTAATTATTAGAACATCTTTCACTTTAATTTAAACATTTTCTTAACATTGAACAACTCTCTTCTAAGTAGTCGTTACTTGTCACATACCAACCTTCTCTTGACGAGTACCAATCCTACTACACTATTATTAATTTTATTGTTTCTTGTGTCTACAAATTTTAATTAAAAAAAAAACATTTTTGTAATTATATAAAAACAAATACACCAAACCTAGAGACAAATAAGGAAACTGATGGACCATATCATGCATGTGCACTTGCCGGTCCTAATTGACACTCTTATTCGGTAAGTTTTCAAAAGTGAATTCCCTCATCATTAAAGCTTTACTTCTTCAATTTAATGGTATCAAAGAATAACAATTATGATTTTTAAAAACAATACTAACAAGTTTCCTAGGTATATCATTAAAACTTTAATTTGTCTTTTAATATCCCTTTAGTGGTTGATGGTGGAGGCTGAAAGGCAGTGTTAGGGGTGGTGGTTGGCGGCGGAGGAAGTTATAAAGTGAGGGAGAAGGTGGTGGCAGTTGGGGCGGGGGGGGGGGGGGGGGGTTGTCATATCACTTTTAATAATAAAATGTGCATGAATATTTAGTACTCCATATTATTTATTAATTGATGTCTACTTTCTTAATTGATCCCGTTACACAAGATCTTCATAATCTGATTTATCTCTCCTGTTCGATTTGTTGAGTTATTACCTAAGAGTAAAATTTACTCAAAACGTATTATTAGATAGTAACTACGAATTTCTCTTGTCATTAAAAAAAATATATAGGGAAGTTTTTGGTATGGTGACAAATTTCGTTACAATTATTATTGTGTGGACCATACTATCAAATAATATACATTCAATATAAAAATAATGTACATTGTATTCAGGAAAATATATTATTTGTGTATTAAATGTACATTATTTTTATAGTATGAAAATAATGTACATTCAATAGAAAAATAATGTACATTTATTACATTAAAAATGTACATTATATTATGGTCCATACAGCTGTGTGGACCATGGTCCATACAATAATTTGTCATTTCGTTATGGGTAGGCCTAGTAAAACTCACCTTCTACATGAATGGGCCTTTTCTATTCATTTTGGGCTCTTTGATTTCATTATGAGCCAACGACAAAATCAACTTATCCTGTTGTTTATTTGGACATTTTTTAGTAGTTTTGATGGGAGATGGGTATTATAACAATGAGCCTGTGTTGTCCTAGCACTTCTCATGTTGGTCCATATAATGTTCGTGGGAGGGTGAATCTCCGACTTTTGTTCATGCTTTCTGAAGTTAATGCAGGTATTTTGGTGTTTGCTTTAAAAAAAAGAAGAAAAAAAAAAAAAAAGAAAAAGCACAGCTCAAAAATATATAGAAATGTGATGAAAGTTATGATGAAGGGAAAAGTATATTTATTTTAAAAATAAGCTTAATTTTTTTGCTTTTTCTTATATATATTACTCTTATTTCAACTACTGAGTTTGAACTTTGTAAATAGATCAACAAACATTTGATATGATGATGAACTCTAATCTCTTTAATAGAACTCAACCAACAAATTATAACTTTCTAAATATCGAGTTTCAACTTTGTAAATAGACGAGCAATGCTGGATGAACTCTTTCAGATAAGATTTGACTAAAACTCGAGCAGTATATACCCAGAAATGAGTGCATTTTGGCGGGAATTGCAGGCAAGAAAAATATATTGAAAGGGAAAACGCCAAGACTATCCTAGTTGTTGCAATCATGGAGTTTGAAATTAAATGTTGTCTCTGTATGTATGTATGTATGTATGTATATATATACGCAGAGGAGAGGAGAGGAGAGGAGAATGGAGATATAAGAAGAGGTATGAAGAAACAGTAGAAGCTAAGGTGGTCAGATGAGTGTCTGAAACACTGATTCATCCATCATATCATTTGGCTCAGCTCAGCCCCCACGCGCTGTCCCAGAAACTCAGATCAGATCAGAAATAATATTCCCAATTCATGCATGCATCTTTCATTTCTCTATCTATCTCCAGTCTTCAGGTGTGGCCTGGGGAGTCAAGGATGTATGTATATATGAGGACAAATCGCAGGCCTAAACCAGTCTAATCACTTGGCTTTGGAATCATGGATATATGGCTCAGAAGTTGATGGTGAATGGTGATAGACTATAGTATAAGTGCATTGTTCAGGCTGCTAGCTACAAGCATATAGCATTTCAAATCTCTGAAAAAGAATAATGTGAGTTGGGAGAGTGATTGAAACGAGAGATCAGATTGAGGTGATCTACATTTCTGTCACCTTGCTTTAGGGATTTTGTCGTTTAATTAGGGCTTCAAAGGGAGGGATTGATTAATGAGGTTAAAGATCTAACACATTAATCAAATATTTATTGACTCATTACTTAAAATCTGACCAGTCTTAGGGATTGAGATCCGTAAGACTGTCTTACATAAGTGTTACCCTACGTATAAATAGATGTAACATATATATAAAAACAAGATGAATACATACATACATATATATATGTGTGTGTGTGTGTGTTACTAAATGTTTAGGTATCTTAGTTGGTTGTTCTTTAAAATTTGATATCACTTTTCATGATAACTAGTTATATATTTTGAGATATGTGGAGCATTATATTGATTTGGATTGAGTTTGTCATGTAATAAAACAAATTTTGTATATTTATATATGATCAAAGTTGTAAAAATCGTGCCTATGCGCCGATCGGCTACCTAAATTTTCACCGTAATTGGTGTTCTACACCGATTAGCTACTGTTTTTTTAAGGGTTATTTAATTAAAAATCGTGCCTAGGGGCCTTATTCACTTTTTTAATTAATTTTGTGAAACAAATAAAACTTGAAGTGGAAAACCAATTTTTTTTTGTCTAATGATATTTTTTTTGATAGGTAGGACTATACTCTAAACTAATTCTATTCTAGTTGGGTGCATTTCAACGGGTCAAACTCAATATGTTTAGAAGAAACTCGCACAATCTTATTCATGCCTTATGAGTACCTATAGTACATAAATTAAAAAATCAATCTTTTACTCTTTAGGTATAGTTATAGGGTAAATTAACAAGTAATTAGATACTAAAACGTATATAAAATATACCTAAAATTCAAACCAATTCAATAAACTCCAAACAGAAAACTTGTGTCCTACAAACAGACGCCACTGTCCATATCAAACATAATCATCCACAAAATTCCAAACCCCACAATCAAACAACACATCTCTTACAAAAATGCATCTATCGCCAGCCACCTCGATCGCTCCTCGACAAAACATTACATGACAAAACATACGTAAATTAATACGTCTGCATGTGTTTGTATGTGTACACATACACGTATATACATACACAAGTATATAGAGAGAGAGACAGACAACACAGACAGAAAAAGAGAGAGAGAGAGAGATGCGTATATATGTACGTGCATGATTTGCTATTTACGATGATGTTTTTTTTTTACAATGGGGAATATGTATAGTTGAGGTTTGACTTTTGCACTATTTTAGGACACATATTCCTACCTAAAGGCTGATCTCTCTATGGTTTAAGAGCCCCAAAACTTTATTTAATTGCAGTGGGGAATTGTTAATTATATATGGACTGACCACCAAAGTACAACAAGAAGATTACAAGGTTTCCATTTTCAAACTACGTTTATATGTCCATTAGTTTATTGTTGTTATTATATAACATCACTAGTTAGAATCTTTAACTTCAATTCTTTTAACTTTTTTGGTTTTGAAAATTAGTACACTTCATAGTTAGAGCCAATGCCGTGCTGTTGTTGTTGACTTCTTGTTATTGTTTCATACATTACTACAAATTCAATTTGAATTGACTACAAAATAATATAGAAGTCCCGAAAGGAGTGTCTAAGTGGATAAAATATAATTTTCGTGTAAAAAAATAATGAATTTTATTCTTGTCAACAGTCTTTCGATCAAGTCCGTCACAAAATGTCTTTCTAGTACAGTTTATCGCTCTTGTGTGGTTTGCGGGTTATTACATATAAAAACTGAATTTACTCAATACGCACCATCGAGTAGTAACTATATATTTTTCTCGTCACGTAAAAAATATATCTATATAATAGCATGCACTTTAAGTCTAATAGGAATATACCCTGGGCTATTGACCCATACATACAGATAGCAATCATTATCATGTGGACCATACTATCAAATAATGTACATTCAGTATAAAAATAATGTATTTTTAGTATATTAAAAATGTACATTGTATTCAGGAGATTTGCATTATTTGTGTACTGAATGTACATTATATTGTATAATGTACATTCGGTACACAAATGATGTACATTTTGTACATTAAAAATGTACTTTTTGTTATGGTCCACACAACACTACGTGGCCATAGTCCACACAATAATTTGCCTACAGATAGACCACCTGACCATATCCAACTCTGTGTATATAGAGGATCTTTTCCCGACCTGATCCGACTTCGAGAGAGTACTCAATTGACTCGACATGAAGATTAGGCCTCTTATTAGCTTAATGAGCTGCTGCTCTTACTCTTTTGTGCTCGGTCTTGACCCAAATGCTCGATTGAGGCCCCGATATAGGACGGTAGGACCTAATACTATTAATTCCGATAGAGAAATGTTGTGAGAAGGATGAATATTCACCGTGTCAACAACGCTATCTTGTCCCCAAGAATGGTTTATGCATAGCCCAAGGCCCCAAAGTAATTAAAGTGCGAAACAACAACATACACAAAAAGTTGTAGCTCATAAATTTCCACGTTGCACTAAATGAGACATTTTGCACGACATTTCACATCCCACATAGTACGCACTCTCCTTAGTCTTTCACCTCTCAAACATATTTTACTATGTGGTCTCAGCATCTCAAGTGAGAAATCAAAATGGGCTTTGGAGTTTGAGCATTGAAATGAAAATATAATTAATCAATTATTAGTAACAGACTGTTTGTTAACATTAATAATAATGATATAAGATATGATTGATATGATGGTGATTAACTAATAATATGTTGTATGTACCACTAAGGTTTAAGGTTTTAGCGAGTGATGTTAAAACCTTTGAGACACCGACATGTGGCGGCGTTTGAGGTGCGGCGGGACAATGGCGATCAGTCCGCCTAGCGGCGGTCGCATCTTTGACCGGTAAATCATTTCGTCGTACGGCCGGCGGTAAAACTTCAAGAACGGGGCGAAGGACTCGCGGGACTTGTCGGGTCGGGTGACGTGGCAGTCTTTCTTGAAGAACATGGCCGGGGACTGGAAGAAAGAGGGACGGGCGGCGCGTGGGTGGAGGGCGGCAGAGTCGAATTCTTGGGTCTTTTGCGGCAGCGGCGTGGAGGGAAAGAAACCCTTCCGGGTGGCAATGGCACCGCCGGTGCCACGTGGAGTTCGGGCGAGGGGCGAGGCGAATGACGTGGACCGGGCGTTGAGCGGTGAGATGGCGGCGGAACCCAGGTTGGTTGACGAGTGGACAGTGGTGGGGCCTATCTTCGATGCTGACGTGTCGGTCAACGTGAGGTGCCATGGCTTGAGAGAGTCAAAGTGGTGGGACACTGTGAATGAGAACCTTGAGGATGAGCATGGCCCAATCTTGGCCGTTGATGACGCCACGGATGCAGGGCTAAATCTCAGGGATGCAGCTCTGGGATATGTTGAGAAATTATTGAACTCTAGAGAATCTTCAAAGTCAAGCGATGATACCACCATGGTCAACGGTGCCAGCTCCACAAATGCCTTCACCCCCTGCATTCAAAATCTAAGTTCCTATCAAATCCCATTTAAAAAAAATTCTATAATCTTTGTCATTACACAAACAAAATTTATAAATCTAGCTTTAAGTAATCTAGTAACACACCATTTATCGTTACACGGACAGAATTTATAGATTCCATTTAAAAGAACCTATAACGTTCATTAAAATTGGACAAAATTTACAGATCCCATTAAAAAAGAACTCTATAACGTTTGCCATTAGACGAACAAAATTTATAAATCCCATTTAGGAAAATTTTATAACCTTTGTCTAACAAATAGAATTCAAACTGAAAATTTTACTGAACCAACCTAGGTTACGTTGTTCACAACTGACCCACTCAAACCTTTATAACATTTGTGTAACGAATAGAATTCAAACAGGAGGTTTTACTGAACCAATCTATGTAGGCTGGTCACAGTTGACCATTCAAATTGAAAAGGTCAATATGTCAAACTTGAAACTTTATAATTATCGAGCTAATTGTCTGACTAATTTGACTGGACTCGAGACAGTAATGGAATGTGTACCTTCCAAAGATAGGAGAAGAGGGAAGGAGGGTCAATGACAAAGGCCTTGTGAAGGCGGCCAGGGTAGTAATCTGCCACCACTTTCATTGCAGCCAACAAAATGTTCATAAAGGCAGAAGCTGATCTGAAAAAGCCTGCATTTTGGCACAAACCCAATTTCTATTAGTACACAAACAATAATAATTACCATCATTAAACCAAAATAATTACACATTCATTCATCTCTGCGTTGCAAAAAACTAAAAAAGACCATTTATTGGCACACTTTTTGGATAAGGAAACTATACATAGTGGAAAAGAAGAAATTGAGACAGAGAATGACAACTTATACCCCCACATCAGAGCATATATTCCCAACCTTGAAAGCAACACCTCAAGGGCACTCCAGGCAAACTCTGAAAAGACATTGCCAAATGCCAAGAAACTGCTAATTTTCCCAGGGACCAATTTTGGTATGTTCTTTTATTTTCGACCCCGTACTTAAACCACTCAAACTCTTCCCGTTCGAGCTAATACGTTTTAACTTTTAACATCCCCGATACTAAACTTAAACGATTCAAACCCCTTTCGCTCGAGCCAACACGAGCCCCGGGACACTCTTGATTTGTTAAACAATTATGGAAAGCAGGCGTGACAAATTGACAATATTGGAAATTAAGTAAAGGTTAATTTTTTTTAAGAAAAGGTGTGTTTTGGGGTATTTCAGACTGATAAAAGGTTCCTGGGAAAACCCAGAAGGGGAATGTACATTAAACTACTGCTGCTGCTTCCCCAACTCAGAGAAAGCTGACTTCTGATTTTTGAGGAGAGAGAGAGGAGAGAGAAAGAAAGAAGGATTATATTCAAAATTGCCTTTTGTCCCCCCAACTTTACCAGATTTTCATAATAAGCTAATCAAGGATAATAGTGTCATTTCAGAAACTCATGGTACTACTACTACTACTATACTTACTGGCATCAAAGAGTATCACAAACTGTTCAACATTTTTGGCCATGGTTTGAATTGCCACCTCCACTGTAAACGCCAGCAAAACAGTAAACCTACACACATAATTACAATAAAACCCTTTATTTCTTTCGAATCGGACGGTCTGATTTAATGAATTAAGTTTTTCCCTTAAAAAAAAAAAGAAACTAATTTAGTCGAGTCTAGTTTAAACTTACATTTTCTGGGAATGGAACTTCTGGTAATCTTGTTTGATCCTGAAAATCTGTTTTTGACACACAAAATATTTCAGGGGAAAAATTCAAAGAAAAATGAATTAATCAAAGAAAAAAATAAGGGGATTAGTTAACAGTACCATAACAGGTCTGGAACTCTCATCATGGCCTGCAACATAAGCCACACCTTCAGCAAGCTCAGCAGAGAACTCATCAGCCATGAGACGATCTGCAAAAAAAAACATATAAATAATCAATCTTTTTTTTTTTTTTTACTTTAATCATATACCCATATTTTGAGTACTTTAATGTGGTCAGTTCACTCCATATTAAAAAAAAAAAAAAAAAAAAAAAGCAAATATTCTCAGAATCCGAGATTCTTATCTTTAGAACAGACAGAAATCAAAGGTAGCAGATACTTAGAATTCAATGGGGTTTCAAATTTTTGAAGATGGAGAGAAAGAACAGAGCAAATTAAACATAGTACAATACCTATGCCTAAGGATTCCCTCCAAGCAAGACAACTACGAAGATGTTTCGCAGCCTTCTTCACACTGTCCCCTTTCGCCTTCAAGAACCTCTCCACACATCCCTTATTGCAGAATTTTTCCTGAAAAAAAAAACATAGTAAAAACATGGGAATAAGCAGAAACAAAATCTGGGTAATGAGCAAAAACATAGGAAAAACAAGTTTAAGGTATATATATACCTGTTTGAGAGTGAGAGGAGCTTGTTTTCTGAGGATGTCAAGAACAGCTTGAACTCTCTGATCTTTCTCGTTTGGATTCTGACACTGATGATCTCTCTTACCCATTTCTTGTTTTTCCAGAACACACGCAAACGGCTATTAGCGGAGATTAAAGAGAGAAAATTTGAATCTCTCAAGAAAACAGAGACAAAGATTCTGTTCTAGTCTTCTTTTTCACGCAACCACCGTTTCAAACAGCGACATGGAAAAAGTGCTGGTTTTTCTAGAGAGAGAAAGTGCGAATTTTTTTTTTCTTCGCTTCTTCGAAGGATAGAGAGAGATTTAGAGAAGCCGCATTTATAGGCGTGACGGCTGCCGTTAAGTGGAGGGGTCACAAGTGAACAGTGCAGAGGGGAGAGTAATGACGGCTAGTAACGGAAAACGTGAACTCCACTATTTCACTTTCAGTCCCTATTCTTTTGTTCATTCCCAATTTCCCGCCCCCATATTTGTATGCTGCAGTGCATAGAATGTTGCATTTGCTTGTTTGAGGAAACAAATAATTTTTTTGTGTGCTTGCAGTTAGTTGATAGTGATGTTTCAAACACTAGGTAATAGCACCTTCCATGGAGATTTTTTGGGAATTTTTGTATTGTATTGAAAGAGCGAGAGGATTGATGTGGTAGACGATGGAGAAAATAAATCTTTTTTTTTTTGCGAGAACATAATTTTTTAGAATATTTTTAATAAAAAAGATCATGTATAATCCACGCACGTAGGCAGCCCAGCAGGTGCATGTTCCTCACGTACCTGCTAATCGATTGGAATCGGCACTACTCCTTTAGCTTATATCATTTATTATCTTTCTCAGCTTTTGTATAACATATTCAGCTTCGATATGATATTTCATATGCAAAATAAAGAATTGACAATATTCTTCTCTAAATTTTTCCTTTTATATGTCATACATTATTCCTTCTTCTTTTATTTGTTCACTACACAAACATGTTAAATAAGTTTTATTTTACAATAATGAAGTTAAAATAAAAACACACCACCGAAGCTATAGAAATTAGAATTTTTTTTTTTTTTCACAAAAAAAGTTGTTGTGCTAATCTTTTCTAGTCACCATTTGGTGAGATAGAGATAAACTTGTATTATTAATGATTCAAAAAGGCAATATTAACAGAATTTCAAATTTCAATTCAAAAATGAAGTAGAAATGGTGTTGTTTGTATAACTTAATTGGTAATGCAATGTTTGTTTATAATATTATCCAAACAAACAAAAAGGGCAAGCCAAGATGAATCTTCTCTTTCATATTCTTTTTTTCTTGTAGCTTAAAACAAAATGATGAAGTATTACACAAATTATAAATTCAAATTCTTTATTACCTCAATCAATAGTAAAAAGTTTTGGATCTATTTGAAAAGAAAAAACAAACAACATATAACAGCACAGAAACATCAGGACTTACTTAGTGCACACCCTCTCAGTCAAACTAGCAGCACAAAGTACGTCTTCCTAGTGCAGTTTATTATCTCTCATGTATAATTTATGAATTATTACACTTAACTTAAATTTATCTCATACAAATTCTCGAATAATAATTGTGTATATATCTTCGTCACCCCCAAAAAAAAGTGCATACAACATTATTAAGAATGCAACTGTAGAAACCTTTTAAGTTTTATTGATGTGTTGCCAAGAAAAACAAAAATTAAATGACCCGTGAAGAGAATAGTTGTGGAAATGCAGTGCCAAAAATGTATTAATTATGTGCAGCAGCAAAAAGTGTACCAAGTATTCTTGTGTCTGGTTTGATTTAGTAGCATGTTTTGGACTTACATTTGCAGTTTGCCCATTACGTTATTTACTTCAATTTGCTATTTTTGCATACTTATAGCAGTGTGTTTAATTTCATGGTAGACAACTAGACTTTACTATAGCTAATTAGCTATGCAATTATTGTCTTTGTCCACATTTGGACAAAGGCTGTAGTGACCTACTATTGTATTTTAAGGTCATGTACAATAAAAAAGATTTTGGGATAATGTCAAATTTTTGTATCAAAACAAATATAATTAGATCACTCTTACCCCTTAATTTTAACATTAATGGGGTTATAGTTTTACTAGGCAATCAAGTTTGACTCTTAGTGGGAGATGTTTATTGGCCTTTTTCATTTGATTCAATCTGTTATGAACAACTTAGAATAGTTATCTCCTTGTGGTCATTTATTGGCTAGGATGACAAGGCTGACTTCACCCAAAAGTCCAAAACACACCTTCAAATGGTGACTGCTGACTTTCTTGTAAATCAAAAGTTAAAGGGCAATCTAACGTAACTAACTCAATAATTTGAACATTAGGCCTGGTCTCTCAAGATCAAACCGTGGAAGTAACCTTCTGAAAGATTGACCTGAGTTTACCGGTCTAGAAAAATGTCAAACATGTCGCTTAGGCCTACACCAACCAAACTAGCTAATTAAACAATATATGATAGCTGCCCGCAACACTAATATAAGGACATATACACGTCGTCATAACTATTTCAGTAATCAGTACATTGTCGCATTGTCTAATCAATCCAACCGAATCGCATTGTCTAATCAACCCAACCGACTATTGCAATCAATCAAAAAATGTTATGTTAACCTACTTGTAATTTATTTATTATAATAAAGAAGTTGAATTGTACTAAATTCTCATGTCATACCTAACATACATGATACATCTCATTTAATACTTGTACTAACTTTTGTCTTTTCGTTTTTGAATTTGTTAGTAGATACTTACAATTTATGACCCATTATCGTTGAATGTGAGCTATGCAGCAACCTAATTTCACCAAACAGTTAGAAATTTCAGTTCCTATCAATCAAATAATATCGTTTTTTTTTTTGAATTATTACACATTACTTGAGTTTACATATTTCATATATACTCTTATGATTACAAATTTCTCTCATTACCTAAAAAAATATTAATTTCCTCTCTAAATTTAGGTCTTAATTAATTTGATATATTAACGTACTCTATGGTACGAAAATGAATTTAATATCATATACCCTTCCTCATATTTTAAGTACAATATTACTTAGGAAAAATATAATTATATTATTCAAAATTTAACAACACTTGTACGTCGTCATTGACACGATTTTTTGTGTTTGCACCAACTATAATTTGTCCCCAAACCTTAGGCAAAAGACTTTCAAGTCAAACCTTGATAAAATATATAACCAAGAAAAATAATTAAATACATTTTTTTTAGAAAATGTATATATATTTTTTACCATAGTCAATGCTCTAACTCCGTCCATCATACGGCGGTGACCCTTTCTACGTACATTTAGCGAGGCCTCAAACATTCTCCACGTGCAATTTATTAAATGCTGTCTCCCTATGTTTTCTACATAATTTTATTTATTGTTATTTTTTCTAAGATTTTGTGGTCTACTGACACCTGATTACACTTTTATATGGAAAGAGACAGATTCAAATTTTAGTGGAGTTAATATTGATTTTTTGTGCTTCAATATTAGTCAATAATACTCAAAAAAATTATTTATTGTAACGTGGTAGAACACACATATTTAAGTTTTTTTCATTACAAGGAAAAAAAAAACAAGTTGTATGGAGTAGGACTTTTGAGTAATTAAATGAATTAAAGGTTGGACTTGGAATCCAATTAATTTATAGAAATATTTAGGAAAAAGATTGGACTTAATTGTCAAAGACAAAAAAAAAATGTAAGCTTTATCGTGATAATTAAAATAATAATATTGAAGTAGTTCTTAGTGAAGATTTTATTTCATTTGTCCACATTCAAATATGTACGAGATTCTCTACCCTTTTTCCCTTTAATTTGTTGCACTTTCCTAGGTCTTAATCACATATATAATCCACTAATCCACCATCTCTTTCAACATTAATATAATCTTAAATTCAATTCAATTTTATTTTATAAATATATAACACTTGCCAACCTTGTGTCAGGTTGGCTAGTAGGGAATGAGAGATCTAGATGATATCTTTTATTTATTAATTAAAGATAAATAAATTCTTTAATTATATTTGATATGTTTGAGTACATGTATATTAGCTATTCGAATGTGAGTTCTGAGTAAAGTCTGCCTTGTAATTTTAGTCGACAAATGAAATTTAGCGTATGTTTTCATCACAACTGATCGATTGACTCAAATGAAGAATGCTCGCAGGTTCAATAGGAAACCAAATTTAGAACCTTAGCTTGTAATTATCAAGTCAATTGCCTGACTAAGTCCGTTGAAATTGTTCCCATATATATATATATGGCCAAGTTCAAGCGTGATCATGCCTTAACGTGCGGCCGCACAATAATTACGTATGCAAAAACACACAAATAGTGTTAGAAAACGTACAACAATGAAATGCACCAACGCACCACACACACACCAAAAAAAAAAAATGCACCCCCAAGGGCCCGCCACGCCGCGACAAAACATTCCCCTCACTTTGAGAGGTTGCTCCCACACTGCCGCTGGTGAGACTCAATTCCTGATATCTTCTCCCAAACTTCACCCATGTGACCAATTGAGCTGCCCATGCAGACAAAAATGCACCATACCTCACCACACCTAATGGTGCGTCTCCAAACACTGTGTGGTGCATTTATGTTTACTTAATCGTTCATTTTGTGTGTATTCACACACACACACACACACACACACACACACACACACACACACATATATATATATATATATATATACAGAGGTATTATATTTGGTATTATACATATGCATAGACCTAGAATAATATATACAATGCATGTATGTGTGTTTATATAGTTTCACGTGCATGGTCAAGTATAGTGATAATTATAAGTTGTATGTTGATGCAACACCTACCTACCCTAAAGAATGCAGGCAAAATGATTCAAAATTTGAACCCTCCCTCCATTTCCCATTATATTGTGGTGCAGCAAGCTGGTTCTGCTCAATTACCCTGCCTCCCCACCAATCCACCAACCATGCATATCATATCCCATCACCCCACAGTACACACTACACATGCATATATGCACCACCACTTCTTAAACCTCATTATTATTATATCTATATAATATAATGGATTAATCATTAGCTCTTTAAATTCAAACTGTCGTATACTACACTCTTATCTCGTTGACTCCTCCCATGCACTCATGATGCCTATATACATATACTATATATACATCTAGTCCCCGGACATATATAGCTCAATGATCGAAAGATTGTATGCGAGTGTAGTGACTTAGGAAATAATCAGATTTGAATCCTCAATAGGGGAGGATCGATATCAAGTTTGAAGCAAAAAGTAAGCACTTAGATCAGATGCGACTCTCAGACACATTTCGTGATTTAATTACCTCTTTTCAGAATCCTCAGGGCAAAAGTTTAGGGTTTAAACCTATATACCTATACATACATATGTATTGTTGGAGTTGAGAAACTCAAATTTTACATCAACTTATTACGAGATCAGAGGAGGGATTGAGTTATAGATGTAAACAAATACTTTACTATAAGAATGACAACGAAATAAATTGATCGGAGCTGAGACATATTTTTCGACCATATTTTAATTTGGGGAAAAAAAATTTCCTCATTCCGATCCTGAGTAACTCCATGTACACACTTATATACACAAGGATGGGACAGGGGGTGAGTCTTCCCGTTCTTGTTGGGATGGGGATCAGACTCGAGTTCCTGTTATAGGTTTAGGTGAGATTACTATCCTATTCTATTGGAATGAGATATTTTGATTAAGTATTGATAAATTTGTGATTGCAAATTCAAAGAGATGGAATAATATATAGTATATATCAAGTGAAATGAGAAGGGGGGGGGGGGGGGAAATAATAGTGGCCTGGGAAAGAGCAAGTAAAATGGTAGGACCAAATTGTATGTATGTAATGTGACTGGCAAGTTGAAAAAGGGTAACAGTGAAGAAGTAGTAGAGGAATGGGGATCTTGTCTATACGAAACTGGGCAAACCATATCTTCCATGAATAAAGCCAAGGGGATGATTTAACAAATCCATCATTCATGCATTCTCCATTCCCATCCACTATATATATTTTTTATTTTGTTAAACATTATAAATATTTCAATCTTCTTTAATTTTCTCATAGTATATTAATTATTATAGGAAAAAAAATGTTATAATGTGGTATTTCCAAAATAGAGGTACCAGAAGGTCATGAGTAGCTAGTTCAACTAAGTACTACTGACTCTGTTATTCTCAACTTACTGAAGCATAAAGAGTTAACAGCCGCCTCCTGAGGCGATAACCCACCCACTACCTTCTACGTGGGAGTGTAAACCGAGTGCCACTACGCTACAATGTCTATGCTGTATGTCTTTAGCTTAAACAATTTTGGTAGTTGATTGTGTTACTATAGTTTGACTATGACATTTATAATTGTCTATTTTTCTTTCCCTATTATATTATTACAAAAATGATTTTTTTTTAAAAAAAAAATTTGAGTTATGACATTGCAGGATTTCTATCTCATTATAATATAATATATTCTACGTGTATGTATTAATTATTCAATAATACATCTTATATGTGTACGTACTAAAACACATGCATGATGCATGCACACGTACATACTACAAATTCATGTTCCTCGGAGAGAGCCATATGTTCTAAAACAAAAAATAAAACAACAAAGAAGAGAACAAAGCATAATACTTAAAAATTACTCCCTCCGTCCCATTTTACCTGTCCTATTTACTATTCATTGGTCAAACCAACTCTTTCTTCCTTGCTTATTTTCTTTAGTAATTTTTTATTATTTTTAAATTTAATTTTTTGTGTTTAATAGTACTTTTGATGTAGTTTCTAAATATATAAATTTTATATATTAATACTAAACTTAATATTATGAAAAATTGGATTAAAAATAACTTCAGTCAAGCCTCGTTATACGAACCAGACAACCAAAATGGGACGGAGGGAGTACTACTTACTTTATATGTTATATTTTATGTGTTCAGTTGTAAATTATTCAAACTAAACTATTTAAAATTCATTTTTATTAATTAATTTAATATTAGAGAATAACATTTATATATTTAAAAATATTAAAACTTATAGCATGTTTGGTTCACAAAATGAAATTTAGAGGAATAGAAATCCTATTTCATTATTTGATTCATGAAAAAAAATAAATTTTAGGAATTATATAATAATGCTTGATTAATTATTTAAGGAATAATATATATAATGTAATAATTAATGATCAAATTAGTCATTGAATTACACGTGAAACTGTAATTAAGACATCCAACTCAATAACTCTACTACAATTGAATTCCTAAACAATCCAAAATCATGTCATTAAATCCGAAAAAAATGACATATTATCCCATTTATGGCTGACATGGCAATTAATTCATCAAAAAATTTATAATTTAATTTATTTTAATAATTTTAAATTATTTTTTATATATAAATTAAAAGACTCAACCCCCTCCCCTGACTTCATCTCCAGTCAGAATAGTCACGAAAATTATTGTTACAACTATCTTGGTCGAACTCATGGCACTGCATCACTATGTAAATTCAAACATTAAAAAAAAAAAAAAAAGTTATTCGTATAGTATATGCCTAGCATCCAGCTTCCCTTAACTTTACAATTTAATATTATTACTACCTTTAGCATCTTTATTTTGAGTAGCATCTTCGAAAGTGAGTATAAATTAGAATCTGGCAATTAGTTGCAATGATGATTCCTCGATCTGCTTTAAAAATTCCTTCAACCTTACATAGGAGGTAGGAATTTGTGTTTATACTTTAATTTGTAAAGGGATATAGAGTATTTTGTTTTTTTTTAAAGAGACGGGAGAGCGAAGACTCAATTACTTGACTCTGATCTATGGGTCAGAATTAAGGAGATGCCAAATCCCATAGGTCCTCGAGAATTGTGATTCCCCAACACTCGTTTACCCAAGATTATTAAGGAAGTCGGCACACTTGCTCCCTTTTAGCTAGTAGCACATGTACGAACTTGATCCGGTTGATTTTCGAGGCCAAATGTTTGCAATTCACAATGAGTGTAGTTTGACCTTCTTCCCTCTCAATCAAGTTTGTCATCACCTTAGCCACGACTTTCGAGTCAACATCGGCAAGAATGCTATTAAACCCGTTTCACATATGAGTTCTAAACCCTCTCTTAGACCCCACAACTCAGCCGTGAAACTATTAGTCTTAGCTTTCCAATCCACGCACCATTATCATTGCGAAGGAGCTTGCCCGCACTTTTGATTTGATGTCAACTGTGCTCTTACACCCAGGACTTTCACTGTTGGATACAGTAACTAATCCTTTCAGAATTGATGAGTCCCTTCCATTTAATTACACTCCCTAAGTTGGCTTATATGTATATATATATATGGACAGTGCTGTAGCCTGTAGGTTTATTAGGTCACCTAGTTTATGATCTTATTTGACCACACAGTATACAAGCACTACATAACATTTTATCCAAACAGTTCCATTTATGTTTGTGATGATATATAAAATCTATTCTGCAGATTTTTGAGTCTGTAAATTTCCAGCTCACCTCTGTCATGCATTATGGGAAAGCAAAAAGAAGACGACATGACACGGTCTGTTAACGTTGTATAGTATAAAGTCATATATGATCCAACTGAGGAGTCAAAGGACAGATGGATGGCCAAGATTGCTTTGAACACCATCTTACTTTTTTCTTTTCTTTTCTTTTCCTTTTTTTTTTCCCCCCCTCTCCTTTTCACCAATAAGGAACCGTTGCAAAAGAGGTGAAGGCATGGAAACTTTACAAGCAATTTAGTAAACACTGGGGGTTTTGGAAATGGGTTGACCCGTTGACCACAGCCATTTGGATATGTTCACATGGGGTGGGGGTGGGGTATAGGACCCAACCTCCATGTGTAAACATATATGATTGCACCATGAATGGCCCACCATTGATTCAGAGAAAAAGGATTTCCTGCAAATTTTTATCCTTTAACATGATTACTTGTCCTTCATTTATTAATTATTGTTGTTTTGGTTATATGGTCAAATAATGATAATTATGTTCCCTATATCATGAACACAATTTCTTTTGTAAATTCTTATAAATTCATCATTTCTAAATGTTTGCAAGTAAATGACATGTTTCAGCTCAAATTTCTCTGCACCATCACTATTACTTCACTCTTGTGGATATAGACACTTTGTCGAACCAGGTAAATCTTGTCTTCTTTACTTTCTGTCATTATTATTGTTTCTTGTTTTTGTTAATCTCAATATATGATCTTGTTGAATGTATAACATATATAATTATAAAAAATTCAGTATTTAACTTGCATGGATGCATTTGCATGTCATTCCTATTCAACAGTGACTTTGACTCAAGAATGGCGAAAAGAGAGAACTAATCTTACATATCTACATACAACTTAGTCAATTATATACAAGTAATATAAGAGATTAGAGAGTGTACAGATTTGGCCTTGCCGTGGGCATAATATATAAGTAGTTGGGATCGGTAGGTCAGTTAAGATACGTTCTGTGATTTATCTCTTTCACCGATCTTTAGGACCTGATTCCACATAATATTGTGTAAACAAGTATTTAGAGTACCTAGTACTACACAATTGAAGTAGTATATACACAGTTGTATCTAAGAAAAAGTACATGTGTTGCTGTACACTATTTGTATTGCTCAAGTACGCATATATTACTAGTTTTAAAATAATGGATGTGCCGTGTGTGTATGTCTTGATGGTGAAAACTTCCGGGAGATTTTTGTAAATTAATCATCATAATTAATAATGGAATTGCATGCTAAATGTAAAAGGGGGAGGAGAACAAATATGGGCCCGTATAGACAGTTTAACTGGTTACAACTTACAAGGGTGAAGTTTGAAAAAAGAGACTAGAGATCGAGCAATGCTGTTCAGTTGAGTTACCATGGCTGCTAACACTAATCACCAATAGGTGATTGGTTAAATATCTCCTAATTTCTGACCACATAACAAATTAAGAGTAGAAAATTAGAATACGTTATTTTCCTTTCTACAAATTAAATTACTTTTCCCTTAGCATGGACTTTAAGAATACGGACATTATAAATAGGGTCCCATTGCATGTCCCCTTTGAACATCATCGCAAATTATTACATGGACCATGGTTCACACAGCTGTGTGGATCAAAAATAAAAGGTACATTATTTTTGTACTGAAGGTATATTATTTTTGTATTAAAGGTACATTATTTAATACTATATATCAAGCAATGTACCTTCAGTACAAAAATAATGTACCCTAAAATAATGTACCTTCAGTACAAAAATAATGTACCTTTTATTTATGGTCCACACAGCTGTGTGGACCATGGTCCATGCAATAATGATTGCTTTTCTCTATTCTCCTGTTTGATTGTTCCGTGGGCTTGACTTTCCACATGCAAGGCAATCTTGTGTACTAGTCTTATGGGCCTTGGGCCACTCTATTTATTTATTTACTATTTATTACATGAAAGCCCAGTTTATAAATATTATTTTTAAGGGCCTACTGTTTTTATTTTCTTATTTCGTGCATCAATTTTGATTTTATAGTGGACTCGATCTATTAAAATTCTTCAGGGTGTAACATTAATATGTTTTGGTTATATTGTGTAATTTATTTAAATGCCCTCACTACAAAGAAGTAAACAAATAAATAACAAGAGTTTAGGTGTAGCCGCGCCTTAACGTGCGGTCAGTGCGGCCATACCACTAGGTATACAAATATACATAACTCAATGTTAGAAAATGCACAACACAACTATGCATTATTAGGTACGCATCACCAAAAAACACACCACTAGGTATGTAAATATACACCATATGGTGTTCGAAAATGCACAATTAGGGGCATGGGAGTTATGATGCATTATCTTGGGTATGTTTTGTGTTTTTTTGCATTTTCATTGTTGTGCATTTTATTAACACTAATGATATATTTTGTTAATACTAGTGGTATATATTACACTGACCACACGGAAAGACGCGATCACATCTGTATTTATATATAACTAAATTTGAGTGTATTAATGTGTAGTTTGGTGGTTCCAATGCTTTTGTACTTAATATGACACATGGGCTGGGTGTGTGCAGACTACTGAACATGATTCATGTAACATAGGACAACATATTTCACTGTTTATAGTGCATTTTAATTTTCACCCTCTATATGTCAACTACCCCAAACCCAACCAACATGTTCCTCTACCAGAAAAGAACAAGCAGATTTTCCAAAACCCCTGAAATTTTCCCCAGAAAATGATACTCTTTTCAATAAATAAAGATAATCAAAACCCATAATAATATTAATGGGTTGCAACCAAAAAAGTTTCTGAAAGAGTGAAAGCCCAGTGTACAGTGTACTTGACCAATCGGTCGTCACATCTTGCATTCTGACAATCTCTCCTTGGATTCTTTCTTTAAGAAAAAAAAATCAAAAAAAGATTTTTTTTTTGCCACTGTAAAATTGCTCCAAGATTTCCAGGATTACTGTAATTAATAAAAATTAAACCTTTGGATGCATTAGTTTAATGAAACAATGGTGTTAACTTGCCCAGATTTCGACTCGATAGAATAATAGAAGAGTTCACGGCTAATATGATAGTAGAAGTGTAAATTACGGTGTCTCAGTGACTCATTAGGTGTGAGGATTAGTGTTTGGTGTCCATAAAAGAGCTCACCATATTAGATGTAAGTATGTAACTTTCACATTGTGGCTATTAGGATTTGATCTTGTGCCATTTTCTTCACGGTACCTTAGCGGCCAATTAAGTGGGAGTTCCAAAAAGAACTTACCATATTAGGTGTAGTTCATGACATTGTTCGATTAAATACTGGTTCAAATGAGGTTAGGGCTTCTTGCGCGGTCGATATAGATTGCACCATTAAGTATGCATAAACGCACCACACAACGTTCAGAAATGCACAAATGCACCACACAAAAAAATGTACCACACATAATGATGTATTTCTGAACACTTTATGACATATTTATGCGTACGTGATCGCACTGCACGGAAAATACTATTCGTATTAGAACTTGACTCTATTTAATTATGTGTCTTTATTTATAATTTATCACCCAAGAATTAATTGTATCGTGAGATTGACAATAGTGTTACCTTCGTGAATTTTAAGATTGTGTTTTATGGAATGTGATCCAATTTCTACGTACGGATCGCGAAAAATGGTACCATGAAAGAAGCCCGTTAAAATAATATATGACTGTTCTTTTTTTTATTTTTTAATCTCTTTTTATTTTTCCTCTGTACAGTAACAAAAACGACAACAGAGCCGAAAGCGTCTGTTCATATATACACATACACCCAGAATCAATGCAAAGTCTATTCCTCTCTTTACGTCTCTCTTCGTTTCTGGCGATTCGATTGGCTCGCCGGAGGATTGAGTTACTGGACGGAGAGGGGGTCCCGGCGCCGGGCGGAACGAGCCTACTCTTCGGGGAGGTGAGGATCACTCAATTTTTTTTGTCATGCACTGTGAGGGAAACGAAATTTCCCTAACATTATCGATTTACGCGGCGTGGGTTTTCTCAAAGTGTGAATTTTTTGTGGTGGTTTGTTTCAGATCTGATAATGTTGGAGTAGAGAACGGGGAATTCAGGTTTGTGGGTGTCTTGTCTCGTTAATTTTGATGGCGAATTTAATGTGAAATTTTGATTCGAGCTTAGGGTTTGAATTGTGTGGATTGATGGAGGAGAGTGTGAGATCAGGGGGTGTAGTGAAGAAGAAAAGCTCTTCTGGTTGTTTAATTATTAGGAAAAAGGATGATAGAGTTGGGGGAATGGGAATGGGAGGGATCGGTCCTTCAGGATCTTTTCAGAAGGATAGGAAGAGGCAAAGGATGATAATGATGAATGATTCGGAGTCTAGTGATGAGTTGCCCGAGCCGAATTCCCATAATGGTTCAGTTATGTATAGGAGTGGGGTTGAGGACAAGGGGATTTTTCGTAGGAATGGGGAGATTGAGAATGATTGGAAGAGGACTAGATTAGGGGTAGAGTTCAACGGGTACAACGATTTTGATAGGAGGAACGCGAGGAATGATTATCGAGAGGAGAGGTTGAGGATGATGGGAGGAATGGGGAGTTTGAGGGAATTTGAAAACGGGCCTGTTAGGGGGGATGTGATGGTTGAGAAGAGGAAGCACTCGTATTTTGATAGTTCGGGTTCGAGTAATATGGTGAGTGCTAGGGCTAGAGGGGTCGATTATGATGCTAAGAACAGGTACGAGCAGCATGAGGATGAAGTACATTGTCCCGTCTCATCGATGAGGTTGAAGTATCAGGAAGCATCGGATGAACCGATTAGGGTGCAGGGAAAAAATGGGGTTCTGAAGGTTATGGTAAATAAGAAAAAGAAGATGGATTTATTGCATAATGAATTCCAGAATGTTGAAAACCGGAAAGCTTCAATGTCTCATGTCAAGAAGGAGCCAAGAGTCCAGCCGACACATTTTGCTGATTATAAACACTCTGACTTGCGACCTTTGCCCATTGAGAGGGAGAAAAGTGAGCTGAAATCTCAAAAACCGCTCCGGGAAGAGCCTACTTCAACTGCAGATTCAGAAACAGATGGAGCTCGTACACCACATAAAGTGGCACCACTAAGTTCTGAGACTGGTTGCTCAGTGAAACGGGTAAAAGAGGAAGAAATTAGACCCTCAGCCTCGGCCGCTGAAACTCTTTCGGCAGTCAACAAGGATGGAAAAGTCAAACGCGGGGGAAGCACTGAAAAGCAGCAGCTACGCGAGAGAATTAGGGGAATGCTGATTGAAGCTGGGTGGACTATTGATTATAGACCAAGAAAGAACAGAGATTACCTAGATGCCGTGTATATTAGCCCCAGTGGAACAGCTTATTGGTCAATAATTAAGGCGTATGATGCGTTTCAAAAGCATTTGGAGGAAGACACTGGTAAAAATAAATCTGATGGTATCTCTGCTCCATTTGCTCCTTTGTCAGCAGATTTAATAAATAAGCTAACAAGGCAAACTAGAAAGAAAATTGAGAAAGAGATGAAAAAGAAGAAAAAAGATGAAAGTGCAAGTAGTAAGAAGAAGGCATTAGTGAAAGAGCATGCAGAAGGCACAGACAGTGATCAGCCTGATGAGAGACTTGATAGCTATATAAAGAAGAACGGTAAGCCACTTAAAGGCAAAATTCATGCAACCAAGCAAAAAAATGAGGATAAAAAAATTTATAATTCCTCGGAAAGTGAGAGACTTAAGCAAGACATGGTTGTGAGGTCCACTGCAGCACCTACGAGAAATATAATCCTGGGAAAGAAAAGCCAAATAATTGGGAGGTGTACTCTTTTGGTCCGCAGTTTTGAGAAAGGACAAAACCCTGAAAATGATGGTTATGTTCCATTTTCTGGAAAAAGAACTTTGTTGGCCTGGATGATCGACTCTGGGACAGTGAAACTCAGTGAAAAGGTTCAATACATGAACCGTAGAAAATCAAGGGTAAAGCTAGAAGGTTGGATCACACGGGATGGTATTCACTGTGGTTGCTGTAGTAAAATTCTTACAGTTTCCAAGTTTGAGCTCCATGCAGGGAGCAAACTTCGCCAACCATTTCAAAACATTGTTTTAGACTCTGGAGTTTCTCTATTGCAGTGCCTTATAGATTCATGGAATAGGCAAAAGGAGTCTGAATGCCGAGATTTCTATGCTCTAGGCATTGATGGCGATGATCCAGATGATGACACTTGTGGTGTCTGTGGTGACGGTGGGGATCTGATCTGTTGTGATGGCTGTCCATCAACTTTTCATCAGACCTGTCTTGGTATAGAGGTACATATTAACCACAATATTGACATCCTGTATGCTCTGTTTCTTCCCCACATGCCATAATGTATTATGCATTGTATTTGTATTGTCATTGCTTTCAATCCTATTACACATACACTTTTAGGCCAATGTTGTCCTTACTGTAAAATCAATTGCGACGATGAAGCCCAAAGCAAGTCCTATTTAGCTCAAACTGGTAGGAAGATATATTTTTCTCTAAAAGAGAGAAATTAAAGAAGCAAATGATGTCCAGTATCCTGCCAAAATAGAAAAAGGATATTTTCCTCCTCAGCTGTGATGAATTAATTGCTGAAAACTTGACCTCTTAGAGTAAAAGAACCAGTATTTATAACGATTCTTGCTCTAACCTCGGTTCTTAAAACCCAGTTCAGCAACAAAAAGTGAATCAATCTTAGGAGGAATATGACACATAGGCTTAGCAAATTGACTTGCATGTTTAGCTAACATCTAGGCATTACATGCAGATGCTTCCTCCTGGTGATTGGCATTGCCCAAATTGTACATGCAAATTTTGTGGGTTTGCCAATGAGAATCTTGCTGAAGGCGATAAGGATGCTGATGAGCTTTTATTTTGCAACCTCTGTGAGAAAAAATGTAAATGCCTTCTCTATAAAGTTTTGTTTATGTATTTCTCTATACTTTGTTCTATTATATTTCAAACATTGCTTTCTATTTAATTGAAATTCTACATTTTTATTTTACAGATCACATATCATGTGGACAAGAGGAGAATGCTTTGCCTATGAATACCAATAACGTTTCTACTTTTTGTAGCAATACGTGCCAAGAGGTATGCTACTTGGATATTTTATAGAGCAACAATCTTCAGATTCCATTTTTAATGGAAAATCATTTCATCTGATTTCTGGTTCCTCAATGAATATCATATATTTCCTCTTCTCAAATT
This sequence comes from Ipomoea trifida, assembly GCA_003576665.1. NCBI lineage: Eukaryota > Viridiplantae > Streptophyta > Magnoliopsida > Solanales > Convolvulaceae > Ipomoea > Ipomoea trifida. Next base: position 20,942,864 of record CP025656.1, read on the forward strand.
GGTAACATCTGTCAAGAATAAACAGTTCTCATACCTTTAGAGATTATTTTATTTTTTTTGGCATGAGAACTTTGGAACATTGCTCCCATCACAGCGGTAATTACTTATGGTCTTGATCACTCAAGGGAATCACTTCCAGAAAATTATTGGAATCTGTGTGCATAAAATCAAAATAATTTTATTCTCTTGTTTATGCAGCTTTATGATCATTTACAGAAGATTCTTGGTGTCAAACATGAATTAGAGTCAGGATTCTCATGGTCTCTCATCCAAAGATCAGAATTGGACTCTGATACCTCACATCGTGCTTTTCCCCAAAGGGTTGAAAGCAATTCTAAGTTGGCTCTCGCATTGTCTATCATGAATGAGTGTTTTTTGCCCATCGTGGATCGAAGAAGCGAGATCAACATAATTCAAAATGTCGTTTATAACTGTGGGTAAGCAGCTGCCTACCACATTTGATACTTCTGAAAAATGCATTACGTGAACAAAAAAAAGGTGATGAAGTGGATTCAGTGGCATCCTTATCATCCTTTTTATTTGCCTCCTTTTTGTCATTTTCATGTGTGTGATTTCTGGTGGATAGATTTCAGTTGTCTTGCCTTCATACTTTCTGGCTTGTGCACTAAGTAGCAATTAATTCAAAATTTCTGATTGTTATTATCATTGTTTCTGTAATAATATTTGGAAAATGCTAAGTATCCCGATATTGTCCTTTTCTCTTCCTACACCCATCCACTTACCAATGGCCCTTTTTTCTATGTTGAATCACATGCATTCCTGTTTCATTATTTCATTGCGCATTGTTTTTGGGGTTTCTGCTCAAGGCTATTCATGTTATTGACTGGCTTTCAAAATTGTTAATCTTTTCCTGCAGTTCAAATTTCAGTCGTCTCAATTATCATGGCTTCTACACGGCAATCTTGGAAAGGGGTGATGAAATCATCTCTGCTGCATCTATAAGGTATTCTAAATGACTTAATATTTGCTAATGTGATGTGTAGCAACTTTATTTGATGAATATTTGGACAGTTGCTTCAATCAGATTCGTATTTTTGTTATTTGTGCAGTTCATTGCTATTTATTAACAGTAAATACTGATGATCACATATTACTTGAAATTTTATTAGGATCCATGGGACACAACTTGCAGAAATGCCATTTATTGGGACTCGCTACATATATAGGCGCCAAGGGATGTGCCGACGGCTATTGTCTAGTATTGAGATGGTACGTGTGTTAGTTGTCATTTGATTGACGTTAAGTGGCCACCAATGTATTAAATTTGTTTGTATGAACTATACTGGAAAATTTATCTTCATTTGTGTCGATATCTGTTATATTCTATCTCTTTTATAAATGTTTTGTGATTTATGCAATTTTCAGGTCCTCTCTAGTCTAAGAGTAGAGAAATTGATCATTCCTGCTATATCTGACCATATGCATATCTGGACCTCCGTGTTTGGTTTCAAAAAACTCGAGGAATTACACAAGCATGAAATAAAATCCATGAATATGTTGGTGTTTCCAGGGACTGATATGTTACAGAAGCAGCTAGTGATGCAAGAAGCATCAGAGGGTAAAGATTTTTATTTTTATTTTTTTAAAAAAACTTTTTTTTTCCAACCCGACTTCTATGTATCTTTGCAATACATGCTCAAGATTTGGTTTGATTTGTTTTGTTTTGCATAGGCTTGAAATCTGTTGAGATTGGACTGGTAGAAAAACCCGGAATTCGTTTGTCTGCCAAGCACAAGGGAGATGTGTGCAATGACAGTGATTTGCGGGGCATGAAACAGAATCATGTCGTGGGTGAAAGGATGGGTTCGGGATCTTCAGATGCTCATATGCATGACGTTATGATGGTTAGACCTCACAACAGTTCTGCCGTCTCTAGGACCAAATTGTCCAGTAAGAAGACATCATCGACCAAATCAGATGGCAAGAAAAAGCTCTCTGAATCCTCCACCAACTTAAAGCACGCCTCTATATTAGGTGAAAAAGCAGACGAATCTTCTTCCAGGAGTGCGGGAGAGGGAGCTAATGAAAATCTGAATCCACTTTCTGTTTCGGGTATTCGTGGCACTAAGGAGGAGACTGTCTTACGATCTAATTCTGAATCAGATCACCGAGCAATATCTGAGATTCAAAGCAAGGCACGTGCTAATTCAGAGGCTTCGTCTGATGCAGAAATGATGCCTATCAATCGGGATCTCTATGAGGACCCTTCAGATGCTGGGAAACCAGACTTGAACCACATGAAAGGCGTGGAAGGTAATAAAAGATTCTTGGTTTATTTTTCGTACGATGCCCAAAAAAAATGTTGATTTTGTATAAAACCTCCTACAGATTTCTCGAGGAAAACCTCATCCCACAATGCAACATCAGCTGTGAAGGATGAAAAATCCCGAAACTCCAGTTCTGCTTCAGCATTTCAAGACAGCAACGGAGTTTCTAATTTGAACCAACAAATCTCCCCAAATGTGAAAAGTAACCTAACCATGACTTCTGAAACCAAAGGCGCCTTAGTTGTCGAGGGGACTGTCCCTGGGGCCACGCCCGGAGTTTCTGCTCAGTGTTGTGCCGAGGAAATGATGTCTGAGAAAGATAGTAAAATGTGCTTCAAACATGATCTAAATCTGCAAGCTGACATGATTAAGGAATGAAATTGTTGTAGCTCTGATCCAGCCTGAACTCTCCCTCCCATTCCCATTATTCCCATTCAGTGTAAATGTAATGAATAGAGTGAAGTAGATGATGATGATGCCTTTTGATGATGAAGTCAATGCAGAATCTGGTTATTTTGAGCCAATTCTTGATTCCTACCTGAGTGATATGCTTTGGCTTGGAAACAAAGGCAAAAGAAAAGAAAAGAAAAAAAAGGTTAAAACTTAGTATATATTAGTAACAATTAATAATCAAACTAAAGATTCCTTGCATTTATTCCCATGTTTTGGTTCAATTGGGCAATTGGCAATGCCAATATTTGTCATTTCTCATTACATGCATTATGTGTTGTGTTCCTATATATAAAATTATATTTTTATAGTTCAACCTTCTGTCTAGAAATTTTACTACTCCCTCCGTCCCATTTTATGTGTCTTACTTTCCTTTTTAGTTTGTCCCAAAATATTGTCATCTTTCTAAAAGTGAACATCACCATCATTCTATTTTTCCCACTTTACCCTTATGACTTTTCATTTCTTTATTGCTTTTATTTCCAAAAGTGAAAAAGTTGGGGGCATAATTGGAAAGCATACCACATTTACTTTAATTTCTTAAAAAGCGTGCAAAAAGCAAATGAGACATCCATTTCGGGACGGAGGGAGTATTATCCACGCTCATCTAGATTCTCCATTCCTATTTGTTGTAACTGTATAAATAGAGGGCGGGTTTGAGAACCTACTAAGACACAACGTGATATCATGTTACTAAAGAAACTCTTAACCGGCTAAAAATGATATTTCCTTATCAATTACTTATAAGTTACATTAAGGAATGTTGGGCGTGTTTTATAATACGTATTAGTTACATTTTTCTCCATATTTTTTTTAATTTTTTCAACACAATATTTTCAATCGAGTCGGTCTTATATTACACTTGTGAAGTTCACACAGTTCAAGAATTCTTGAAAATGGAACCATATAGATTGTATTTGAAACTTCGAGCTTAAATTTTTGAGGTCGGAAATAAAAAAAAAAAAAGTATAATAGGGATAAAAATGGTTATACTATGAAAGATGAGGGGAGAAAAATTCAATTTAAGCTACAAATTAGAGGAGAACTAATCAAAGACAAAACCTAAATGCGGTGTCGTATTAGTGTTCTTCTCCGGTTCTCCCACTTCTAACTCCAATCGGCAGCCTATTCGCTCTTTCTCCACAAATGGAGCATTCAATTTGTCATCATCGTCTTCTCAACTCTCCGTCTTCATCATCACTGATCGTCTCTCGTCTCCACCCTACAAACCTTACTTTCCTGCATCCAACAATTTCACAGCGTAAAGTACAACTCATGGCTGCACAACCCCACATTCTCTCTGCTACTCAAGTGGGACCTCTTCGTGCCTTCGATAATGGCTCCCCGGCCCTGACCTCCGAAACCCAGACTGGTAAAAGCTCTAGCTAAATGGGTTTTCTTTCTTTTTGTAAAAAGATATCTTCTTTGTTTTGCTTTTATGAATATGAATGAATTCTTTATCCGATTGGGAATGGTGGCTATGCTTTGTTTTGGTGTGATAGGTCGAATTGGAGAGGTGAAGAGGGTGACGAAAGAGACTAATGTATTTGTGAAGATAAACTTGGATGGAAATGGTGTGGCTGACAACTCTACGGGCATTCCATTTCTTGATCATATGTTGGATGTGAGTCTTTTTTGTGCTTTTTCAGGATGAAAGATTTAATCTTTTTTGGTTTTGGGATGGGGGTGCAGCTTTCTACTTGATTATTCTAGCTCAAAATTGAATTCTACAAGAATTGATAATTTTTGCTTCTCTTTGTGTTTGAGTATTTTGGTTGCTGTTATTTAAGGCTACAATGTAACAAGCATACTAGTTATTAGATATTTGGTTAATTGAGCTTTTGGTCTTATCCCTAATCCTTGAATTTCCAGAAATGGTTTTTGTTTCCTTGAGAGGCATATTGCACAGAGTAGGAAAGACGAAACCTCTATATGGCACATTATTGGAATGACTTGCTTATGTTTACAAATCTTAATTGACAGTACTTCAAAAGATTATTGCTTATAGTAATCCTCTTAGCATTCGATGGCTTTGCTTATGATATTTGTTTATTCGGTTTAGGTGCTTTATAATGCAGGTAAGGTTTATATCCTTAAGAATTCTCATCTTCCAGCTCTTTTGCTTTTCTGTTTCAAATCCACTATGATTTTAATTACGGTATGGATTATGTTGTTTTTAGCAACTTGCATCCCATGGGTTGTTCGATGTGCATGTGAAGGCTACAGGGGATGTTCACATTGATGATCATCACACAAATGAAGATGTTGGCCTTGCCATTGGAACAGTAAGTTTGCAAATCCGTTGCTTTATCAGTGTCATATATGTACTCCCGCAAATTTACCATGTCTCTTTATTAAATAATTTTCCCAATCTCTAGCTATCTCATGAAACTCTGCACCCGAACTTATTTATATAGGCACATTTTATTTGCTAGTCGAACAATGAGGAGAATCTTCTCCTTCAAAAGAGTCTTGAGGCATTGCTTCAATACTGAATGTTGACTGCACCGCTTTGGTCTTCTTTTAATTCTAGTGAGGTTGCAACTTTTTTTTTCTCGTTAATTCAGGCGTTGTTGCAAGCACTTGGCGATAGAAAGGGAATCAATCGGTTTGGTGACTTCTCAGCTCCCCTGGATGAATCACTGATTCATGTTGCATTGGTACATTAAGAAAGTTATTTGTTCGTAGAAAACTCAGAAGAGCTCGTGATACTATCATTGGTATCTCTGTTGTAAAAATAATAATTAATGTGCTTTTTTATTTTGATTCAGGATTTATCTGGAAGGCCGCATTTAAGTTACGATTTACAAATACCTACTCAGAGAGTGGGAACATATGACAGTCAGGTAGCTTATATGGGCTTTGTTTGCTCATTTGAATTGGAGCTATTTAATCATTTTACTAATTTGAATATGGAATTTACTAGCTGGTGGAACACTTCTTCCAGTCGATGGTCAACACTTCTGGAATGACGCTTCATATACAACAGGTAGTTGAATACATATTTGCTTGTCTTCCTTTTGTTGGGTTATTGCATTTGGATTTTACCCGGTGTTTATAATGATCTATAAATGTAATCTTATTGGAAGCAGCTTGCCGGAAAAAATTCTCATCACATTATTGAGGCAACCTTCAAGGCGTTTGCACGAGCCCTTAGACAAGCAACTGAGTATGACTTGCGTCGTCGTGGAAGTATACCAAGGTTCTGCACTTCCTCTCCCCCTTGACATAATATCTTTTAAATCTGCGGGGATTAATTCTTTTGATAGGTAAAATTGTATTAAAGTGCACCACAGGGGTGCAACTGCGTTTCCAAAATTCAAATAAAAACCTACCGTAATTCAATGGCCAACAAAAGCATTTCACATTCGCCACGCCAAAAAATGTCCAACTAAACCAATATATACATCTACAGTTTTTATAAATAGCATTTTTCCCTTTTATCTTACTTCTATAGGTCCAATTTCTAGTTTTCGTACATTTCAATCTTCTAGAACTGTGCTACAATCGCCTAACAATTAAAGTTTGCTGCAAAAAGTACTGCCAGTTGCAAGTACTTTGCGTTCTTTGAAGATAAACCTTAATGTCTGGACACATATTGCTGTTACACGACTCTTGTCATTATTGCTTGTTCATTAGTTTTCGATTCATCATGCAGCTCAAAGGGGGTTCTTTCACGTGCCTGAAGTATCGAAATTTGACAAAATGAGGGTGTTACAGTCGGAGGTTAGCATTACTATTATATATCAAAGTTGTTCTTCCAAATGTCAAATCGATATTCGGGTGTTCTCCTAATCGCAATTTGTTGTGTTTTGCAGACTTAAATTGAAGTTCCGCATTTGTTCCGCAAACGGACTATGATTCTCTTGCTGATGTATGAACACACTTCATTTCTATGATTTCAACATTTTTTATCAGAACTTGTTACTTGTGAGCCCTGTAGAAGTTGTTAGGATTAACATTGTATAAAGTTACCAAAAGTGTTTTCTAGTTTTCTCAATAAAGCACTATGTACTTTGAATAATCTTCCATTGCCTGTGGATTTGAGTTTGATAAAGATGCAGTTTGCTATCTTGGAATTGGAGCAAAATAGCAAATCTTTGATCATTTTGTATTGGTATTCTTGAGGCTTCAATTCTCTGTGAATTTTACAGTTCCCATGGCTTGTGCCATCACTAATCTGCAATTGCAGTAACATCTAACACTTGTCTGTAAGATCATCATTTGCTCTTTTAACAAAATGTTAGATAAACTTCATTTTTGGAAAAAGGGTCAAATTGGCCTTTGAACTTTATACAAAAAGAAAAAAGCAAAAAAGTAATTAGATTCTTGAACTTAGTTAGTTATCCATTGGTAATTAGAGTTCCGACAATCGAAATTAGTGATTGTCAAATGATCATCGGTCATCGATTTTGACTGTCAGAATCCTAATTATCAATTTAAGCACATCAACTTGTCATTTTTGAAATCGACGTCGGGTGCCTTGCCGGAACCTTAAGTATGGTTATTACGGTGGATAATCGACTATTCATATAAAGTTCGATGGCTTATTTGATCCCATTTCCCTTCATTTTTCAATAAACATGAACAGTTTTAATCTAAATATAAACAGTCTTATACATTTACTAGATTTGTCAACCTTAATGGGCTCCTCTTGAGACATTATATGCAATGACATTTCCCAGCACCAAACCAAATCACAAAAAGCAGGAACAGAGAATGTTCTGTAAGTTTGGATGAGGTTAACACTCCTGCAATGTTTCATTGTTAATCCTACACCACTTATTTGTCAATGCATCTTTTAAAGTAGGGAACTCTTCATTACAAAGAATCTTACAACAAAATGGAGTCAAAAAGAATGCCATTCAGTGAGTTGTTTGCATTTCATTTCATGTACAGTTTCTTGTGCAACACCTCATTTTACAGAACCTCTTCTGCTTTGTTCAGATCGTCTAGAATCTCGGTTTTGATATCCTCTGGCAGTGGTGCAGATGGGCCGGCCTTCGAGTAAAAGCCGGCCAAAGATCTGATTGCTTTCTCTAGCATCACATATGATTCCTGCAGATACAGCAAACTTCAGATAACGGCAGAAGGATCTCATATTCTTACGATCAAGATTTAAGCAGCACATAAGATGATGCCAAAGCATTAAGAGCGGTTTAGATGTGTCAAGCGCTAGTAGAATTTCAATATGTTCTTTTGGATCTTATCGTCTTGTGTTCAAAGTTTGCAATGATGTAAGATGATATGAAATATAAGTCCAACTCTTCACAGATTGTACCATCCTAAGTTAACAATCTATTGCCATTAAATACATATATTTCTCATCTCAGTCCCTAGCCCCGTAGCTGAGATACAAATGCCTCTCTTAAATTTACGGGAAAGTTGTAACCATCACCCAAAAGGAGCCCGCCTTGTGACCCTAGCAGGCAAAGGACCACAAGGAGGTAAACCAGCCTAGGTTGCCCATAGGTAACCAGATCAAACCAAGAAGGCCAATAAACAGCTCCCACAGGGAGTAGAACTTCGAACCTTGTGGTTACCAAGCCAACTGTCCGACCAACTTGGCTAGGGTAACCCCCAAATGCCTCTTTGTCTATCTAAAACTGTCCAGATTTCTGTCTTGGGCTGTCCAACAAAAGGGGTCATAATCTACAATAAATACAATAAGACATACAGTTTCCTTGCCGAAAAGTACCTCTTCAATTGGATGAAAGGAAAAAGTTAAGATCTTTATAACATTTAGTACATTATGCAAAAATGGAAGTATATCCACCTAATGAATCTTTATATTGCATTAAACATGTTCTATATCCATGTGTTCTTTCCTAGTAGACAGCTTATTGTGGACAGAGGAAGTATAATTTTACCTCCTTGACAACTGTTTTGTCTCCTCGCCACCCACCCAAATATTCCCGAATGGACTCCTTTGCTGCATCCGCTGTTCTCCTAAACTTGGCCATGTCGTTGGGATCCTCCTTCAGTGATTCCCGCAATGTCTTAACCACTTCTCTCGCTGACTTCAAGTACGCCTTTGGTAACACTTTCCCTGATTTGGTTTTCTCATTTGGATCAAACAAGGACTTTAAGGCCCCAACAACACCCTCGTCTTTCTCTTCCTGGGCATTTTCTTGATCTCCGGCCCAAGCAGGTAACAGTGCAAGTCTGTAATTAACTGTTAAAAACGAAACAAAAGGAATCACACCACACCGTAGGATAAGTTGGCGACGAGATTGTTCTTCAGAGAGCATAACATGGCATTTGGATCGTACTTTATCTGTTATAACATGAGAAAGGCAGTTTGTTTAGTAAAAATAAAACCTGCAAGAGAAAAATGGTCAAACAACTTAGAGAGAAAATAAGAGAATAAACTGAGCCTTATGGGAAACTAGTAAGATACAAAACATCACAAGCTACAAGAAGATAGTCGAGGGACCAAAGGTAGAATCACTTTGTATCACAAGGGAGAGTCATAGGATTTGATCAAGAATCAGTTAATACAATCACAACAGAAAGCAAAGACGACACCATTCCTTTCACATAAAAACTACAGAACAGCAAAGACGAGGTTCAATACTTACAGTCAGTGACATCTTTACACTTAGCAACAGAACTGAAAACATTAAAGGAGCACATCTTTACAGGTAGGAAGGAAGCCATCCCGATCTCGCCTCATGCCACCCCACAAGCATGGGAGTAACGTACCTAAACACCAAGGCATTAGTTTCCACAAGAACAACGGACCACTTCTTCAACAACGTTCTTTAGCACACCCCAATATCCATCTCCAACGAAATGTGAAACTTGTATAACTATTTAAACAAGATATCCTAATAAGTAATAAGTCCGCAAAGGCAGTTCAGTTGGTTCCTGATTGATAAATTGTGGGCAAGGATAGATTCTGGCACCCGCACTGTGGGAATTACACCCAATGTGGTCGGCTCGTTGTGGGCACCGATCCTTTAGTGCCCGTGCCGGGGCTTTTGTGGGCAAGATATCAGGTCAAGTGGAATACAATCTAAAACTCCATATGAGTGATATCATGGTCAAAATTTCCTAATTTCCCTACACTTTTTGTAACAAAAATGCTAATTACATACGGTAATTGAATACATTCCAATGCAAAAACATACAAGCTCCACTAAATCACAAAATTATCCCTTTGGGCTGCAAGTAAATGGACAAACAAAGCTACAAAGACAGAATCTTTCCTGTTTAAATTGAGCATAACTAATCTAAGCTCAATCACCCAAAATATATGTGGATTAATAAAGAAAAAAAAGATTAATAATTCACAAAAATATTGATAAAATAAGAAGAAAGAAGCAAAAAGCTGACTAACCTGAGCCTCCCAGAGTCCTTCAAACATTTTCAAGAACAGCGTATAATGTTATCTATCCAACTAAAGGATACAAAAGACTTTTAAAAAAACGTCGAGGGTAACTTGGTCATTTCACACGTAGGGTTTCTCTCTATTTATACCTATTAAAACCCTTTCTTTCCCTCTTCTCCAGTAACAGCGGCCCTGCAGAAGAGTGAGAGACGGAGAGGGAAGAAGCAAAGCCGCAGCCATGGTTAGTAAGCTCCGTTTGCAGCTTTGAATCGATTCTTTTTGGACTCTGTCGTGTTTATCTCGCCGTGAGCTTGATTTGTGATTGAATTGTTGATTGTTTTCTTGCAGAGTTTGGTAGCGAACGAGGATTTCCAGCACATTCTGCGTATCCTGAACACCAATGTCGATGGGAAGCAGAAGATTATGTTCGCTCTCACCTCCATCAAGGGTATCGGCCGTCGATTCGCCAACATCTGCTGCAAAAAAGCTGATATTGACATGAACAAAAGGTCTTGGCTTTTCTTATCAACGAATTTAACAAGTTTATTCTTTATCGTTTTAATTGAATCGTTTCTTATGTCGCTCTATCTGCTATGAATTATTGCGTTGGTAGTAAATATATGGGGTTTGATGTTCAAATTCGCAAAACTGAATGTATTGAATGAAAAATTGTGTCGTTCAACCTATTAATAATGCAATGTAGGTCAGTTTTTTTAGCATAAAACAAAAGGTGTTTTATAAGGCTATAAAGGGTGCTTCAATTCTTGACAACCATTGATACAATACTGCTCAAGCTTTCTGTTTTATGTTATTCATTATTTTCTATGTGTTTTTGAATCAAGTTTAAGATGCCCTGTCGTAGAGTGGTTTGATAATTGCTTCCTAAGGACTTGGGTTGTATCGTTGTTTCCAGTTTCTGAGTGTTGCTTATATGTATGTACTGCTGCAGGGCTGGTGAACTTTCTTCAGCTGAGATTGACAACTTGATGACTGTTGTTGCGAACCCTCGCCAGTTCAAGGTTCCTGACTGGTTCCTTAACAGGCAGAAGGACTACAAGGATGGTGGCTATTCTCAGGTTGTGTCCAATGCATTGGACATGAAGCTCAGGGATGATCTTGAGCGATTGAAGAAAATTAGGTATGATTTCTTACTATATGTATGGTTCATATTCTATCTTAATGTAAGTTTAATTATCATTAGTTGACTATATTGTGTACATCTTAGTGTACTTCTATTCGTACAATTTTATCTGTTGTTTGCTTATCAAAGCTATTGAAATAGCAACCCCCTCCCAACAAGCACCACCCCCGAATTGTAATATCCCATTTATCAGGTTTTAGAAGTATAATTTTGGGAAGGCAATGCAGATGTTTCTTCTCAGTTCCCAATATCTGGATCTGAAATTACGTTCTCATGTTGAGATAACAAATAAAATGAATAAAGGAAAATGTGGGGTTATTAGCTTTGATTGTCAAGAGATATTGGAGAGCCTTTTGTACTGACTTTTTGTTAATTTTAAATGCTAGGAATCACCGTGGTCTTCGTCACTACTGGGGTCTTCGTGTACGTGGACAGCACACTAAGACAACTGGACGTAGGGGAAAGACTGTTGGTGTCTCAAAGAAGCGTTAAGATTGATTACACCTGTGATATTTCATGTTCTGTTCTAAATTTTGTTTTCATATACAATGATGTGGTCTTTAGCATGTAGTACATGTTTCTTGAGACTGAGCTTTTTAGGGGTTCAATGAAGGCAGACCTTATCTTTTCTGTTTTGCTACATTATTGAATGATTCTTGTGAACTTAATAGATCCTTGAGTGTTTTTGGTTTCTTGTGATGAAACAAATTCTCTTTTATCTTAAATTTGTGGATGTCTTATAATGGAGACAATGTGCAGATGTGTTGGGCAGAATGCTAAAAAATGAAGCTCTGTTCTGGATTCTGGAAAATGGTGTGCAAAGTGCAAACTTCACACAATCACACTCCTTGTTTGGCATCTCTCTAAATTAGGCATCATTGAATCTATTGCATGCCAATGTTCATCAGTTGTCATTTATCAAACATCAGGGTACTGAGTATATAGGTTTTAGTTCATTTGTAAAGATGGAACTCAAAATTTGAGCCATTATTTTCAGCTCCCCAGTACCAAGAGGCAAGGGCAACACCTTCATCATAGCACATCCCAAACAAATAAAAAACATCAAGAAATTCTCACCCCAACACACTCAATCCTCCACAGAGGTTACCAATAGTTATATCATGTGTCCGATCTACCTATCACAATTTACATACCGAATATTCACAATTCAAATTATGAACATAGAGATTGATCATTACACTTAGGGCACAAGGCCCCTCAGCAAAAGAACAGGGCCAAAGCATACGAAAATCACAATATCACTTTAAATAAATAGCCAATCAAAAATTGAAAGAATTTGTCTTTTTTGGCCACCAAGTAGGCAAGCTTAATAGAAATCAAACTGTCTTTATTGACCATTGAGTAGGCGAGTTTAGATTACCATAATCATCCCGACAAGCCAATCAAGAAATCAAAATGTTTTTAATTACCATAATCATCCCGACAAGCCAACCAAGAAATCAAATTGTTTATTGACCACCGAGTAGGCCAGTTTAGGTTATCATAATTGCCCGACAAGCGAGAATATTGTCTTTCCTGCTAAGTAGGCATCTAAAGCCTTTTATGTGTTATGAACTTAGGATGCAATTGATCACGCTAATTTACACCCATCACAAATTTAGCATATTGACCTAATTCAACTATTTTCTTCCCCATTTCAATTCAACATGTATTTCTTATAGATTCTTGCAAATTACATATACATCCCCTGTCGCACCAGATTTTGAAACCCAGAGAGCAGAGTGATGGCAGGAGGCAACCCTTCAAGGCATCCATCTTCCTCCTCAGCCAATGCGAAGCCACCGCAGTCTTCCAATGCTTCTCACCGGAAGTCGCGCTGGGAATCTCCGGCGACAAACCGCCCTCCCAAGGACTCCAAACCCTCCGGGTCGGGTTTAGGAGATGGAAAACCTAAACCCTCACCGAAAACCGGGAAGGAAACGGCGCCGTCGACGGCCAATGCAAATAAACCTCCCACTCCTAAGCCCAGATCCGATTTCCGGTCTCCGAAACCCGCCGACCCGGATACCCGTTCCGCGTTGCCTCCGTTTCCGTTCCAGGAGCCTCCGCCGCCTCCTACCTACGGGTTTCATATGCTCGAGCGCCGGAGCATCGCGCTTTCAGATGGTTCTTTGAGGCCTTACTACGCTTTGCCTCCGAATTATCAGGATTTTCAACCTTTGCCACCTAGGGATTTCCGCGGGCCGGGGTTAGGATTCGATAGGCAGTTTCCAATGAGCCCGGATTTCCGACCCGAGTTCCGGGACCGTGAGAACCCGTTTATGTGGAACCGGAATCAGGATTCTTGGAATTCGCTAGGATTAGATGGGCAGGCTAGTGGACCAGGGATGGGGCCGGGTGTACATGAGAACCCAATGAAGAGAAAATTTGGGGATGATGCAAGGGAAGTGTATGATGGGTTTGAGAGGCAAAGGCAGCAGGTTTTGAAGCATGGAAATATGAGCAACTCACCAGGAACTAGTGGTTTGTATAGGAGAGATGTAGGGGAAATGAGGCCTGGCAAGTTTATGAGGACTGCTGAGGCAAATGTAGGTCAGCTTAAACATCATACTGTTGATCAAAATGCCCTAAAGAAGGCATTTTTGCACCAAATTAAGTTGGTTTATGAAAACACAAATCAGAAAAATCGGTTTTTGGCAGATGGAAAGCAGGGGCGTATTCAGTGTCTCGTCTGTGGCAGGTCTGAAAATAAAGTAGGATTGCCCTATATTTTTGTAGTTATTGTTTGCTTGCTTTTGATTTGTTATGAAGAGGTGCTGTGCTTGATCTCTCTCCTTTTTTTTTTTTTTTTTTTTTTTTTACCCCTCTTGAAGTAGCTTCAGGATAAAGTCATTTTCTTTTTAACATCCAATGTGAGCTAAATGCACAGTGAGACAGCATCAGTGCTAATTTCATTTTGGTATATTTGTATGCTGTGCCTTTATATTCAATGGCTGCATGCAATAATTTTATTTTCTATATAATATTTCTTAAGTGGGAAGGCTAATAGTAGTTATTATCTAGTCATTTTAAATTGTGATTTTATTTTTCTGTTTGCTGTCTTGGTTTAGGGCTGTCATCTTGATCCCTCAGCAGCTTTCTATTTGCTTATTTTTTGAAATAGTAGTCTCAATTTGCCACCTTGGTTTCAGTGGCATCATTGGGCTTGAATAAACTTGTTAAATAAGTGTACATAGTACATACCATGCCTTGTGCATCATTTGGGACAGTGGGAGTAGTACAAGTTGTGATCTAGTAATACTACGAGAACATGTAACCCCTAGAATTCAGGAGCAGAATCTGTTTTCTTCCACATGCTTGTGGGTTCAAATTTAAAGGTTTGAAGTTGAATTTTCTTTGTATTACTGAGTTTGTGATATTGTGTATGTTCCCTAGACTAGGAGATCTGAATTTTACATTTTAGTGGAAATGCATAATGCATTACCTTACGTTGTCTTGGATGGGGAAAAATGTGAGCCCCAGAGTTGTTCATTCTCTGATTATGTTGCTTCGTAATGGTGAGAATGAAAATCTGAATTTTTTCAGGATCATAATGTAGGATATAGTCCTATAGATTTTGAGTGATTACTAATGAACTAGAGTTTCTCCAATCTGTTTGGGGGCATTGGTGTGGATCTCTGCTTGGAATTTACAAGTGTGGTGCTTTTATTCTTCAAGCCACAATTTTTTGAGCTGCTAATATTGGTGGCTGATTTTTATCTTAATATTTTTTTAGTAAGAACACCTTTGCCTTGCAAGATCATAAATTATGCACTTATGTCGCTTTCAGTGTTGCTTAGCTTTCTTAAATATTAGTGTATTATATTATAGTTATATGCAGGAATCTGTGTTTGCTAACAAGTACCCAAGAGTACTCGTTATCACTTGTCATGTTGTTTTTAATTATTTGATTTTATTATTTAGCATGGTTGAGTCCCCTTTAGTTGGGGACTGGGGTATCTTATGGGATTCAAGAGCTGTCATTGCTCTGTTTCTTCCTGGAGTTCATTTGGATGATGTCATTGGATTATGGTTGATTCAATGCTCCCATTCCACTAAAGACAAGGACAGTAATAGAAATTGTTTGAATGGATCCGGGTTTCTGTGTGTATTTATGTTTGATATACATATGTATATATGTCTTTTGCAGGCTTTCACTAGGAAACTTAATGTTTTTTGCTTGAATTTTTTTTTTATTAGTGGCTTAGTGCAATAGTGCCTTGTAGGATCTCCCTTCTGGAGTTTCTATTGCAAGATGCTCGAGCTTTTCATTCACATTTTATATGGTGTATCTTCTTTACAATATGTCAATTCAGTAGTGGGTCCTTGTTGGGACCTGGTATTCTGTTCCTGTTGAGTATGTACTATTGTGGTAACCAGCTTTCCATATTTGTTGGGCCTCCCTTCATAAGTTGGGATGGGGAAATACTTGAACTTTTCTTTTATCTCTCTTTAATTCTATGCTCTATACTTCATTTCTTGCAAATACCTGTTGCAACCTGGTATTCTCATTATATTGAGTGTATGGTAATCAGTTTCTGTGTTGCTGTTGTCTGTTGAATATTAATTTTCATCGTGCTCCTAGATAATGAAATTTCTTTTTGTGTTTGAATACATTGAAGTATTCTACTGTGGTCCATTATTGTTGTTGAAGTTCAAGGGAATAATTTATCTTCCTTTTAGTATTATGCTATATGGAGTATATATTTCTTATCTCCCATTTTGGAGTTATGGGTATCATCCTGTGACCTAAAAACAATATTGAAAAGATTTAATTGAAAATGCAGTTATTTTATCACTGGTCAGAGTGCTAACAGTTGATTTGATTTTTTTTACCATCTTGTAGATTCTAGCGATACTGCCATCCAAGCTCCTCTTTTATATTTATTAGCTAAACTCATTGTACTTCAATTTGCACCTGACCTTATCTTTTGAGGTTTCCTGAAGTACTTTCTAATTTTTATGCCTAACATGCAGCTCTTCCCAAGATTTCCCTGATATGCACAGTCTTATTATGCATGCATACAATTCAAATAATGCTGATTCAACTATAGAACACTTGGGCTTTCAGAAAGCTTTGTGCATTCTGATGGGTTGGAACTATTTGATACCTCCTGATAATTCAAAGTCATACCAGCTGTTATCTGGTGATGAAGCAGCTGCTAACCAGAATGACTTGATTATGTGGCCACCACTGGTGATAATTCATAATACAATGACAGGGAAGCGTGCAGATGGGCGCACAGAGGGTTTGGGGAACAAAGCAATGGATAGTTATCTTAGAGGTATAATACATCCCTGCATTCTTTCTTTTCTTTCCAATTCATCTGAGGGGGATATACCAGCTTCCAAGATATTGTCCATTTGCCTTGGTTTCTCTTCTAGCTACCTGCTCTCTGTTAGTTGTGAACTTTTAGAAACATATGCACTGCATATGTGGTGACCACATTTTTTCTAGTTTTATTATTCATTGCCCCCCAATTAAAAGGAAATTCAGAACTATTTTCTCATCATTAATTCTATAATTAATAATCATTTGCATCTGTATGGTCTTATTCAATTGTGTAGCATCTTATATGCCATCGAGAAGCCTAGTTTCGTGCAATATTCAATTATAGAATAGCCACATTCTCAAGATCTTGACTCTATTTTGTTAATCCATTTTGCCTGTTCTATTTATTCCACTTTGTTATAGGCTGCTGAATATGCTTTATCTTGTAGGAAGGAACTGATGTTCCAGTTAAATTATTAGCCCCTATATTAGAGTATTCAATAGCTAATCGGTAGTAGAAAGCCTGGATTGATGGATTAAATTGGTGGGCTGTAGTCAAGGGGGAGTGGGTCAAAGGAACAGAGAAAGTTGGATGCCTGATTTTGGAGACTCAGAGGCTGAATTGCAGGAAACTTTAGAACATAAAAGGTTAAGAGGATTGGTCAAAGGGGAAGGGCTAATAATTTTTTTTGTGCATGAAGAGGGATGAGGATGCTATCACATGCAACAATGCAGTATGAAGGAGATAAGACTAAAATTTGATGTTTCTCTACTGTTTTAAAAACCTTTGCACTAATAGCTGACTACTGACTTACTAAGTGCTTATTTGGCCACAGTATGACCTCATTGAAGCAGAGGGTTTTTTTTTTTTTTCAACAGCCTTAACTTTGGAACTGCTTGGAGGGCATTACCCTTTTATCTAGCCTTAAAAGTGTCCACCTTTTTATTGTTTGACCCAGCTTATTTGTAGAGGGGTAAAGCTTCTGTGATAGCTTCCCCCTTGTGTAGTTGTCGGCTAGGATCAAGGGTTCATCGCTTCTGGCGAATCTGTGAGTGTGCCAAACACAGTTTTCAAGTACCATGATCCATGATTCTCTTATACAAAGGATATACTGCTTTTTATTGGGAGTTTGCTGCTAAGCTGTTAGGACTTTGGGCTAGTTGGAATGCATGTTGCATGTGATTTCCCATTATCCCCTACAGAACTTCTACAAAGATTCTATTAATTAACTGAAGTTTGTGCTTTAGTTTCTTGTATCAGTTACTGTGGGAAGAGAAGGAAACTGTCCTTTTTCTTTATTATGTTATATTGCCTTTCAGCTTTGTAAATTCATTTATGCATCTCTTTCTGGTGTTTGTGAAACTTTGATCCAGAGGAGAGCGGGCCTCTAAGAGTTTGCCTGCTTAATAACTTCCTCAAAATTTTGTCTTGCCCTATACGTTAGACTTGGCCAGAAAATATGCGTCTAGATCATTTCCCTTCCAACTTTTGGAAGTTCCATATGCTCTTATATATAAATACTAGTTTGTTTATTTATTTTATCTTTAAAACAGGGTTTAGGGGAGTGGACTTTAGCTGTGGTGTAATGTACAAATAGTGGAATGTTTAGTATGAGAGCTACCTTCTTACCATTCGACGATGTTTTCACTGTCTTACATCTGCAAATTCTTGACTTCTCCTTTTGCCTCATTCTGAAATTTTTGCTTTCAGATATTGGATTTCAAGGGGGCAAGTCAAAATCGTTATATTGCAGAGAAGGTCACCTAGGCATTACCCTTGTAAAGTTTGCCAGTGATCAGTCAGGTTTGAAAGAGGCTCTAAGGTTGACAGAATACTTTCTCAAAGACAACCGTGGGAGAAATGGTTGGTCCCGTGTGCAGCCCTTGACTTTAGTGAAGGATGAAGAAAACAATCCAGACCTAGTGAAGGTTGATCAGCGAACGGGCGAGAAAAAGAGAGTGTTCTATGGATATTTGGCAACAGTTTCTGATATGGATAAGGTTGATTTCGAGACTAGGAAGAAGGTTTCTATTGAGAGCATAAGAGAATTCCAGTCATCATCATAATAAAACCGTTATGGTAACTTTACTAGGGTATCTGATTACTTCCGTCTTCCTTGTCTAGAAAAGTTTCATCTTTTCGCTTGATGATCCACAATTCCACATTGCCTTTCCCTTTTGGGGCCTGGGTAATGATTTTTCTGTGGCTAAATTGTCAATGTCATGGACAATTGGTACAAGCTTCCTGCTCTCTGTTTATCGTTAATGATCATAGGCTGGTGTTTGGTTCTCACTTGAGCTCTATGAATTGTTTGTTGCATGAATAGTTAGAAACAGCCAAGGGAGGGGGATTGACAGGTAGGATTATGCTTTGATGCTCTTATTATTTGTGATGATTATCGATTAGTTGATCATAATAGGCATATACACTATACATCTATGATTGCTCGATTAGTATCTTCTTAGCATACTTAGTTTGCTGCTTGGCTTGAATCTAAGCATATCAGAACGCTGCTTTCGTTCTGCCCTTTAAGCCATTCTTTTGTATCTCATTCGTGGATTGATCGAGAAACTTTCAGTGCACTAATTGCTTTTTTTCCCCACTATTTGCTCTTCATTTACCATTGCATGTCTGTGAAGCTAGTCTTAAATTGTAATCCCCATCTGCTGATCATAATCCTTCACATTTCGGAAATCTCAAAGATGAAAACCGGGATTACTTTATGGCCTTGTTTTTGGTAATGCTTAGGAACATTTGATCTTACCATATGTATGCAGGTGTTATGTGTTGGATGAGAATACTTTGATTTGAATATTGCATGCATAGGTAGTAGTACAATGATTACTCCCACAAATAGGAATTAATGGCAATAATTATAATAATAATCTTAGGATTTGTTTAAAGCTTATCATCTCCTCTTTCATGTGATTCAAAGATTCCTCCTCCATGGATAATATAAAATGGAGGGAGAGATGACAGATGCGCATGCTTAGCCATGTACAGGTGTGTATGTTTCTTTATCTGCACAACGTGCTTTTATACACCATTCTAATTAACCAGCTTGGTTGGCGTGAGTGAACGTATACTCTTCTCTCTTAAGAGAGGTTTGACTATGGTATGAACTTAAAGGTGTTTCTTACAGTTAGGGGTCTGTTCAGGATACTTTGTGGTCTGACAAGAACATGCACTTTTGTCTCTTAAGGTCTGAGTATGGTATGAGCTTAAAGGTGTCTCTTACAATTAGGGTCTGTTCAGAAAAAAAGTTGGCAATGACTTGTTACTATACAAAATTATCACTTCAATAGGTGTATGTGCCTCTCTTGGGGTACATCATTTAATATCTCTATTATTTGTGAGACTAATATGAATTATGGGTAGTGAAAGAGTTTGGGTCTACCAAGTTGGATGAGGAGATTAAAGTAGTGAAATTTGAAAAGATAAAAACAAAACAAAACAAAAAATGGGTGTGATTTGAGTGGCATTGTCTTTGAGGAAATGTCTTTTATACTTTATCTGAGTGTAAGCATGTGAGAGCAGTCAGGGTAGGCTACCCACTTTCCCTGCCATTCCTGCTCCGGTTTCCGGGATAATAAGCCTTTATTCCCTCCCCCCCATTCCTATCATCACCACACTCAAATCCCATTCCCTCTCACTTCCCTCACTGTCACCCCTCCCATAAAAGAAATCATTATTTTTTTTTACCTTTAATTAATTACTGTTCTTTGCCCATGACTTCTCAATCTAACCTGCGTTTAGTTGGAAAGAAAGAATTATTTTTGGAAGAGTTATATTTTCAAATAAATTCTAATAAAAAGACGCGTATCCTGGCCTTGTGGTCGAGTAGCATAGCTGTGTAGAGCATTAACTCTTTGTGCTTCAGTAGATTGAGAAAGTATGTATGAACAGATATTATATTGTAGCAGAGTTAATAGTATTAAAATACAGTATCTAAAGAAAATAATAGTAATAATAAAAAAAACAAGTAGAACCATGGGAAGTAGCTTTAAAAGGAAATATCTTTAATTGTGCTTGTAGAGGGTATGATGTACAGCTGCTCATGAGATGAAAGCTTTGAACAAAGCTGACACAACCCACGCCACCCCTATCCTTTCTCACAGTGCCCTCCACTGTTCAATAATATTCTCCCTTTTTTTTTCCTAATAATTTTTTATAAAAAAAAATTTAGTTCTAAAATAAAATGTCAAGATTATTAAAAATAATCATATAATTATTAAAAATAAGTCAACTTTTTATGGTACTATAAGTTTTTTTTTTTTTTTTCTGGTAGCAATTAAATGGTGCATTTTGCCTGTAATTAAAAATATAAACTTATAGTTAGATTGTTCGAGGAGTTATGTAATAGTTCATGGATTACAAGAAATGTTTGGTATGACGAGCTTGATTGAGAAGATATTAGTAAGAATTAGATAATTTGGTAAAAAGTTATGGTGTATTTACTAAACTACCCTTTAGGGACAGCACATTTATTAAAGAAGTTAAATTGAGGTTGTGTTCCGTACATGGTGATTTAATGACATTCACAATCCTTAACTTAAGCTAAAGCCCACAGACAGACAGCGGCGCACATTAGCAGGGGAAGCCCTCTTTCTACGCAGACACGACTGCACGTGGTGGCCCACCATTCGTCCACGTACCGCCGTCGCTTTATCGCCGCCAGCCCCACCACTCAACCAAACTCTCCTCAACTCAGTCCTCACACCTCCTTTCTCTCACCATAATCTTTCTTCTCTTCTCCCTTTCTTTCATTTCTAGGGTTTTTCTCTCTATCTCTCTCTCTCTCTATATCTCTCTCCAAGACTCGAAATGGGTTCAATCGCCGATCCCGGCGAGGTGACTCAGGCGTCGGCGCCGCCGCCGCCGACGAGCTTCGACGAGTTTCAGCGCCAGACATCTCTGATGACGAGCTGCACTCTCCTCTGGAAGGAGCTATCTGATCATTTCACTTCTCTGGAGCAGGATCTTTTGAGGAAGTCTGAAGCCCTAAAGGCGAAGCTGCAAACACTAGATACTCAGACTAAGCAGTCCCTTGAGGTGCTGGAGAAGCGGGAGACGTCAATTGCGGCCTCCATCTCCATTGCGCTCAAGAAAGTGGACGAGAGCCTCGTGGAATTCGGGAACGCTGCTAAGAGGAGGGTTCCGAGGAGGCGGAGGTGGATAATTCGCGGGTTTGCTGTTAAAGCTGAGGTCTTTTTGTGTGCAGATGGATTCCAGAAGCTTCTGGAGCTTCGTGAATGTTCGGAAGAAGGAGCTGGAGTGTTTGAGGTCGAAATCCCGAAAGCCCTAGGGGACTGTGTGGACCCCCCAAGTTCGTTATGGAGGCGATTTCTGAGGTGTTTCCGGTGGACAAGAGGGAGCTGAAGAGCGAGAGGAGCAATGATTTGGGGTGGGCTTGTGTGCTGCTTCTGGAATCGCTGATTCCTGTGATGATGGATCCGGTGCTGGGCAGCGAGAGGATGCTGGTCACGCCGGCCGTGAGGAGAGGGCGAATGAGATCGCGAGACATGGAAGAAGAGCTTGGATGAAGGGGAGGGATCGAGAATGTTAAAACCCCTGATGTGCATACTTTCTTGCAACATTTGGTCACTTTTGGGGTTGTTAAGGAGCAGGATGTTGATTTGTACAGAAAGCTTGTGGTTGGGTCTGCTTGGCGGAAACATATGCCTAAGCTTGCACTGTCTCTTGGCCTTGGAGATAAAATGCCTGGTAAGCTTTTGAATCTTGACTCTTTTATACTCAGCTCCAATTTGGGTAATTTTTTCTAGTGTTTTTCTTGTCTAAATTATAAAGTTCAAGTTTTATCTTGTAATTTGAAGTCCTTCTGGGGGTAGAGTTTTGATTTCTGGAACTCTAGTGAGCTCAAGCTTGGGTTTTACTGATAATGGAGGCTCGAAAAATGTGATAAGTTCAAGTTTTAGCTTGTAATTTGAAGGCCTTCTGGGTAGAGTTTTGATTTCTGGAACTCTAGTGAGCTCAGGCTTGGTTTTTACTTGATAATGGAGGCTCTGAAAAATGTGATAAAGTTCAAGTTTTTAGCTTGTAATTTGAAGGTCTTCTGGGTAGAGTTTGGATTTCTGGAACTCTAGTGAGGTGTGAGCTTAAGCTTGGGTTTTTACTTGATAATGGAGGCTCTGAAAAATGGATGGTGTGTACATTTTAGTGTTCTGAATGGAGCTAGTTTGCAGTGTTATGGATTTTGTCCTTTATTCGCCATTAGAAGGCTAACACAAGATGTTAAACATCATTGTCTTTTCCAAATCCCACATCTTATTCCCTTGTTTCCCTTTTCAGTTTGGCTCTTATGTCTTGTTATGTAGTTGGTTTTAGAGAAATCTTCCTAATCTATGTGGTTCGGCAGGAGACATTGTTTTAAGGCTATTGTATTTGTCTTTCTGAGGAAGTGTTGCCTGCAAAGTCTATTGGTTTTGGGAGAACTTCTGCACTGGGATTAAGAAATATCAGCCATAGTTTATAGTTTTAGATGTGAAATTGTTATTGACTCCGAGTTGTTGGAATGCTTGAGCAGTCGTCTAAATAGCTACGTTTGATATTGAATACACTATATAGGTGTTTTGCTATTTATATATCTGAACGAATCTCTTTTGGTGAATCTGTCCCTTTCTTTGCAGAGCTGATTGAAGAGTTAATTAGCAGAGGACAACAGGTAGATGCTGTACATTTCACTTATGAAGTTGGCCTCATCAACAAATTTCCTCCCGTTCCTCTTCTGAAAGCATTTCTGAAGGATGCGAAGAAGGCTGCTACTGCAATTCTAGAGGATCCTAACAATTCTGGCCGAGCTGCGGTATCTTCCAATTTCTATGCTTCTGTTGTTTTCTTGTCTGTCTCTGGAGCTAATTTATATTAATGGTTGATATTATCATGGAATTTCTTCTAATTTTCTCCCGTCGTTTTAGAGATAGACCATAATTACTTTGCTTTCGCTCATCTGGCTGTCTCTGAGAGGTTAAGTCTTGGTTTCTGTTAATTGTTTATACTGCCTTGTCTATCTGCCACAAATCCCACAATGCTGATTGTATGCATATTCAGAAACAATCAAAATCTTTATTATGAAGTTGATTTGTTAATAACACGAGTTCTATATGATGGATGAGATGTTGTAGAAATTAGAAAAAATTCAATTTGTTGCCAAAGAGCTCTAAGCTCGTTGTGACTTGTTGCTTAGCATATTGATGATTCTCGGTGTTCTATAATAGATTGGTTGTTGTATTGGTTACTCGTCCAATGCGCACTACAATTCACTTGTCTAATATAGTTCGTTGTTTTTGGCGTTATAAACAGCATCTTGCTGCAAAGAAAGAGCTGTCAGCAATCCGGGCTGTCCTAAAGTGCATCGAAGAATACAAGCTCGAAGCTGAATTCCCGCCAGAACACCTCAAGAAGCGTCTCGAGCAGTTGGAGAAAACCAAGACCGAGAAAAAGAAGCCGGCTGCAGCTGCAGCCCCGGCTGCCAAGCGTACACGTGTCAGCAACGGTGGTCCCATGCCTCCCGCCAAGGCGGGCCGCTCAACCAACGCCTACGTCTCTTCTTTCCCGGCAGCAGCCCCGACATTCGTCAGGTCGCCCTCGCACACCCAGTACCCTACCGGAGTTCCAGCCTACCCTGCATCGCCAATTTACGCCCATGGAAGCATGAGTCCCCAGTACGTTTACTCGCCCGAAGCTGCTCCTTACCCCGGCAGCCCCTACTCCCCATATGGAAGCTATGGCAACGCAATGGCACCGGCTTACCAGCAAGCTTACTACTGATATAACTAATGACTGGCTCAAGAAATATGGTGACAACTGATAATCATGACTCAAATCTGAATTTCTCTAAAGTGATATGTAATCACTAACCTAAATGGTAGCTTTATCTGTGTGTTACTGTTAATCCTTAATTTCGACCTTTATACTGCTTCTTGCTTTGCAAGCAGCAGGCTGTACTTCTGATGTTGATTAAACTTATAGTATTAGGTGTTTGTGAAAATTAATTTAGAGATATATATATATATATATATATATATATGCTTAATTGCTTATTAACAAATGGCTTTAGGCAGTTTAAACTTTAGCCCTTATAGTTCTAGCTCCACATACAGCAGTTCTTCCTCAATCAATCTGGTTTGTTCCTAAGGTCTTAATCTGATCTTGGATAATCTGCAGTGATGGAGACAAAGATGGAAGATAATTTGTGATTTTTGTGACATATCAGGACCGTTAGTAAGTGGACTGTTAATGCAATATATTAGGATTGTTTGTAATTGGTAAATTAGTCAATTAGTCTTAGTGTTTGAGTCCCTTCGAGTAAGAGTTAATCTGAATTAGTCTCAGTGGTAAAGATACTGGACATTGCGTGTGTGAATTAATCTAAATTAGTCTTATTGTGATAAATATATTGAAAGCGAGATGCTATTTTAAGACACAAAAGATTGGACTAAACGTTGCGTGTGTGAATTAATTTAAATTAGTCCATATCGGACTGGACATTGTGTGTGCGAATTAATTTAAATTAGTCTAGATCGGACTGGACGCTGCGTGTGTGAATTATCTAAATTAGTCCTATTGTGATAAAGATATTGAGAGCGAGATGCTATTGGAAACAAAAGATGGGACGATAATTATTTTTCCAAATTACTATATTGTCCTTGATATTGCTTTTGATTTATTTATTTATTTATTTTTAATATTTTCTTCCACTTTGAAAAATGAAATTATCTATGCCACAACTTCTAAATCAGCCAAGATACAAAAATACAAAAACGTCTACTACCTGTCAATAGCTTTATGCACAAATGGGCAAAATATGGATAATTCTTTATGGAATTATTGTATAGTCTTAGAACAAGGAAAGGTTCATTTGATGATCTGTCAATTAATTTAATAAACCAAGTCAAACAATTTAAGTCCATAGTAAATATCATCCTTCCTGTTTTGGAATATCTTTCCTATATAATACAAAATTTTCTCCCCCATATAATTATTCCCAAAAAACTCATTATCTTCTCATATTGTCAAAGCTTCAAAGTAGAAGGTAATTACATAATTTATTGCTTTATTTTCTGGAATAGTAGAATAATTGGGGATGCTAGACATCCCAAACGTGACAGAAAGTTTGAATCTTTGTGAGATTGAAGTTCTTGGGATCTCTTTCCTTTGTAAGTTCAATCAAGAGTTAGTAAATGGTTTTGTTTATGTATTGTTATCTGAATGAGGGTAAAGCTGAAAGATTTTGCAGTGTAAGATGCTTGTTGGGCAAAGAATTTGTTGTTTGTTTTGTATGTGTATGTGTCATTTTGTCGAACACTTTGTTTACCTTCTGAATGGTTTTGCTGCAGACTTAATCTGAAAAGATGGCGGAGGAAAGGACTGGGATTGCCAAGGATGTTACTGAAGTGAGTTTCATGCTCTTGATATTTTTCAGTTTCTGCAAATTTCTTTGCTCTTTTGGTTTAGTACAGTATATTATATATACATCATAGATAGTACTTATTTGAGTGATGAGGGAAGCCTCAGCCACTACCCGAGGGTTGGTTAAACATCCGCCTTGTGACCCTAGCCTGTAAAGGACCACAAGGAGGTAAATCAACCTAGGTTGCCCATTGCCGACCATCTCAAACCAAGAAGGCCAATAGGCTGCTCGCGCTGGGAGTTAACTTGTAACCTTGTGGTTACCAGGTCAAAAGCCTGGGGTTGCCCCCTAGATAGTACTTATTTGATTTCTGGTTTTTGTTGTACAGTTGATTGGTAAAACCCCATTGGTGTACCTGAACAATATTGTTGATGGATGCGTTGCTCGAGTTGCAGCGAAGCTGGAAATGATGGAGCCATGCTCTAGCGTTAAGGATAGGTTAATGAATGCTAGATTATATTACAAGATTTACAGTTTTCATGCATATTTACCAGAGACTGCTGTTTTTCTGTCTTCTAGAGTTTGGTTGTTTTTGGTTAAGATTCTTAGTTTTTATCTTCTCACAGAGATTAAATGGTATAATATTGTGTGCAGGATTGGTTATAGTATGATTACGGATGCTGAGGAGAAAGGACTCATTAAACCAGGAGAGGTGAGCCATGACTGATCTATATCTTCATCTGTTTGAGCAGTCATTTCGAGCTCTACATACAAGAGTTTATCCTCGAACCTTGTAGTTGCGTTAACAGTCTGCTGATTAACTGTGGGTTGTTTGACGTGTTTCAAGCTCTAAATTGGCCTTAACGTTTTCCTTCTGCAATTATTTGATCTGAACTTTTACTGTGATGCAAATGTTTTTTGTTGGTGAAGAGTGTTCTGATTGAACCTACAAGTGGAAACACTGGGATTGGGTTGGCATTCATGGCTGCTGCAAAGGGCTACAAGCTTATCATCACCATGCCTGCTTCCATGAGTCTGGAAAGAAGGATTCTTCTCCGCGCCTTCGGAGCTGAGTTGGTGCTCACTGACCCTGCAAGGGGAATGAAAGCTGCCATACAAAAGGCTGAAGAGATTATGGCCAAAACACCCAATTCCTACATTCTTCAACAATTCGAAAACCCTGCAAACCCAAAGGTTGTTTACTTTAACTTATTTTTTTATTGACGAGGGAAACCCGCAGCCACTACCCAAAGATGTGCACTGGGTAAACCCTGCCTTGTGACCCTAACTGGCAAAGAACTACAAGGAGGTAAACCAGTCTAGGTTACCCATGACTGACCGGTTCAAGCTAAGAAGGCCAATAGGGTGCTCCTGTAGGGAGTCAAACTTGCAACCTTGTGGTTTCCAAGCTGACTAACTTGACTGGGGTTGTCCCTTGTTTGCTTTAACTTATTGTTGCAGTGAATGGTGGAGATTGGTTGTTAATTTGCTGTTTTTATTGCAGATTCATTATGAAACCACTGGACCTGAAATCTGGAAAGGTTCAAATGGTAAAATAGATGCTTTGGTCTCTGGGATTGGCACTGGAGGCACAGTTACTGGTTCAGGCAGATTCCTTAGGGAACAGAATCCCAACATAAAGGTTATCTTTGGTTTTCAACTGGGAATTTCATTTGGAAAAAATAAAGTTAAATTCTTGTGCTGACTGGAAATTGTTTTCTTTTGGACTCTGTCACTGTTCTTTAACTGTGTTTTAGCTGTATGGAGTGGAACCTGTTGAGAGTCCTATTCTCAACGGAGGAAAGCCAGGTGAGCTCGATCCCGAGACTTCCAGTCTTACACCTATGCCACTAGACTACAAGGTCTCGGCAAACACAAATGGTATTTGACATTTAATTTTCATCTGATGCATAAGGTCCACACAAGATCCAGGGAATCGGGGCCGGTTTTATCCCTGGAGTGTTGCAAGTTGATCTTCTGGATGAAGTCATTCAAGTAAGATATGAACTTGTTCTTCTTATGAAGTGACTCTAAGCTGCTCTCTTTTGACTATAACATAGTTTATCTGTGATTTGTGCACCAAATTAAACCAGATCTCCAGTGATGAAGCCATTGAAACTGCAAAGCTGCTTGCAGTGAAAGAGGGATTGCTTGTAAGCCAAAACCTCCATTCAATTCCTTCCCCATTTTGTACTCAAATCACACACTCTCCCGCGAAATTTGAACACTGAACATGTTTTGCAGGTGGGAATATCATCCGGTGCAGCAGCAGCAGCTGCAATCAGAATTGCCAAGCGGCCAGAGAATGCCGGGAAACTCATTGTTGTATGTGCTTGCCTTCCCCGAGTCCCCGACAGTCTCACTATCAGTTTAAACTTTTAGAATATATAGTCGTGTAAAATGGCTGTTATTCTATGACGCTTTGCCGTTTGAGCAATCAGACACTAACTGCAGTCATTTGCAACGCTGTGCAGGTTGTTTTCCCGAGCTTTGGGGAGCGTTACCTTTCTTCTGTGCTCTTTGAATCTATCAGGCATGAAGCTGAGAACATGACCTTTGAGACTTGAAGTTCTTCTGGAGATTCAAGTCACATTGTTGGTTATCTACAGAGACTTTTATTTTTTTTTTTATTTTTTATTTTTTACCTTAAACATCACAAATTGTGCTTTCCAGATCAAGATTCTGTATTTCTGTCAACTGCTTGAATTGTATGGAATGTCCAAAATAAAGATGATGCTTTTCTGGACTAATTTAACCTCCCCAACTTAAAGTTTGTGCATTTTTTATCCATTGTTTGATATCAATGCTTATGCTTTAATAATTAATAGTCATATGAATGCTTATTTCCAGCAAATGCAAGAGTAATACCTGGATAGGACAGCTCTAGTTTGATATAGTATGTTTTGATTGACTAATCGTTAAAATACGTCAAATTGTCTCGTCGAGAAAGTTCAAGTGGTCGATCAATGTTTAGTCTTGTTTTCAGAATCAGGTCAAAGATCTCTTGTATACCATAAGAGAACTTGAAATTATTTGAGCAACTCAAAATTTACTTAACAAATTCCATTTTATAACGATTTATCAATACCTTAAAGGGATAGTTTAAGTGGCAAGTGAGATATCTCTTTGTGGGGAAGAATTTCGGGGGAACCCGAGTTTGACGGTTCCCTGGGCCAACTCCTGTGCCTCCCGAAGCAAAATAACATAACAATTAATCGAACTTTCACCGAAATTTACACCTATTTGCACTGTTGTAAAAATCTCTACCTAGGTGCTAGGCGCTCCTAGACCGAGACGAATTACTCCCTAGGTGTTCACCTAGACCGAGGCGAATTGGTCCCTAGGCGTCCGCCTAGGTGGCGAATTACTCCCTAGGTGTTCACCTAGACCGAGGCGAATTGCTCCCTAGGCGTCCGCCTAGGTGGTCATGACCTATCGACTCAGTCAAATTTAGCCGATTTAACTCGCCCAACTTATTAGAGTTAACTAACCTTATTAATGTTTTAACTAGGTGGTCATGACCTACCGACTGCAATCATGCCTATTTGCCGGAATAATTTCTGGTTTCTACCTGACTAACTATTCTAACTGATTTTTAGAAACAAAATTGAATTTGGTCCATTTCCAGTCCATTTCTCCCCATGCCATGGCCGCCATTACCACTGCTTCAGTCTCCTCTCCACTTACAACCATTGCCCCCGGCGCCGCCCATCCCCGCCACCTCTCAACCGCCATCTCCTCAGCGGCATCCCTCTCCCACCTGAAGCAAATCCACGCCCAAATCTTCCGCAACAACCTACACCGCTCCAACTCCCTCCTACTCGACTTCGTCCTCTCCTCACTCCCCTTCTCTTCCGACTACGCCCTCGCCGTCTTCTTCAACATCCACAATCCCGAGCCCCACCTCTGCAACAAGCTATTGCGCAAGCTTTCCCGTTCCCGGGAACCTAGAAAAGCCCTCTTGGTTTTTGGGGCTCTTCGGAAGAAAGGATTTTCCGTTGACCGGTTTGGGTTTCCGCCCTTGCTGAAGGCGGCCTCCAATGCTTTGGCTCTGGTAGAGGGGAGGGAGATTCATGGGTTGGGGTGTAAGTTTGGGTACGATTCGGACCCGTTTGTACAGACTGCATTGCTTGGGATGTATGCGTCTTGTGGGTTGATACCAGAGGCCCGCCAGGTGTTCGATAAAATGTCTTACAGGGATGTTGTCACTTGGGATATAATGATTGATGGGTACGATAATTCAACCAAGCTTATAACACCAAAATGTGATTATATGTGTCAAAATTACGTTTTTTGCATGATTTTTTTTAGAGGGCTGTTTCTTTACTACTGTGTAACTGTGTTATGGATGTTCAAAGGTTTGGGTTTATATGTTTCCTTAATTATCATTTTGTTTGTAAGTTTCATCAATTCCAGCCTTGCAAATGCCCAGTTTTGAAGTTTGTTTCAATTGGATTGAATGTTTCTTGGTTGATAATACTATTTTTGCCTTCTGTTTTAATGTGGAAGGCAGTTACTGTGAGAGTGGGCTTTTTGATGATGCCTTGTCATTGTTGGAAGAGATGAAGAGCTCTGGTGTAGAAACAGATGAAAGGATTTTCACAACCGTCCTTTCTTCCTGTGCCCGAGCTAGGAATCTAGCTGTAGGCAAACTGATTCATAACTTCGTATCTGAGAATGACATCACGATTGACTCTCAGTTGCAGACTGCTCTAGTCAACATGTATGCAAGTTGTGGCTCCATGGATGTGGCTCAGAGTTTGTATGACGAATTGTCACCAAAGAATGTGGTGGCCTCCACGGCCATGCTTTTTGGATATTCTAAAGTTGGGCGAATTGAAGCTGCTCGCTTGATTTTTGATCAAATGGCGAGCAGGGACTTGGTTTGCTGGAGTGCTATGATATCTGGTTATGCAGAAAGTGATCAGCCTCAGGAAGCTCTCAAGTTATTTAACGAAATGCAAGCTGCATCTAGAATTAAGCCCGACCAAGTTGCAATGTTGAGCGTCATTTCGGCATGTGCTAATCTTGGTGCATTGGATCAAGCTAAACATATCCACATGTTTGTCAAGAAGAATGGTTTCGAAGAAGATTTGCGTATAAACAATGCCCTTATTGATATGTACGGTAAATGTGGGAGTCTGGATGGAGCAATAGGCGTTTTTGACCGGATGCATAGGAAGAACGTTATATCATGGACAAGTATGATCAACGCTTTTGCCATGCACGGAGATGCAAACAATGCCCTGCTGCTTTTTAATCAGATGAAGCTCGAGAAAGTTGAGCCCAATGGGGTTACGTTTTTGGGTCTTTTATATGCTTGTAGCCATGCTGGACTGGTTGAAGAGGGACAAAAAATGTTTTCATCAATGGTGAATGAATATGGACTGGTGCCAAAACATGAACACTACGGTTGCATGGTAGACCTCTATGGCCGCGCAAACCTTCTTAAAGAAGCCCTTAAGGTTATCGAGACTATGCCAATGGCCCCGAATGTAGTCATCTGGGGCTCCTTAATGGCGGCTTGTCGGATCCATGGTGAGTTTGAGTTAGGAGAATTCGCTGCAAAACAGATTCTTGTGTTAGAACCAGACCACAGTGGTGCCCATGTTTTATTATCGAACATTTATGCCAAAGAAAGGAGATGGGGAAATGTCAGAGAAGTGCGAAAATTGATGACACTCAACGACATAACGAAGGAACAGGGCTGCAGCAAGATCGAAATCAACCGGGAGATACATGAATTTTTGACGGCAGACAGAAGTCATAAACAAGCCGATGAGATATACGCGAAGCTGGATATAGTGGTCGATAAACTGAAAGAGGCAGGCTATGCCCCAGATACCAGTAGCGTCTTACTCGACTTAGACGAAGATGAGAAGAGGGATGCAATTCTTTGGCACAGCGAGAAACTAGCGTTTTGTTATGGACTAATCAACAGCGAACGAGGCTCTTGCATACGCATCATCAAGAACCTAAGGGTCTGCGAGGACTGTCATAACTTCATGAAGTTGGCATCTAGGGTGTTTGATAGGAAAATTGTTATGAGAGATAGGACTAGATTTCATCAATATGCAGATGGCCTGTGCTCATGTAAAGACTTCTGGTAAGTCTCGAGAATTATTGTTTTATGTACTATAAAAGTATAAATACACTCTTTGTTGAATATACTGCTCAACTGAAAATGAATATCTAGCTGCATAACAACATATACAATTAATACTACCAAAATACTGTCTCTGATACCAGACAACTATATGTTGAACTTGAAGCACTAAATATGAATATGAAGAAAGATTAAAACTTTTCTCAAGAGGACTGAGAATTAAACATTGGTCCTAAGTTGGGACACAGAAACTTTCTGTTCTAAGGTCACTAAACTCGCTTCCAAAGGCAGACAGGGACCAGAACTCCATTTTCAGCTTTTCAAACTCTCTTGCAAGCTTGAACTTCAGAAACTCAATTGCAGCAGAAACCAGTTTTGCATTTTCCCTGATGGGACTCTCACTGTATTCGAGAATCCATGTATTGGGATCCAGCTGCACAGCAGAAGAACTCCATCTTCCTTGTGTCCATGAACTGTTAACGCCACGAACTGAATACCCAAACTCTCCGTTCTTCCACTGGTAAAACAAGAAAACAAAACGCGGAACAGATCAAACTTAATTACTTCGATGAACTGGGAAAAAAGTCAGAAAACTATGGGAAAAATTTGAATCACCTCTGTCAATCTCCCTGATAAGAGAGTGAAAGATCTGGAACTGTACTCTGCTGTGAGCAATCCAGCAGTCTGCAATGGCCATCCCCAAATGCTCACCTCCTCCGTGATGGACTTGTACAAGGTACATCGCGAAGTCAAGAGTAACCCGTCCTAGGAAATCCATTCACAGTCAAGAATAATGCAAGAAAACATCATTGGAAAAGAAAAAAAAAACAAAGATGAATGAGGTTTCAAGAACATGAAAATTGCAGACCTGTTTAACCTTCCACACAGAATTGCCAGAGCTGCAATTCAATACCTCTTCATCAACCAACCCTTGTAGCTCATTCCTCAAAAAACCCAATCTTTCATTCCAATCATTCAAACCCCATGATTTCCCACTCAAACTCCTCACAACATCCATTGACAGTTCAGAATCCAAAACCCCAGAAATCATAGGCGAAACCCCATACTCCAACCAATAAACTAATCCCAACCCAAACAAAACCCTCATCATCACACCCCCACACCCAAATCCCCTCTCCTTCCTCTTCTTCTTCTCATGAAATTCCCCCCTCGCCCCCGAATCCAATCCCGAGGAAACAGAACCAGACCGACCCCCACTCGAATCAGGAGTCGAAAAGGAAGAATTAAAGAAAACAGGGCTTCTGGGATGCTTAAAGGCGGAGACTTGGCGGCGCTTCACGGCCGAGAGCTTAGTGAGAGTGCTCCTCTGGACACTCTCTGTCATCAAATCAAGAGTCGCATTCATGCTGGCTATGCATATACTGCAATTGCAGTTTGCGTCTTTTCGACACCCCGGAAAATAACAGCTGTCTCTGGTCTCAGATTCCACGGTGGTGGATGATTTCGTGGAGGAAGGCGGCGTAGAAACTATCGATTTCATGCTTCTCTGCAAATCTAAAAGCATTCCCTCTTTCTTTGATATAAAGCTTCTTCTTGTTTATACGGTTCTGAGTTTCAGGGGAAAGGAGAAAATTTATGGCGGTTTGAAATTTAAATCTAACGGTCATATTTTCTGAGTTCGATTCAAACATGGCATATGGATGATTTTGATTTCATCCCATAAATGCCCCTACAAGGCTGCAACGTTTATTCCATTTTCCTAATACTTTATTTTTTCTTATGGTATAATAATTATTTGAATTTTTTTAAATTTAGGAATTTATGAAATTTCTAACCATATAAAATGAACAGAATTGGAATTCTTTAAAATTCATAATGCACAACATAAGAAATTACTATAATTTCCTAAAAAAAAGAAATTACTATAATTTTTCACATTTTTGACATATATTGCATTTAAATTAGAACTGTTCACAATACTTACACTGTTTGATAATTTGTTGCAATAGCCACAATGGAAGGTTTTAAATCGGATTATATAATAAACGGGCGTGTCTATGGTTATTGAGGAGCCAAGTTTATGATTTTTGAATTATTGAGGCACTATATTTTGAAAGGAAAAGGTCACTTGATTGGATGGTGGACCGCTTAGTGTGCATGTTTCAATCAAGTTATGTCACTTCTAATAAGGATCCAACCAATTCTTTAACTTTGGCTATATAAAACAGCCAAAACACGTGTCGCGTATTAAATGAAATTTGTCCTGTTTCATAACTATTACAAATATTTTCTTGGACCTCCCAAAATAATGTTCTTCAATTCGACGACTTCATAAATTTCATTTATCGTAGGGGCAACCCCAACCAAATTAGTCAGACAATTAGTTTGGTAACTACAATGTTCTAGTTCAACTCACATTGTTTATTGATCTTCTTGGTGTGATCTTTTGCCAGTTAGGGTAGTCACAAGACGTCACTCTAATGCTGTTTATTGATGCTCTTGGCTGGTGCGATCTTTTGCCAGCTAGGGTCACAAGACGAGCTTCACTCAAAATACACTTTCGACTGTAACGGTGTAGGCTTTCATGTAGATCAAAATTTCATTTATTGTAATTATGCCAAAAACCCATATGTAAGTGACCTAATCAACCACTTTATATATTGGTGGACAACATAGGACCACCTCAATATATAACCTGATTAATTAGCCTATTCTTGATAGATTTGTTGCAGGCCACTCTTTAGACACTGCAAATATGCTGTACCAGCCAACTTCCAAACAGATGTCATCTAACTTCCTTGTATTCTTCCAAACCATCCCAATAATCTAAGACTAAGGTAGCATTAGATTCTAGTTGTCCAGCCATCCTGTCTGTCTGGGGGTCTAAGATTATCATGGTGTCACTTTACACACCATGTAATAATAACCAGATCAAAAGTATGGCATGACCATCTGGAATTGATGAATTCAAACGACGTTAATTAGGCAATACATACGTGTTTTGCTGTGGTTTAAAGAATGGAAATGACAGCATTTTTTGCTGTATAGACACTATGCCATCTGTAGATTCCATCTGACAATCAGTATCAGAGGAAGTCACGAGTTGTTTGAGTCCTTCAGAAGTATTCAAGTTTCTTGTGAGGTATGAAGAGATCTCTCTCCAACCGGAGACGAAGGAGGCTGGAGGGGAAGGGGGTGGCCTTTTTTATTTTTATTTTTTTTTTAAATTGTAATTTTAAATTATATTATTAAAAATTATTTAAAAATGCAACTCACCGTCCATATAAGCAGGTTACCTGATGAAATAAATGGTAACCTGCTATCAGGTGAAATTGCTTGTTATCAGGTGAAATTGTATGCATTTGGAGTGTTCAGTAGCCTAATTGCATTTTTTTTTGTTCAATGGCTTAATTGCATTTTCAGTTTACATTCAATGACCAATTTGTACCTTATTCCTTCAAATTTTGGGTAGGCATGTTGTGCCCTGGAGGGCTGGTGGGGCCTTCGCTATGGCGCTATCAACTATATGCTTTAGGCATAGTAATAAATGTTTGGTACCACGACTATGTGATGATTATATCGTGTGGGATAACGACGGTTAGCCGTGTGATTAGAGGAATGTTTTTCAACAATTGATCAAGACTGGAATTGAGGGGCTATTCTATGGTCATCATGGATCAATTAAAAACAGTTTTCATCATTGAAGTCCTAATCAAATATATTCATTATTATTATTATTATAGAAAAAAAAGGATGGAGCTGAAATCATTGAAATCAAAGTCACAAGGTAGTTGAGACTTGAGATCATATACAGTCTGTGTCTGTCATGCCACAGTTGGTGAACTAATTGGTGTTATTTGACAGATCAACATATATAACTTCTGTGGTGACTCATCCTTTAAATTAAACCTGTCCAGACTGGTGAATTAGCTCTACTGACCATATTGTCTGCATCTGGGATCATCACAAACATGAAATTGGGTAATCTGCTAATACTTCCCCATTTGCTTTTCTTAAACATCCTTAAATCCCACAAAAGTTGGTGGAAATTAAAGTAATCTTCTTCAAAATTAAAGCACTTGCACCTTATATCATTACGAGGGTCTGGGTCTTTTTGATTTATCAAAAAACCCGCAACCACTATTTGAAGGTACACTCCAGGTGAAACCTGTCAAATTAATCTAAGTTGTTTGATCGGTTCAAACCAAGAAGACCAATAGACAGCTCATTGTGTTTATCAAACCAACTGTCTGACCAACTCGACTGGAGTTGCCCAAGAAAGTTGACTTTCTCAATTAGATTGCTTGCAACTCAAGAGGGATGGGGGAGAGGGTTAGAAAGGAAATAAAAAGTTTGAGGACCATAAAAGGTTATAGAAGACAGTTCTGCTGCACAAAGGGTGCCAGCATAAAGAATATACCATGCATCACTTTTTTTGTGTAGGGCACTTTATATCTTTACCACTGTAAGACACTACTTAAGACTCATTCAAATTCGATCTCAGTTGCACCTGCAAAGTTTAACTTTTATTCGGAAATAAAGTCTGACCCAAAATTCTTTAACATGCCACACACACAACGGTCAATTAGAAATGCACTTTTTAATTGAGGAAGAAGTGGACAAATGCAAATGTAGTCTGATGTTCTGTGTCAGAAATGGTAATTTTTGACACTTCCAAAGTTGAGATGATTAGTGTTCCTTGTCTAACAAAAGTGTTATTTGACTTCTCAGAAACCAATTACTGTAGAGACAAAAGAAAAGGAAAGCAAAAAATGAGCAATAACAAAAGGAAATTAAAGCCAAAACTATGTTGCAGACTTGCAGCCTCCATTGACCAACATACTCTGTACAAGAAACCATGATCATGGGATATAGGATTTGACAAGAAAAAGGTTGTTATACCTTATTTCAACCAAAGTTGAGGTTACCCTTTTTTTGCTCCCCCCCCCCCCCTTTTTTTTTAGCCAAAAAAAAAAAAAGAAGAAGAAAAGGATTGAACCCCAACCCCGAGAGCTCGATGAGATCGAGCCCAATCATTGTTTCAGCAGCACTAGTAATACGAGATAGAAGAAGCAGAGGTGGTAGCTGATCTCGAAAACTTCTTGGAAGGAGAGGGTGACGACGAGAGATCGCCCGATCTTCTCCTTAGCATCTGCCTCATCCCATCCGCGACTCGAATGGCGGGATTCGACTTATATTTTCGACAGAAAGACATGTGAGCCTTGACAGCTTCTTCAGTGCCAAACTGCTGCATGTTCTTCCCTCTGATAGCCTCATCCCTCACAGCTTCAGAGCACAAACCACACAGCCATTTCCCATCAAACTTTGCCTTCACCTCACTGATGTAGTCTTGAGTGCAGTCTTCTTTCAATCCACAGCACTCACACTTTGCCAATTCTATGTCCATATTAATCTCCTTGTTTAATCTTTCTGCTTCAAGAATATATGATTGGGTTGAAACAAGAATAATGTGCAGTATAGTAGTTTACTGAGTTTCTTGGTAGGGGAGAATTTGCAGGATGGGAAGTGAGAGAGAGAGAGAGGGAGAGAGAGAGAGAGAGGTGGGAAAACAAGGGGGGCAAGGGAGGGAACTTATACTAGGGAAAGCAGCCATGATTTCCTCCATTTCCTAAGGAACATAGGGCACTGGAAAATGAGACAATTTGGTCTGGAGGGGGGGCCTGGTATGTGGTCCTCTACTAGGATTATTTATTGTTTTTAATTTCATTTTTGGGTAATTAAGAAGAATTTTTAATTAATTATTGGGACAACCCAAACAGTCAAACACCCACCTGGTCAAACTATTAATTTGGTAACTACAATATTATTACAAGTTCTGACTCTCGACCTTCTTAGGTTGAGTTAGTTAGTTGTGGAGAAACTATGATAGTTTACCTCTTTGTAATCATTTATCAGCTAAGATTACAGGTGAGATTTATTTCATGCACATTTTTTGAGTAGTTGCTAAGAATTTTTCTCAGAAAAGAATTTTTTTTCCTTATTTTACTGCAAGAATAACTGAATAAGTGATAATTAATTCATTAATGATATTTGTTTATATAATTTACAACTACAAACTTATCCCCACTATGTGGTCCTTTTCTAGGATTTAAAGTTGTTAATAGGCCATAGATTTATTATTAGTATTTATTTATCTTGTTAATGGAATATGATATAATTATGTGTAAATATTAAGTACTATTAGTAATTGTTTCTAAATATACTAATTGATTACATGAGAGGGAAAATAGGAATCTAAATCCAAATTTCATTGTCAATTTAGAAAAAAAAAAAAAAGA
The DNA here is from genome assembly GCA_003576665.1 of Ipomoea trifida. Lineage (NCBI taxonomy): Eukaryota > Viridiplantae > Streptophyta > Magnoliopsida > Solanales > Convolvulaceae > Ipomoea > Ipomoea trifida. The sequence continues at coordinate 20,981,085 of CP025656.1, forward strand.
CTTAAAAAAAACAGAATAATAGAAATATAGATGATACCGTCTCGCCTGACAGTTTAGTTGGTCACATAGGTAAAATTTAAAAAGAAAGATCAGAGATCGATGATTATTTCCCAGATGCTATGTCTGGTCCATTGAGGTCGGAAACTCAACATTTTGGGATGATACCGTATCGGAGGGGTTTTGTCATTTTGTGTTTATAGTTATGCAAATTTATGTGTCAACTTTATAGGGGTAGTTTTTGGTGATTGACATTTGATAGTTACTTTCGGTTGAAATTTTGGATTTGTTTGGCTTTAACTTGGCTCTTGGGGCTGGAAATGACACACACATGCTCATAATTACATAACAATTAGTAGTTCTGAAAAAACGCGTGTACTAAGTTCTTCGTCCATCTAAAGTAATCAGTGATGAGAAATTAAGTATAAAACGAGATAGCATTTCTATAATTATTATGGCGTTGCATTTGAAAACGATTAGTATTATGAGGACAACGTTCGCACAGTACCTGTTACAAGCATAAAGCTTAACTTCCAGTGTTCACTTTAAGATAATATTCAGTATATAAGAGGCACTACTAGTAATTGACACATTAAAATTTTTCATATAATTACAATCCATATATATATATATGTGTGTACGCGCGCGCACATATATATATATATATATACATACACTGATACACATATGCATATAGAGAACCTAAATGCATGCTAGCCTGTCAGCAAACCAAATTCCACAATAACTACCTGTGTGTCGTCATTCAATCTCCTTTATTACTAACTACCATCCCACACCAAAGAGAATAACACAAAAAGTTTTCCAAGTTGAAGGACTTTATAATCATAATCACTCTTTTTCTTCTTCCTATTTTGAATTATTATGTCTATAATGTTGTTGGACGACCATTGCATGCATGATAATGCATCACATATTCCGATTATTGGAGATGTATTTCAACTCCTAAAATCATAATAAACATGAAATGGTACTGCTCATAATGCCAATCAATGTGTCTTAATTAAATAACATTATATGTACATGTAGTGCATGTCAATTTTTATTTTTATTTTAACTCTCGTGGTCTAGCCTGTCACGCATAGAATTTTTCTAGTACAATTTATTTCTCATGTGTGGTTTACATTGTGTATACCTTCAAGTAGTACAAGTGACTGCATGCACATTTGCCTGCGAAAAAGCCCATGGTGAGACGGGCCGCGCCATATTAACAACCCTATATAAAGCCTTGCCTAACTAGTTTACACAATTATTAGCATGTATCTCGATAAATATGCATAATATATACAAGTTAAATAATGACTTAAAACTTGACTTTAGGTATGGCTCATGAACTTAATTATATACCTGGATAACCTTAGATAATGATTACAAATTTTCCTCTAACCCAAAAAAAAATCTTAAAAATTATTAATTTGATTTTCTTTTAACACGTACAAAAACATTGCATGGTCTACATTTCTAGGACTAAGTGTCAATATCATGGACATATTAATCTTTCAGTTTCATATATATAGAACATGATGTTTACAAACTTCAAAATCTCAACCTCCCATTTTTCTTTTCTTTTGGCTTTTTCTATCGATTTTTAGTATAGTCTTAAACTTATATCGACAATATATGTATGCACACACATAAATATACATATTTACTTATTATGTTTCGACACGTTGTTAATGTAATTATCACCTTAACTATCGAGTGCGATAATTCATAGGTTTTCCAACATTGTATTTAATGTTTGTTTTGGTTGGTTTACGGCTGTTTTCCTAGGCCATTTGGTATAATGTTATAGTCATCATGTCAAATTGAATAGGTTAGTTATCCAAGTGTGCAAATATTGTCCATTCTTATTTTATGCTAATAATAATGTTTTATTAATTTCAACCACATTTTTTCTTGCTATATATATGTCTAGGACTGAGCTTACTTGTACTCAAAAATGTTTGATCTTTTATTAAATTATTTTAGATGAGTGTGACAACAGGAGAGGAACTGAAATCTTATCCACAAAATTAATCAGATCCTCCAATTCCATTTAAAAAAAAAAAAAGGAGGAGAAGAAGAAGATATTTTGGTGTCAAACCATCACCAAATATTTAATTATTAAAAGGAAGGAAAAGAACTTTAAATCTTATAAATGAAAAAAGTTTTAATTTTGCTCATTGAGTACAGTGATATTCTCAAAATTAAACTTCCAACAATCACTATCCGAATGTGTGCAGTGCTTGCAAACCACATAAGAGACATAAATCGCACTAAGAAGACCTGATGCGACAGACTCAATTGAGAGGGTGTTGGCGAGAATCGAACTAGTATTTTTCTAGTACGAGAATCGTGTTCCACCCACTCGACCACCCTTTTCGAGAGGGGAGTGGGGGTGGGAGAAGGTGTAAATGCTCATATTTTTTACCCATATTTAATCTCAATTTTACTCGAACTCTCGAAGATTCCTTCAATCTTGTGTTAATTATGACTTTGTTTCAATTATTCATAACTAAGGTGAATGGATTGGGTATGGAGCAGTCTTAAATCTCCAGGTCAATTGTCTCACTCAAAGAGGTGCCTACAATTCAACAAGGGGGTTAGTCACTGTGTTCGACGGTGAAAATCCTGAGTATATATACTAAAAAAAATGATATTGAGATGGATGTAATATGTTGATTCTCCATGACTATATCTTGATTTACTTTAGATATTTTAATAAGAGAAATTATATGCTTGCAATTGGGTGATGTTTGACACAAATTAAAAGCAATAGATATGGTCCATGTATATATATGGTGTTAACTTGCTACAACTTCTCTTTTTATTTATTTATTTATTTTGGAGCTCTATAAAGTTGAAGTGATATGCTAACTACATCAAAATTGCAACTTTATCCCTACTTTTGATTTTACCAATTATATCCAAACTTATCAAATTACAAGTTGTAATATTTTAGTTACTATTTGGGTACCAACATTATTTGATATATATAAACAAAAATTACATTTGATGACTAAGCTAACAATGAAAAGTTGAAGAGAAGAAAGTAACTCAAAAGTTAAAAGAAAGAGCATCGATCTCGTACCAAAACGTCACGAGTTCTTTCTACCACTCTATCAGTCAAGCCCAATGTGTAGGGTTTTCCTAATACAATTTAACTCCCATTTGTGATTTGCAAGCTATTACGTAAGAGTGTGGTTTACTCAATGCAACGCATCCTTAGATAGTGACAATTGATTTCTCTCGTCATTAGGAAATTTACTCAATGCAACGCATCCTTAGATAGTGACAATTGATTTCTCTCGTCATTAGGAAATTAAAAAAACAAAAATCTTTGATAATTATTTCATTAATTTAATTATATTCACTTGACATTAAGAAAAGGAACTTATGCAAACTTATCAATACTTTTGTCTATTAATTTGCCTCTAATTAAGAAAGATCATGAAATTCATGTTCTCCTCAAACTTTAACTATTTTGTCTATTCTCCTAACAAGCAAACAATCATGAAAATCTGCTATCATCTATCATTTCCTGCCTTCCCATCACTACAATTAACAAATTATCGGAAGTGTTGATTCAACAAGACTTACCATATTTGTTATTTGTTATTAACAATATAATAGAAACCCCTAAACCTAACAATTAGTCATACATACCAAAAACTGAATTGCTTATGAAACCAAACCTCAAATCCGATTTGGTTAATCCAAGGGAGAGTTTTCGATCTTAATTGTCTTCCTAAAGACATGCATGAATGCATGCACCCATGCCATGTCATCTTGCCCTGTCCAACAAACCTACCTACCAAATTAAAGTCTTCCACGTATCTTCAATTCCCTCCCAATAGTAGAACACTGCTAAAAAATCATATATTTTCGATTGTATAAAAAATGAAATTCCAACTTTTCGTTTCTTGTTGAAACCTAATAATCTTGAATATCTATTATATTGTTTTGAAAAAACAACTTTCTTTGATTACTGAAAATTTACCCGGCTTCCCGTGCTGCTGGTGTGGATTGCACTATTAGGTATACATAAATGCACCACACAGTGTTAAAAGATGCACTAGAATAAAATGCACAAATACACCAAAAAATGCACTACATCTCATGATGCATTTATGCATAACTAATGGTGATTGACCGCACGAGAAGTCCTATCCGCATGGGAATCTGACGCTATATATATATACATCAACTACAGAATGATTTAAAGTTGCTTGTAATCACCCATCTTCATTGCTAGCCTAGCCATCCAAATTCTGATGACCTATCTAGGTATTTAGGTTTCCAAAACACTGAAATTTCCTTAGCTTTTACAATTACATCAAAATTTATAAGTAGTAAGGAATGTGCAACTTTATTTCTTTATACGTATAACATTTAACACTACTTTTAGATAACAAGATGTTGAATTTGGCCCCTCCAAATTAAACCTCCGCCGAATAGTTAGGTAGCAGATTTCCTAACATGGGGTTTAGGGATCAACTGATTAATGTCGATCAACATTCTCAAATGGACTTCTTTATTAGGATTGATGTAATTATTGTTATATTGAAAGATATTTTTCGTTAACCCTATTTAAACGTGTCCATACATTTATATGTAATCAATTATTGTAATTATCCTATAAAACAATTTTTTTTTTTTGAAAAAAAAAAAAATAATTGGTCCAAGAGACAAGAAATGGCCAAGCATGTGGGGTTGTTTTTCTTTTATTTTTCAAGTTGAGAGACCATTATATTGTTGATGTAACATAAGCATTGATGAGTCTTTTGGCCATCCACACAAACAGTGTGGCCATAGTGTATCCTAATAACAACATGTGAATTCTTGTCCATTAGGTCAGCAGCATTTCCAGTGGCCACAACACACCTTTCTCCATCAATTTTATTTCCACAGACGACTGTAATTCTTGGCATGTTGTTGTGTCTCTGGCCTGCATCTTTTCCCATCTTTGTTCCCATGTTCCATTTATACTTTCCCTAATAAGATAGAGATTTTTCTTGCATCTTCTTGTCCATGTTCCTCTTCCCCAAATTTTATCCCCTCCCTATTAAAACTTCAGGTGAAATTTGGGTGACGAAAAAACCTGCCATCACTATCAATGGTATACACGGGATAAACCTTACCTTGTGACATTAACCAGTAAAGGACCACATGGTAGTAAATTAGCACAGGTTGCCCATAGATGGTCGACTCAAACCAAGAAGGCCAATAGACTTATGGCCGCCCATGAACTGTGAGTTGAATTTTTTATTTTTGATCAAACAGTGAGTTGAACTTAGAAATCGTACTTATGGTCACCAAATAATTGCCTAATCAACTTGGTAGATACTAAGATGCATGCATGTAACATCATTGAAAATTCTTACCCATGATTAAAAGACTTGACATTAAAGCTTATTCGGTTATTCTTAGCTAGCTTAGCCTCCCCAAAAATTAGGTATTTCGAAGATGCCGCCAACAAGGTCAAGCATAATAATAATAATAATAATAATAATAATAATAATAAATATGCAGTTCAATTATCAACTTAACTTTTTAGTGGAAACGAAACAATCGTTTGATAATAAGATATTATAGTGTATGTCACCATATGTTACTTAGAGTCCATTAACAAGTGTGCGGGAGCGTGTTAAGCATAATATATATACATAGATAATAACTATATTAGTCCAATAGAATTAAATAATTTGATTAGGAGTAGCTAATTTAGCCCTTTCTCGTGTTTTTTTCTTTTAGGATAAGTTCTTGCAATACAAATAATGGAATTAGAATCTATGCATCATTGTACTTCCCATGACAGGCTTGGCTTTTCAGCTGATGCAACTTGGCAAGTCATGAATAATGGCTAATTAGCCGTTGAACAAGGACAACAATCAATCAATCTCTCATGTTACCGACAAAAATTTTATCGAATTGATAAGTTTTAATATTCTTATACATTGTAACATAATATTATTATGTGAGTGAATTTGTGAATACATAGATTTAAATGAAGGTATGTATCTTATTTTGATGTATAGATTGAGGTTAAATATAATTTAATTCTTTTTTTTTAAATTAAAAGACAATTATTAAGACTAACCATTATCAATTATTATACATTTCTACAATAATTACTTACAATTTTCACACATGGAAAAAGCTATGGTACGTACATAACAATCAGCTAGCATCGTGCCTTCTTGTATAAACTTAAAGTCAAAATGTGTTAGGATAATGTTAACTTTGTATACGATACAAACTTCAAGTTTTCACCATTTATTTTGGAGTGTTACTGAGTATAAAAGTCATGAATACTGATAAACACTTTAAAATTTTTCACACACACATACAGATACAGTACAAGAAAAATTAAATTTATCAACATACTTTTATAAATAGAAACACTAAAATCTGTAGATGCTTAGATTGTAATTATGCAATCCGTTGTTAAATAAGTAGATATTTTATTTTAGTGATGTTTATCCATTGAATTAATTAAGCAACTCTAGAAGAGTGTTTTTTAGGTCTAGATCCATTGTTCACTAATTTGTTCATAGATTCAATGATGGGGGGTTTTGTTTGTTTCCTAACTACACAATTTAAGAAATTTTGTTTAGGATTTTCATTCTTTCCTTTTAATTTTGTTTTTAATGACCTTCACATGGCTTGTCCACATGCACATATCACCTGATTTCCCTCCCAACCATTGCTTCTTTCTAATCAACTCTTTCATAAATACACTCAAATTTCTAGTCATATCATACCATTAGGATGATTGGGACTTGCAAAAGTGTGCAAAAATGTACAGTGACGAGGATAACTTGGAATCATTTGGACAATTAAAAGTTTACTTATTTCATGAATGTGTTTTGGAACGGGTTTATGGGTTTCAAGACATGATAAGTAGGGAATTGAAGCCTAAAATGGGTGCCCAAGTGAATGCATAATTTTCACACCTAAATGTTACGAGTTTGATTTTTTTATCAACATCTACATGATCAAGTCTGTCGCGCATAGTCTTTTTAATACAATTTACCTTTCATGTGTGGTTTAATTTGTAAATTATTACACAAAAAATATAACTCCACACACATATATATAATGATTATGACATACATGTATTATTACCCAATAGAAGCTGAATTATGCCCTCTATCCATGACAATGATTGCTCTCGTGGTAATGTTTATAATAAGCTTAATGATGATGTCAAATCATATACATTGTGCTATTATAAATTGATGCATTATATTGTATAATTTTCAATTTTAGTTCTTGACTTTTCACGGTATCAATAATTTTGATGAATGACTATTATTCTTTTAACAAAATCGGTTCTTCATGTGATATTTGCATTCAGATGTAATCAGGAGTTAAAATATTTTTTACTATTTAAAAAAAATCATAATTTAAAATAGTAAGACAAAATTCAGTACAATTCTCGCTAATTGAAACATGTATGTGCTCCATCTCAACTACAATGCTAATTAAGCTGGGTGACGTGGAGATTTGAATTGAAGCATATATATGTTTCATCTCAACTAACAATCTAAACTGATAGTTATCCTACACATTTATGTTTATATATATATATATATATATATATATATATATATATATATATATATGTTAAACATCACTAGGAGAATTTCTCTCATGCTTCTACAAAAATGGAGATCATAACCAAGTTGTCATTAGACCTCTTTCTCTACCAACTTAGTTGAGACCTCATTGACATATCGATTAAATTAAGGCAATGGCATGTCATTTGATATGGAGCAATAAAATACATACAAGTAATTTTGAAAAGACATTAAAAAAATAAAAATAAAAAATAAAAAAGCGCATGATACAATAATGCATGAACTAGGACGGACATAAAAAGCGTTGATATAAAAGACAAAAACTAATAATGCAAGTAGTATAGTGAAAATGTGAAACAATAATGATGAACATTTTAATTTTTAATAACATGCCTAATCCAATCAGTAACATTACCTTAAATTGCTCTATTATAGACATGACATTATTGTTTAGCTAGACTTATATTGTATGACAGTCTTATCAAATTGGTCCGACAGTTAGCTTAATTGGTAATCACGTACAAGATTTTAAGTTTGACTCTTCGTGGGAGCTGTCTATTGGTCTTTTTGGTTTGAACCGGTTAGCTATACTCACAAGACAGGCTTCACCTAGAAAAATGTCTACTGGTCTTCTTAATTTGAGTCAGTCAGTTAGGATCACAAGACGGGTTTCGATCACCTAGAGTGAGAAAACATCAAAGAATTATATTGTGTGTATATATTATATATGCTTTATTAATTAAGGGCTTTTGAATTGCTTATATTAATTACTTGCCTTACCCGCACCTTAGGGTATTTAAAAATTGGTGCAATCATTGAAGGTTGTAACAACTATTTCAACTTCCAACTTCCCTTGCCCATGTGATAGCTTTTTGAATATGGACCAAAATGTGCAGAATCTGAATTTTTATTTGATTTGTTTATTTGCTTATCAAAGACTTACAAAGAGAAAGACAAATTGATTGTGGATGGGTATCTTCATGATATATATATTAGTAGAAAGAAATGTGAATAAATTGCATATATTCCTATGTAGAATAATGTTCCAACATGAAAAAAACACTAGTATGAATGAAATTTGTTGCAGTTTGTCCTTGACTTTGTTTTATGCCGTATGATAGATGAAAGAAATATCGATGACATTTACAGGTTTTTTCTTTTTTTTTTTTAATAAAAAAGTATAACGTCTTGATAAGTAGAAGATTGAGTTCAATGACCGCTGCAACACCTTGAACCCAAGCCCAATCAAAGTAAGTAAGTAACTATGGGTGTGTTATATATGTCTCATATACGTTACTGGAAGATGACATGTAACAGAGCGAAGTAGTGCTATGCAGTACAGTACAAGAGTTATTTTATAAATGTATCATAGGTTAGGCCGTTAGGGTTACCGTTGGTAACCTTTGATGCATTATCATCACAATTAATTAAGGGTTCGTTTAGAAATTCGAAAAATGGCTTATGTACATCATTTTTCATATTTCCTTGGGTTTTGAAGGAAAATAAAGTCAAAGGAAAGAAATTTATTTTGGTCAACAGAAAAACAACCCAATTTGGTAGAAAGTGTCTTCCTAGAAAGACATTTTTCGAATTTTTTATATTCATATTTATCTTCTCTCTCATCTCTTTTCTAGTTTCTAGATTACTAACAAATAATATGTTCATTTTTAGAAAAATAAACGAAACAGAAAAATACAATTTTTTAACTTTTAGGCAAACAGAAAAAAATACTAGTTTTTTTAACCTTTAGCCAAATATTAGAAAATTTAATTATTTTTAGAAAATGAGTCATTTTTTGGAAAATCATTTTCCGAAAAATATTTTCCATATTTCTAGACAGACCCTAAAGCACCCCGTGATAGAATACATGAGTAATTTTGTAAATGTACCATAAGTGAGTTACAACCGGTAACCCCAGATAATTATCATCACAGTTAATAAAAGAATGTTTTGCTCCCGTAGACATATGCACACTGCTGAACCACATATATATTGTGTTTTCAACACACTGCATATCGACATAATGAATCTGTCTTTGTTATTGATTTCTTGATCTCATTTTTATCAACACGATGCATACCGACATAATGGATATGTAGCTTCAAAAATAAAAATTGGCTTTGAGAGTTGGGCACGGATTTTGGTCTTAACATCGTCAGCTATTAGACTGAGTGCTTGATTGAAGGAAGGTAGTTGGTGTTTCATCTTCTTCACATAAAGGGGATCGGACAACTATTTAATGTCCAATTGATTCATGCATGATTGAAGGATATTGTGGCATTCTTCTATCTGTTATTTGACTGTGATACACTACAATTTAATCACAACAATTTCAGACCCTTACTTGTTGCGTGTCAGCATGTGAAACTTGTCGTGCATTTATAAGCTCTTTGTGTGTCCAAAAGAAGCAACTTAGCTACAAACTCAAAATTGGATAAAGCAAAGTTTTTTTTTTTTTTAAATAATAATATTAAGAGAACAAACTAATGGTGTATTCTGTTTGAGAATCAGAATTGGAATAGATACCTGGTTAATAGTGACCAATACACACTAACAGTACACAATATGTTAACATACAATATTGGTCATTATAGTGTGATCGACCAATACATGCACGTACAGTAACAGTATACAATATGTTAACATGTTGTCATTAAGAGTGGACGAGCGTAACTAACAAAACTAAGACAACAGATTACATATAGCATGACCAATTCACACTAACGCAATATGTCGACATGTCATCAAAAGTGATCGTAACTAACAAAATTAAGACTACAGATTACATGTAGTAGTGTTACGTTACCAATCACACTAAACATAATATGTAGACATGACATCAAGAATGGTTGTAACTCAGTCGTCAATATGTCAACCACTCGAAGTCCTAATAACTGAGTTGTCATCCAATCTGCTAGCAACTACATTTTGTTTATCTCAACTAACAATTAAGCTCAAGAAAAGATTGCTTAGCTTCCATCTCTTAATTAAAAGCTGAAAGTACAGTGGAAAGTTGGTCTATGTGGAAATTATGAATGGTTGGCTTGCTTGTTGATGTTCAATAGAAGCAAGTTAACTTCAAACCAAATATAGCAGATGTACTATTTGTCGATTTTGTTTTGCACAATATGATAAACATTACATTTTTAACTAAATTAATTAAACATCACAAAAGTTGGAGGGCATTTGGTAAATGTAGAAGTTGTGGTTGATTAGGATTTGGGTGTCCAAAAGAAACAAGTTAGCTACATAAACCTAATATATATGAAATGTACTATTGGTGATTGTGATTTAGACAATATGATAAAACATGTTTATTTGTTTGTCTTTTTAACTTTAATTAGATCCGTTGTTGAAAACGTGATATGGAGAATAATTTATTTCTCTTTAAATTAATATCTTATGATCCGCTTTCTCTTATTTGACAATTTATTATAAACTAGTAGAATATATGTTGACATGACATGATACCCAAAGGATACTCAGTTACGTTTTATCTCCATGAGATTATACTTAAGATGACAAAGATAATTGTCAAACTGGAACCTCTATTCATACAGTTATAAGAAAAGAAGTTGTTTAGATCTACTCATATAAAATACTTAATTAAATATTGTGAAAGTTGAAACGAAGTATAGTCGGATATACGTTAAAATCGTAATGGATTAGTTTTCGAGTGTTCAAAAGAAACAAGGTAGCTACCAAACATGATAGGGAGGAGATGTACCCAATGAGAATTGGGAATGAGATTTGTAGGGCAAAGTGATAAATTCTTTCTTGGTTTATAGGATTGATGTTTGTAGAGCTAATAAATATGGAAATCAATGAATCCAGCCAGCTAAGGTAGAGTGCCCAAAGTTTTTAATTGAATTGCTGAAATTTGAAACCCACCCCCCAGGTGGGGCCATAAGATGTGACAACACTTTCTATTGGATTGTAGCTTACCAGATGGGACCCACCACGTGGATTGCAAATTTACAATCAGTCGTCCACGTGACGGGTTTCTCTCGGAGGCCGGCGTTGTCCACCGTTGGATGGCGTTGACGCATTCTCTCTTCTACCTAATCCATTAATTTGCGATTGATACTCTAATGATTTGCGAGTTTAATTTAGAAATTCAACTACCACCTCGTAATTTGGAAATATTGTTATTTATCCCAAATTTTTTGAATCAAATTATTCCTCAAATGATATGATTTAGTGTAGAAAAATGTTTTATTTTTCACTAAACAAGGAATCTTAGGTGATAATTTAATGCTTCTCATTACAACTTAGTTGAGTAATGTTACATGGTGCACTATTAGAGCATCTCTAACAATGCAATTTTTTTTTTCAATTTTCAATATTCAATATGACATGTATGACATGTAGGATAGAGTTTTGGAGGAAAAAAAGAAACAAAAACGAAAAGAAAAAATAAAATAGAAATTTTAACTGCTTTTTACGCGCGCCTGCACGTGTTCCTTCTCTCTTCTCTCAGCATTATTGGAGATGCTCTCGCCTAGCGCTCCATATCATGATCAACTATCAAGCCAATCAATGTGAGTCAAGTAATTGGCATGATGATAGAACAATGGTTCATTTTTCACAAAACAAATAATGAGTATAACTCCCACCGCATGTACAAATTTTATTAAGTAAAAATGAATGAATAAAAATTGTGGCTCACTTTGTTGTTTAAATCAATCAAAGGATGACACCTCAACAGAAGTAGAAAATGAAGTAGAAAGTAAGAATAGATTACCTGTTGAGTAATATTACATGGTGTGGCCTAGTAGGAAAATTTCCATTTTGGTATGATGGTTGATCATCAACGAGTCTGTGAAGCCAAAACTTTTACTTATAAACCAAAAATCATGTCCAATAGTAATGCATTAATTTTAGGTGAGAGTACCACTAAAACGCAAGTATTTGCCATGTGGGTAACATTCAAAAGATGCAATGTTTCCGAAGGACTATGAAAGCTGTACTTCAGTATCCCCACAAGTTAGTAATCATTTCGATTATAATGTAATCTTTTCGGATATTTACACTTGCATAACTATATGTTCTATGGTTCTCTCCTTCGGTTGTCTCTAAGATCTAAAACTGCAGCAAAAGGCAAAAGCATAATCCGAGATTAATGGTAGCTGATGTTCAAAAAGGGGAAAGAAATTCAATTAGACTTCATCTCGATATCTGTATTAGATTTCTCCTTCATATCGGGCTCGTCTTTGGGGAGAAGACCAAGTAGAGGTAAAGGCAACAAGGAGCTGAGATTGCAAAGAATTATCAGAGCTGCCAAGTTGTCAAATTTGTCCCTGGTCACACCAAAGATTTGGGTTAGACCTGCGCCAATCAGACCTCCGAGGACACTTCCAGCATTACATATTGACATTAGAGTTGCGAACAGAGTTGCTTCCATTCCTTGTGGGCATATTCTTGCTGCTAGTACAAGAACAGGCATGAAGGAGGCCTGAAACCGAAAACTAGTTACTATTAACACTGAGCTGAAATATAGGTCAGGAGAAGGAAACGTAGAAAACCAATGTTACCTGGCCAAGAACTGTAATAATCAATGAATCACCTATTGCAAACCACTCGTCACTTATGCCAAACTGCCGGTTCAGTCCAGTTACAAGGAGTACCTATTGGATTCACAAGTTTCCTTCAATTTGAGATATCTGACCACCAGCAATAAAATGGGGAAATGAACGTTAATATTGTAGAAAAATATTGATAGGGACGCAAACCTGGGTCATCCCAAGAGCTGAGCCAATAATTGTTGTTACAAGGAATATCTTTCTTAGGGGAACATTCTTTAAGAAACCATTGTACAACCCAACACCAACAAGTGATGCAATTGAAGTGACAAGTTTAACACGTCCAAGGAATTCTGGAGTGAAACCAAGTTCATTTGTTCTACAATCAGAAAGAACATCCTTGAGAGTTTGAGAACATAATAACACGATCACCAAAAAGATTTGAGTCTAGGATGAACATACGTGAAATAAAACATAGCAGAATCAGATTGTGGAGTCGCCTGCCATAGGAATATAAATAGAGTGGGGAGGAAAACATTGGGCTCTTTAACAGCTCCCCATAGCTGAATAATGCTATTCTTGGAGCTCTCAAAGAAGCTAGTCTCTAAAGAAAGATTCTGACCCCTTGCTGGGCCATGCACAGGCTGCTCATTTACAAGAACAGACACTGCAGAAGTTATTAACGGTAACAATGCTGTCGCCCCAAAAACAAACCTGCAAGTTATATAAGAGTTTAGTGGAAATACATAATCAGAAGCATGTCTCTCAACACACAGGGCATAACATACCGCACACCATAAGCATCCACCAGGGAACCACTAAAGTAGGCACTAACAATTCCTCCAAAGGCTGAAGAACCCCAACATAATGACTGAAGAGATCCTGACATGCTTTGAGATTCACCCCGTGCCCTCTCAACAACCATTGAATCTACAACCTATATCATGCTTCATTTTAGTATCAGAATTGAAAATGGAAAACATACAACGCACTCAGAAGAACTGCTGAAGCTGTAAAAATAAACAAGAGTTGTATGTCAATTCAATCAGGCCAGCTTGGAGTTGCATGCATTAGCCTTATCCACTGTTGTTGCCCTCAAAACTAAAGCTGTAGTTTAAAACAAAGTTGTAGCCAAAACTTCATTTGGCACATGCTATGCACACATACATCAACTCCTGAAAGCTGTGCTCTCATATTAGTTGTACAAACACTAGAATGATGGCCAAGTATTAGATAACATAAAATGTTGCATAATAGTATAATACAGTCTTCCAGCTTCAAACTGCATAGCTTCTTCAACAGTCTTCCAGAATACAGGTGCAGAAAAATTCAAGTAAACATTTCCAATCAAGTAAAAAATCTTCAGTTAATATGCACGGCCTATTTAATGGAAACAACATCACAAGTGAACTTGCATAAGCAAGCAAGTTACAAAAAGGCACTTACAACATCTGAGAAAGCAACAGAAAGAGATCCAAGAAGAATGCAGAAGGCAGCACCATACTTGCCGTCAACAAATGTGGACATCAAAGTCCAGGAGAGTGCTCCAAGAAGCCCTGATAAAACCAGATACGATCTTCTCCGGTATCCAAAAAGGGGGAAAGAATCGCTACAAGGGCAAAAAATTTTCATGAGATCTTACTAATTTTTGTAAGTGAACTCCTAGAAAAGAAGCATCAAGTGTAAGATGATTGGCACCTGATAAACCCATACAGTGGTTTTACAAGCCACGGTAATGATGAGAATCCAGATATAACTGCTGTCTAGTCAGCAATATAAGAGTTGTCAGTCCTTGTATTCAGATCAGAAAATCATCTATTGACTCAATCCATCCAATGTTATTGCTCACTTTGACTGGGCACACAGTTTCAGTAAGTCCATTAACACATTTATACACCTCAGTTTTGCTATAATGTTACAGTAATACCCTCCTTTTGCATTTAATACATGTAATCTTGAGAAATTGAACATTAAATGTCCTTTAGCAATCCTTGAAAAGGAAATATGGTTAATAAAAATGGGAGGGAGAGTAGTAAAATAAAATAAAAATCAAAGTGCCATCTGCAGCTCACAAGCCATAATAGGAAAGGCCCAAACTCTGATAACATTAAAAATGTTATTCATATTTTATAACTCCAAAGACTTTATTATGAAGGAACATAGATATTCAAATCCATGAGAAGATTCAGGCAATCAGGTTTAGATGGTTCAAAAAGTTGCCTTTTATAGTTCAAATAATGAAACTTAAGGAGGAAAATAATATTAATTATTGACCATAAATGTTAACTTCGAATAGATGCCTTCCTCCCATTCTTTTCACTATCTGCCTTCATGCTACTTAATACTCCTAAAAAGAAGATGATACACACTAATGACACTACCGTACCTGCTAACAAAGGAAGAGGAAATGTTGAATGCATTTTCAGATCTTTTATACAGAATTTATTCCCCACATAATTGAATAGCATATTTCAGTCTAATTCTGAAGTCAACTTACTCTTAGATGTTATTATAAAGTTTTAGCCATGAATTCAGAGAATAGAATTTGTCATTAATCGAAATCTTAAAAATCCAATCATGATGATATTGAGATTTTAACATATCAAGGCAGCACACCTCTGCAGGGTCTAGATGCAGGTCATCTTTCAAGTAAAAGCTGACAGCAAGTCTGGAAAGTCCCAAGACACCCTGAACAAAATATACCATAGCCACTGCAATGTTATCTGGTGTAAGGTCAACTCCGAAGCAGCGGATGGAGCTCATAGAGTATTTGTTTTTGCGAGGGCCACCTTTACTGGATGTACTTCTATCTTGTTCCAAATCTGTTGTCAGCACATCCCCCTTCCCTGCACCTTGATCACAGAGACAGGTCTTAACTATCAATGACATATGTTCAATAAAGTATCCAAACAGATCACACAATTAGTTAGGATCTAAGAATTATCCTAAAACTTCCATAAATTCCCCTTCAACAGTTTCAAGAATAGTTTATTTCCTTCTTTGTGACTTGTGAGACCCTGCTGCCTGAATTTAAAATCATTTCATACAGATAAACAAGCAAAACACCACACATGCATAAACATAGGGCACCAGATATCAAGAAGCATTCCAATGGGAGTCTAGGTTAGACAATAAGACAAGTAATCTTAACATGCACAAATTAGTATTATTGATGATTCAAGACATGTAGGGTAGGCATTTATATTTCTGTCTACAGTAGGCAATTAAACCTCCAAAGAAATATGCTCACTCTCTTGAGTCTCGATTATCACCATCCAGCACTATTTCATTTTGCTGCACCTCAAAGGCATAAGACCATAGCTATCGTCAACTTTAAATAATTAACTCAAAGGGCTCGTGTGCGCGCACGCACACACACACACAAAACTTTCAAGAGCTCATTGGACAGAACATAAAGAAAGCAACAGCAAGTTTAAAAACATTCTACAATGAGATTTAACCTGATGACCTCGCTATTCTAACAATACATTTCCATGTCTTTACATACTTTTACATTCAGTTCTTCTCATTCCCCCTTACTCACACCATTATCAAACTAAGACTTCAACACACCTTCACTTAATAAGTACACATATAACTAGAATTCTTAAACATTCATTCATTCTCAATTCAACTAAATTAAGTCCCAACCGTGAGTCCGTGAGCTAAACTTTTCCAATCGATTGCATGTGCACTAAGCTGTTGACAGAACTGAGCTAGCAAATTTTCTTCGCGTTACAATTTAAGATGAACACAAGCCACACATAATTCTCAATGCTTCTACAGTGTCTAGTGATAATCCGATTGAAAATTAACAAAATCCACATAATCTGAAATGCAGTTTGTGTCTAAAAAAACACATACTCTGTTTATGTAAATAACCACCATACACGCTCAAAATTTCTATAGGCTCGGAGCATAACTTACGATTTCGAGAATCTAGCAACGGTTCAGCATCGATCTCTCGCCGGTGAGAACCGGCAATCGGAACCGAGACAGACATGTCCGGAAATGGTGGCTTCCGTCGCGTGGGACGGCGAGAGCCGGCGATGATGGGAGGCCGCTTCCGGCGAATCCGGGTAATAAATGGAGAAATGTAAAGCAAGGATAAAATTGGGTAGCGGGAGGGTAAGATTGAGAATGGAGTAGAAATTAGTTTGGCCATTTATTTTATGCCACTTTAGTTCGTTACTCTATTTTTTTAAACGAGTCGCTGATTTAAGTACAACCAACTTTTAAAATGTCGAGATTGCCCCTCTCGACTCGAAACTGGAACCACATATATCTGCACCCAAATCATTAATTGCACTTATGGGGAAGAAACTAAATTTATGGCTTTAAACGAAAGTAGAGAAGGAAAGTAGCTTATAGTTCAATAGCACTTTTGTGACTCTTTTAAGTAATACATTTTTTGTACTTTAATAAGTATTGTAATAGAGTCAGTAGTATTTAAAATAGAAAAAGTGATACTTTTTGTGTAAATTCAATTTCTTAATATTTTGAGGTGTAAATTATTTTTTAATTTTTTAAAATGATATTTTTATTCATTTTTAATATTAAGGAGTACTTTTTATGATTTTTTATTTTTTATTTTTGAATTTGAGTGGCATTTCAATGAGGGTTGATATATAAATATATTAGAATGTAATGAAAAGTAATTATATATTTATATCATATCTAATTTTCCAAGATAGAAGGAAAAAAATATCAAGAGACCACATTTGACGGATTAGTTTTGACTTTTGAGTTATTAATTATTACTAGTGGTTTTACTTAGTACTGTCAAAGCGGGCCGGCCCGTCTCATTAGGCCCGTCCCACCGCGGGCTAGGATTACACCAACCCTAGGGTTTATGTAATCCTAGCCTGCGGGCTTCCCTGTCATCTTCTTTTTTTTTTTTTAAATATATACATAATTCAATGTTCATAAACTAAGTAAAAAAAAATTGTTTAAAAAAAAAGTAAAAAAAAAAATTAAAATATTAATATATATAAAATGTTGCACAGCAAGGCAGCTTTCTGCCATGCTGTGCAACATATAAATAAATAAATATATATATATATATATATATATATATATATATATATATATATATATATATATATATATATATATATATATATATATATATATATGTATGTATAAATTCATAATTTTTTTGTAATAGGGCTTGGCCCGCGGGTTGGCCCGTAACCCGCGCGGGCTGCGGGCCTTCGCGGGCCAGCCTGCAGGTTTCGGCTCACTTTGACAGCCCTAGTTTTACTCATGTGATGCACTGGCATTAAAATGAACATATTATTAGTTTTGATATATGTATTACGTGAAAAAAAAAAAAAACAAAAGTAATTTAGTAGTAAAAATTGAAATGTGAAATTAAGTAGCAACATTAATAACTAACCAATGAGAAAATGAATAAATGATTTATCTTCCTGCCTAAATGATTTATAATGACAAAAAAGAGATTACGTGACAAAACAGTTTTTGTTATTGTACAGTAAGATAAGATAAAGATAAGATTATCGTTAAGTGTTCATAAGTTGATATATGAAAGCCGGTTACCCGCCGTGAAATCAAGAACTCCCACAGTTCCGGTGGAATCGACGACGGAGATGGAGGTGATATACACCCTACTGGGAGCGTGCGTTTTGGTGGGTTTGTTGGCGTCCGCATGGGGAGTGTTGGGTTGGGTGTGGTTTAAGCCGAAGAAGCTGGAGAAGTTGCTAAAGCGGCAAGGCCTGAAAGGGAACCCCTACAGAATCCTCTCCGGCGACATGAAAGAGCTCGTGAAGATGAGGATTGACGCCCTTTCCAAGCCCATGAGTCTGTCGGATAACATAGCCCCGAGACTCATTCCGTATTTTGTTCACCTCGCCGACAAATTCGGTATGTCTTTCATGCTTCCTATTTTGCGTTGCAAAAATCTCGAGGTTGATTAATCGCGACCTAGGGGCTAGGCGTAAGTCGACAGCCTAACCTATCACCTTAAATGGTGGTTTAGACACCTGGCGTGCTAGGTGATCAATTAGGCCGCCTTAGGCGATGACCGCCTAGGCTTTCAAGTCGCCCACTAGATGGTGGTCTAGACGGGCGACCAACTAGGTCGCTTAGGCGATGATAGCCTAGGTTTTCAAGTCACCGACTAGATGGTGGTCTAGACTGCTGGCCGACTAGGCGACCAACTAGGCCGCTTAGGCGGTGACCGTATAGGCTTTCAAGGGCGCCTACTAGACCTCCTAGACACTGACTAAGCGGCATCGACCAATTAGCTATTATTTTTTAATTGGTTATTTCACTCAAAACAAACAACATGATTCTGAGCGAACTTAAATTGTACAAACTCATTTTTTAGGTTAATATTTAATATTTTAATATTAACTATTACAGTTAATTTTTAAAAAAATAAAAAATAAAATGCGATTAATCCCGCATAGGGGCCTAAAAAATAAAACCACCCCTAAATGCCTTATTTGGTGTAGTGGGCGTCCTAGGACGCTCCTAAGCGTTAGAGGAGTGCTTAGTGATTTTTTTTAACCACGGCTGTGAATTCCATTCCAGAATTCAATTCAATGATGTTTTGCAGGTAAAAACTGTTATGTATGGATGGGTCCAACACCAATGGTGTTCATCAGGGACCCTGAGCTAGTAAAGGAGATTTTGAACAAACATGATCTGTTTCAGAAGCCTAGGAACAATCCATTGGCCAGGAAATTGGTAGGAGGACTTGCTAGCTATGAGAAAGAGCAGTGGGCAAAACACAGAAGACTAATCAATCCTGCCTTCTATTCGGAGAAGCTAAAGGTGTGTGTAATGTTTCTCAAGTTTTGTTCAGTTCTCTAGGACCGGAGGATCAAATAGCCTAAATTATTTAATGTTGATGAGAAGCTTCACGTAAGATTTGTTGCCCACAGCATAGTGGGGTTCGATTCTTTTTTTTTTTTTTTTTTTTTTTTTTTTGAAAAAAGTGGGGTTCGATTCTTGATTCTTGATTCCAATCATAATACTAGCCCAGG
Organism: Ipomoea trifida; assembly: GCA_003576665.1. Classification (NCBI taxonomy): domain Eukaryota; kingdom Viridiplantae; phylum Streptophyta; class Magnoliopsida; order Solanales; family Convolvulaceae; genus Ipomoea; species Ipomoea trifida. Next base: position 21,001,197 of record CP025656.1, read on the forward strand.
ACCGGAGATCAAATAGCCTAAATTATATATTGTTGATGAGAAGTTTTACTTAAGATTTGTTGCCCACAGCATAGCGGGTTTGATTCTTGATTCTTGATTCCAACCATAACACTAGCCCAGGACCGGGAATTAAATAGCCTAAATTATATACTGTTAATGAAAAGCTTCACTTAAGATTTGTTGTCCAGAGCATAGTGGGGTTCTATTCTTGATTCCTGATTCCAACCACAATACTAGCCCAGGACTGAGGATCAAATAACCTAAATTATATACTGTTGATGAGAAGCTTCACTTAAGATTTGTTGTCCAGAGCATAGTGAGGTTATATGCCATAAACTTGCATCACTAATACTGACCTAATGGAAAATGTTAATTGCAACAGCTTATGCAACCGGCTTTCTTGCAAAGCTGCTCTGAAATGCTGAGCAAGTGGGAGGGGATTGTCAACGGACGAAAAGGATCATCTTCTTGTGAGGTGGATGTGTGGCCTGACCTTCAAGACCTAACCTGTGATGTGATTTCTCGAACAGCGTTTGGGAGCAGCTATGAAGAAGGAAAGAGGATCTTTGAGCTTCTGAAAGAACAGGCCATGCACTTCATGGTAGCTGTGCGCCAAGTTTATATACCTGGATGGAGGTAAAAGCCTAAGCTGATAGTTGGACTGCACATTTATGTTTATATATTATTGATGCTCAACACAGCAAGGACTGTGAAACAACAAGTGTAGAAAGTTTCTGGTTTTCGGTTTTCATTAACTAGTAAGTTCATTCACTGCAGATTTGTGCCAACTAAGAGGAACCGAAGAATGAATGCCATTTACAAGGAAGTGAAATCGTCTATCCGTGTTATTGTAGAGAAGAGAATGAGGGCGATGCAGGCTGGGGAGACGACGAACAGCCATGATTTATTGGGCATACTATTGGAATCCAACTTGCAAGAAATCAGACAGCAGGGGAACAAGGAATTCGGGATGAGCATTGATCAGATCATCGACGAGTGCATCCTGTTCTATTTTGCAGGGCAGGAGACTACTTCTGCAATGCTGGTGTGGACTATGGTTCTGCTCAGCAGACATCAAGATTGGCAAGCTCGAGCTAGAGACGAGGTTTTGCAGGTTTTCGGGGATAAGAAACCAGACTTCGAAGGGTTGAATGACCTTAAAGTTGTAAGTATTCTAGACAGACACTAATGTTAACTTTAGATGGTGTATTTGAGACTATTCTGAGCACTGTGTTTGTATTTTCATATCCTCGTTACAGGTGACAATGATTTTATACGAGTCTTTAAGACTATACACGCCAGTAGCTGGCCTAGTTAGGAAGACCACAGAGGAAACGAAGCTAGGAGAAATGGTTCTGCCACCGGGAGTACTGCTGTCGTTACCAATACTCATGATGGATCTTGACACCGAGATATGGGGTGAAGACGCTAAAGAGTTCAAGCCAGAGAGGTTCCGGGAAGGCATAATGAAGGCGACAAATGGCAAACAAGCATTCTTCCCGTTTAGCGGGGGGCCTCGAATCTGCATTGGTCAGAACTTCGCTTTGGTTGAGGCTAAAATGGCTATGGCTATGGTTCTGCAAAGCTTCTCCTTTGAGCTTTCCCCTTCTTATGCACATGCTCCATGTACAAGGATGATCACTCAACCTCAGCATGGTGCTCCTCTAATTATGCACAGGCTTTAATATGCTATATATGCTTCTTCCCAGTTCCCAGAATTCCTCTCTGTACTAGTGTACTATATAAACAAATAAATAATATGCTTTGGACAGGCAAAGTTTAATGTAAGAACTCATTTCAGTAAACCCTCAAGTAATGGACGTATGTTTTCATCTTCACTAAAAGAAAATATTTATGCTTGTGAACGAAGGAAAATATGCTGGTTATTATGAATAACCAACATATATTAGGACGTAAAAGTATTGCTTTTGTAGCAGTGATTTTTTCAAACAAAAATAAAGTAAAAAGTGATATTACATGTAAAGAGTTATTGTTTTTAGCGTTTGTCTTGTCAAATAAAAAAAATATTTATGCTTGTGAACCAAGGAATATACATCGGTTATTATGAATAACCAATATATATTAGGGTGGAAAAGTGTTGCCTTTGTAGGAGTGGTTTTCATCAAGTAAAAATAAAATAAAAAGGGAAATCACATGTAAAGAGTTATTGTCATTATTTGTCTCATACTTTAAATATATTCTCACTATTAATGCATGCAATGATTATACAAAAGAAAATACTACATATATTTCCAACTTTTACTCCCTGTCACAAATATATTGAAGCTAAGGTATATCAGACAATTTTTTTGAACTCACCAGATGAAAATGTCATATACATACTTACAATATTATAATATAATTGATGGAGGAGAATATAATATTATAATATAACTGTTACACATAATGTCATAATATAAAGAAACTAGTCCGAATTGAACTATGTAGTCAGCCGAGGCGGCTGGGGAGATCCTCATAGTGGCCGGCAGCTATTACACTTCAGTTTCGCCGTCAACGAAAGGTAAAAAGAAAGGAAAATATTACATGGACTCCTTCTTCTTACTCCCAATTTATATTTCATCTCACAAAAACTTAATGAAGACAGTTTTTCCTGGGACCCACTTGATGAAAATATCCTGTCATAGGTTGCCACATCATAAAATATAAGTGAGGGAGTAGGATTTTGAAGTCCATAAAAGAAAAGGAAGTGTCAGAGAAACAGCCAAAAGTGTCATGTCAAGTCGATTCCTTGGCGACAAAGTAACCAGAATTATACGCGTTTAAGACCCAATTTCCAGGTAAATTCTCGGTCCCCCCCAGCCTGCACCATAAAGGCAGACCAATCCTGAGCCATTTTTCATATAAGCGTAACACTTTTATTATATGAATTAACGTTAGAAATAAATTATTTTTCAGTTTTCAGCCATGGACGCTCAGCAGTCAGCGGCCTGCGGGGACGACTACTCCGACATCACGTTGCGGCCGCTGGAGCCGTCGGACGCGGAGGACTACCTGGAATGCCTGTCGGACGAGAACGTGAGCAAGTTCTGCTGGTGGGAGCCGTTCACGACGGTGGAGGCGGCGGCGGAGTACATCGCGGGGCACGCGGCGGGGCACCCGTGGTACCGCGGGATATGCGTGAAGGGGAAGGCGGTGGGGTCGGTGTCGGTGAACCCGTTCAAAGGTTGCGACAGTTGCCGGGCGGAGATCGGGTACGCGCTGGCGTCCAAGTACTGGGGGAAGGGGATCGCCACCCAGGCGGTGAAGATGGCGGCGGCGTCGGTGTTCGTGGAGTGGCCCCACCTCGAGCGGCTGGAGGCGGTGGTGGACGTCGATAATCCGGGCTCGCAGCGGCTCTTGGAGAAGGCCGGGTTCAAGAGGGAAGCGGTTTTGAGGAAGTATTATCTTCTCAAGGGGAAGCCCAGAGATGCTGTCATGTTTAGTCTAATTTCTACTGATCCTGAGGTCACATTTTTTATCTAAGATTTGGTTGTTGAAGAACTTGGTTGGAAGATCAAAATTTGAATAATTAAATATTGTTTTGGGTCCCCTATAAGGCTATAAAGTTCATAGCTTTTAGCTTGTGACTTCTGGTCTTCTACTTGCCCTCTTGTCCTTTTCCCCTTTTACTTTTTGTGTAAATGGATTGGGTGCAACTATATATCCATTATCCAAGTGGTGTTCAATTACCTAGCTATAAAATAAACTACATCGTACTAAATCATCCGCCGAGGCGGCTGAGCAAACCAAACTTGTCAGCAGTTAACGCTTCAGTTTTACATTTAGTCAGATACATTGCACAAGATCTTCTAAATGTAGTTTATATCTCGTATATAGTTTGCAGACTATTACACATACTCAATACATACTCTCAAATAATGGTTGCAAAAATTACAAGTTAAGTTCATGGTATTACAAGAGGTTTTGAAAATTTACCATTGAAAGTAACGATTGTTTTCACTTCATCTTGTTAAAAAAAATAAAATTATTTTGGTGTCACCGTGTTGTTCTTGGACCTCTCGGACACAAAAGACAACTTGGAATGTTTAATGTTAGTGTTTATATATATAAATCTTGTAGTCCTAACATAAACTAACACTGCGAATTAAAACTTTGTAAATTGTAAGTAAAGATGCAAAATATTGAATGAAAAATGAAGTACATAGTTAAGAGTTTATTTTAATATTACGGACTCTGTGTTACAATGTAGTATCTATTCATAATAAACTCTTACCGAGTCTCGAAACCTCCTGGGGACACGACAAGCAAAACTGTTAGTATAGGTGGAAGTTTGCTAAGGTTAGTTAAGGTAGTTGAGCTTCAAGCCAGCAGAATTTTTCACATTTTTTCCCACATTTCCTCAAACCTTCCCCCCTATAAATCTCCCCTTCCACCACATCCACAACAAAATCCATACAAAACCAATCATCAAAACCCCAAGAAAACCACACAAAACCAAATTACACACATCTCCATGGCTTTTCCAGGCATGATTTCTGGATTTTCTGCACTGTTGGCTATTTCATTGGTAGCTCTGCCTCTAAACGCCCAAATCAACAGCCCTTGCACGGCCTCCATGCTCACCTCCTTCACCCCTTGCCTGAATTACATCACAAACAGCAGCCCCACCGGCGGCTCCCCCTCTGCAGACTGCTGCAACATAATGAAATCCGTGATGGGCAATGGCGTCGGCTGCCTCTGCTTCATTGCCGCCGGTGGCATTCCCTTTCGCGTCCCGATCAACCGCAATCTCACCCTCTCGCTCCCCCGGGCCTGCCAGACCCCCGGCGTCTCCGTCCAATGCAAAGGTTCTTGCAAATTAAATTAAAGCTGCTAACTTTTGCATTTTTTTTAAGGTTCTGTTATAGTGATTAAGTTGTGTTGCTCTGATATTGCAGCCTCTGGAACCCCCACTGCAGCTTCAAGTATGTTATGATTCTATAAAAAGTTGTTTTCTTGGATTAGATTTGGGATATATATATAGTGTTTGATCAACTGATATTTCCTATTTGCTGCACAGGTCCTGCTGCTGCTGTGTCACCTGCTCCCGGGCCATCCCGTGGTCCCGGAGGTACTAATTACTAAACCAGTTTATAAAGTCACGAGTTAGACTAGCTAACTTTCTGGGTTAGCGTTGATTGGGCCCACATGGCTAAGAGTTTTGGTGGTTTTATTTTATCTGCAGGTGATGATGTTCAGAAGCCACTGTCACCAGGTTTGGCACCAGAATCTGATGCAATTCCAACTCTGACCCCTCCATCTCCGACCACAAACACCGGCAGCCGGGTCTCCCCGACGCCATCGGCCGCCCCGTCTCGGTGCCCATCGCCTTTGCTTGTGCTGGCAGTACTTGGAGGAGCACTTGTTTTGAAGCTGTATTAGTTTGAATAGTTTCAGTGTCTGTGCTGAGTTTAGCCCTTTTGTGACCACTTTTTTGTTGGCTTTACAGCTGCCTAGATTGGATTTTTTTACACTCAAAATCATACTTTGCATCCCTGAATCTTTGATTTGTAATTATTAGTAATGAAAAACAAGAAATAAAATGATTTGAATAGCAGAATTCTTCCCAGTTTATATGAGTTAGCAGAGCTGAGAGTTGAGAAGAAATGGTCACATTCAATCCTTCATGCCTGCTTATATCTGGCTCGTGTTTAGATAGTAATGTTGTCTTGATCTTTTCTCTTATGCATTGCACACTTTGGAGATTGAACATGACTTGCACAAAGCATAGGAGGTGACCAATAGTAGCTATACGATTTTCTTTTAATTTATTGAGCGTTTAAGGGTCCATCCATAATCTTGGGAAATCACGATATATTTACTGATCTAGGTCTTGGAAACGGGGATTTGTTAAGGTATTGTTGGGAAAAGGATGATAAGGTGAATGTATTCAAGAAATTGTTACATTTTATGATGACAATTTCAAGAAATGGTTAAAAAAATTCATATTTATGGATCAAAATAGGGGTAGAAGTAAGAAGTGAAGAAAAAATCTCAATTGAGTAATTAGAGGGAAATGTGAGGGCTTTTTTGTAATTTAGTTCTCCACTTTCCCGCTCAGCTTCCCACCCCCTATAACCACCTCCGTGTTGTAGAGTTGTAGCTCAGATATCTGTTTACTCAACGGAACAAAATAACCGTCTCTCTCTCTCTCTCCTCTCCGGCGTACACTTAACGGAACCCTAGAAAGCTCCGGCATGGACATCCGCATGTTCCTCGGCTTCTCAGCTCTTCTGATCTCTACAGCAAAGCAGTCATCTCCGCCGCCTCCGATCAGCTGCTCCGACCAGTTGGTGCTGTTCTCGCCGTGCCTGCCGTACATTTCCTCCTCCCCGAACAACAAGACCAACACGCCTCCGCCGCAGTGCTGCGATGAAATGACTTTTGCCGTCGCCTCTGGCAATGCGATCTGCCTTTGCTATCTCGTACAAAGGCCTCGGATCTTCGGATTCCCGGTGAACTCCAGCAGAGTGATCTCCCTTTCCTCCGTTTGTCCGACGACACATAGAGAAGCCATAGCGAATTTCTCCATCAAGGCTCTCTGTTCAGGTTCGTAGTTACGTAAAGGTTTTATACGCAGTTGCGATTCACTCGTATATACATCTGCATGCATCTGTGCATTTTGGTCAAATTTTTTCTTGATCTCATTCTAATTCGAATTTTCTAGAATTCAGTGATATGGATTGTGGAACTTAATATGTGAACTGGACTAATTTTAAATTCTGTATAATTTCTGTTTATCTGGCATTGAAGAATTCCGTGAAGTGAACCTCTGTTCTTCAATCAGTCAATGCATGCTGGATAACTTAGTCTACAAAGAATAATAGTCCCTTTGTTGTCGATCAAAGTTTCAGTGCTTTATAATCTGTCAATCTGTTTCTTTGTTATTTCCGTTTATTGAATCATCAAACAATGTAGAGCGACTGATCATTCTGTTTTTATTTCACACATCTTGAAATAGGCTCTGATTATTTCCTCTTTCCATGATACAACTCAGGAAAAACTGCACTCCCTCCCCTGAAGGGCATAACAGGTACCTCATCTTCTCATTCACTTTCCAATATCCGGAGCTGTGATTTTTCTCTGAGCATTGGTTTGGTTGTTCGATTGCTAATCATCTGATGGATTCTTGCAACAGGTTCAGGGAATTCCCCACACCTTTCTGGTAATGCAATACTGAAACCTCAAGAATTTAATCTCTTCGACAATCCAAATCTCCCTCATTATTCTTATAAGTTCAAAAAATAATTAGATATGCATAGTTAAACTAAAATTTGCTTATATCATCATTAGTGAAAGTTAGAATAGAACAAGCCTCTGCAAAGTATTTGCGTTAATCAACAGATGAATATGAATGATTGAATGGCAATTAGCTGCATATAATTTTTGGCGTTTACTTTGCAGGTCAGGATAACTCTGCATCACCTCCGATGAGCCCACCACAGCAACATGAGAATAGATCATCAAGTCCTCCGCCCCCTGCCGATGATTCATCTGTTGACGCTACTGATGGATCATCTAATGAACCTACTGACGGGTCATCTATTGGTCCTACTGATGATTCATCTATTGGACCTGATGATGGTTCATCTATTGGACCTGATGATGGTTCATCTATTGGACCTGATGATGATGATTCATCTATTAGACCTCATGTTCAATCTCCCACCATACCAATAACACCTATAGGAAGTGCATCCACATGGAAGATCTGCATAATTTGTGTCTGCATTTCATTTGGATTTGTGATTTTCCTTGTCAACATATTCATATAGTTTATGGAGAATTAGTCCCACACTCCCACAGCATCACCTTACTCAGTGATTGTGGCATGTGAATAGTGAAATAAGTCAAATATATCTGTTGCAGGATCTTGGAAACTTTTGCCGTCTGAAATGCATTCTTTCATTTCTTTTTGTCAGCCTACCATCTCCACAGAGTATAATTCTAGCATTGCTTTGAAGTGAACATCTCTAGATATATTTGTTGTAGTTGTAGCAAAGATATGTTTTTACTTGATAAATGGGAGGAATACAGAACACACCCCAGTTGAAACAATATCCTAATTCCAAACTTCACATTAAGCTAAAAATGGAGTATAGGGGTTAAATTTTCTCACCCCAAAAACCCTTACATCCCGACCGACAAGATGGTGGAGAGATAACTTACAAACTCACAATGACTCAACAACCCTTTAAGTGAGAAGATCAGTGTTTGATGCCCACAAGGAGCGCATACCCAACTACCCGTTCGGGCAAATGGCATATAGTTGATATCAAATAAGCACATAAAACTCAAAATATTTGTCTCAACCCAAAAATGGGAGAGAAGCATTAATAGAAAGCAAAAACCAAGAGTTAGAGAATGCTATAAATAAAGAACAATGTTCACAACCTTTCAAGACAATTCTAGCATATAACTGAATCAAAGACAACCATGTTTCAAATATTAAAAACATTTCAACAGCCCATAGCTTCTTCTCAAAGTCTAATATTGTTCTTTGAAGCCTGTTAAAACAGATTTAACAACTCTATGCAGTCGCGGGTGGAGGAGCAGGGGCATCGCTGATTGATTCGCGCCAAGCATACTCTCTAGCTCCATTCTGGTCCACAATTTTAATCACAAAGTTCGGTGGAGCTATGACCAACCTAGATCGAATCTCCATTATGCACTTATCTGCCAAGTCAATGGCCTCCTCCACTGTCATGTCTTTCCTGTAGTGCCTATCCATCATTGCCAGTGAGAAATAGGAGCCGTAACCAAATGCACCCTTGTCAACTTTGTGAAGAGAAGCAATATAGTCGATGTAGTATAGAGAAGGGCCTGTCTGCTTATCATAGCCAGCCAAGAGGATGTTCACAGAGTATGGATTCTGAAGAAATAAAATAAAATGGCACTTTGAGCATATCACATCAAGGTAAATGTAAGCAAAACATTTAACTATGATCTGAGTTTAAATGATTATAAATTGTTGCCCCTCAAATATTTCAGCTTTAAGCATTGAACAAACAGATTGATCTTGATGCTTACTCAGAGTCAGTTTCTTAAGATACAAGTTGTAATCATTAAAGCCCTGGACTTAACATTGAAGTACTATGTTCATTACCAAAAAATATCACACAAATGATCAAATCCCATAAATAAGTAATTTCAGTAATTTTAGGATTTCAGATGCTAGGCCTTGGGGTTGCTACTATCTCAGGAAGAATGGACTAGAGGATTGAGGGAGGGGGAGGCGAGCTTCAAGATGCCAAGGAGTTATGTAAAATATTCTCTGATGTTCTATATACGAAGTGGGACTCCAAGATTGTTACTTTGAAAACTTCCAGATGTCAGGCCCTGAGGTCCTACTGTTTTCAGTTTAAGAGGTACTAACAGATGTCAAGGTAAATACCCCAAGTACTCTCTGGTCCACTATACAAGATGCAGGAGTGCCAGATTGTTTGTTTTGATCATTTAGCATTTTCGCGAGAAAACGAAATAGGAATAAGAATCTTATCTAGAATTCCTGGCAAAAGACATCATTCTTCCTTTCAATCAAGAAAACAAAATATGAATGCAGACCCTTCATCCCAATAGCAAGTTGATTTTCCATGATTTCATATTATTGGTCTGTTATACAGTACCACAGAAAACCCCCCAAAAAACAGAGCTTCTCTTCAAACACAAGTTGGGTAGTATTTATGCACAAACTATATAATATGTCAACCAACCCTAATTTAGCCCTTTTCACTCGCATAACTCAAACCACAAATCACATAAAACATACCTATCAACAACAAAAATTTACAGATTTAGACAAAACAGCAAATTTTAAAACCCTAATATTCAGCAAAAATCAGACCTTTCGCAAGGCAGTGGCAAGCTCGCCTCTGGTGAAATTCGCGGCAGCGGCGGTGGTCAAAGGAATGCCGTTGCGGAACTGATACAACGCTACATTCTTCTGAATGTATTCCGTAAATTGAACTCTGTAATTTTGCACGAAAAGAGATTATAAGCAGAAATTAATCACAAAATACAGACAGTATAGACACACATACACATACAAAATATATACCTGTCGCCGGCTTCGCCGCTAGCGCCCATGAGCTTGTGAGAATCGAGGATCATGATCTTGTCCTCGTTGGATTTGTGGACGAGGATGCTGTGCACGGCGGAGGTGTCGGCGACCACCAGCGCAAAGCCGTTTCCGACCATACCGAATACGCACTCCATTATCAGATTATCTTCTTCTTCTTCTTCTTCTTCTACTCGCAGATCTCTCCGATTGCGAATCGTTTACTTCCCTATACAACACTGTAAATAAGAGCTCTGAAGACGTCTTGGAGAACAAGCATAACCCGAGAGCCTCTTTTTCTTTTTTCTTTTTCTTTTTTTTTTTAATAAATATTTTTGATAAATGACATTTTTAGTCTCAAAATTGCGTCATAAATTCATAATGAATAACTTAATTAGTAATTGAATTGTCTAATATCAATGCCACAATTTAATGAATTTATGGACTAAAATAAGTTAAATAACTGCCAAAGATTTTATGGTTGAGCGACATAATGAGACTCTTTTAAATGAGGCACGTTATTTTGATTAATGACCATTCCGCGTAACCAACACAACTATAATATTAGTCATGATCGTGATCCACCACTCCACCGTATAATAACTACCAGAGTATAATTTACGTCTCATGGCCCTATGACTATTGGATTTCATATTGTTGGATTAGTATATCAAGCCCAAAATTTTAATTAAGGCCCAATTATAAGCCTGTCCAAAGGAGTATGTGGCTGGAGGCCTACTTCGCAATGGCCCATTTCAACATTTCCCTAAGCCCATCCTTAAAAGATAGGTAAGCATTGTTAATACGTAGATTGGTTGGGCCATTTTAGCACTTTGCCCCTTAATTAGGCCGACCCGTGGATTAGAAGTTAAGTGATGGTTTGATTCTTGCCACAAACATTGAGGATTTGGAAGCTTCTTGTGCGTAGAAGTGTACAATTTAGTGTAGAAAAAATTATGATTTTATACGAGAATCATGTTCTATCTACTCAGTCACTCCTTTCAAGACATTTGGTGGTTTGGTTAAAGAGTACAATCACATTGGGTTTCCACTTCCATTGTTTGTAAGAGAGAGTGGTGTTTCTTTAATTGTAGCATATATGTTGATGGGTACTACATTAGGCCACTCCACAATTTTCAAGGGAATTCATTTGCATCTGGCTTAAGAGAGTGTTGTCATTTGTCAATTGTCAACTCAGAAGTGCAGCTTAAAACTCAGATCTCTCTGATTCAAAAAAGATAGATCAATGAACATGATATAGTTAGACAGCAAAGCAATACCATTACATGGTTGATAGTACAAAGCACCTCTCACACCACCACCACCATCAAATCACAAACCACATGCATTGGATTGATATGCTATTATATCAGAAAACAATCCATCCCAAAAAGTTAATAATTTTGCTTCGCTAACAACCACATATTCGATTTCTATTAAAGGGAGGTATGGAATTAACAAAACACATTGAAGAACACAGAGTGTTGAAGATTTAAAGCACATCTTGTAATATACCACCTCTATCAAGACTTTAGGGTTAGGCTAGTTGGAGCTGAGTTTTCGATATTTCAGTGTAATCCTTTCCAAGAAAACAGCCAAAACGGCATAATATTGCTGGAATGTTGCTTATACTGGTTCATTACATAGTGAAGCCGTGAAGGGTTTTTTTTTTTTTTTTTTTCTTTTCGTATGTACAACATTCGATATTCTCACTATTATAAAGCTAATTCAAAATAAACTTGGGTGACACCTACAATTGTATAGTTGCTTGTAATACTTAATACACTCATTTTATCTGTGCTTTCATACATATGACAAGTGTGGTATCACACAGCTGTTTGGTTCCAAAAAGCAGTGCAAATTGTTGACCATCAAATTGGCAGACCAGGAAAGCAATGTCAGACTTACCAAAAGCAGGAGGCCAACATTAGTGGTCTTGCCACATCACCCATTCTCTCCTTTAAAAAAAAAACATGTATATGTATTAACATATACCTCCACTTTAATTTCTTCTTGCTGCTGCTAAACCAAAAAGCTGAATCACACAGTTCTTGAAAAAGAAAAAGAAAGTCTCATCTCTAAGCAAAATCATGGCTTCCCCATTAATCTGCAGGATTTCTGGATTGTCTTTTCCCTCTTTTTTACTCTCAGAGTTTAGATAAAATGATAATGGATCTGTTTATTATTCATGTTTCTTCCCACCACTTAGGTTGTCAGCCTAATAGCAGAATTTAAGGTGGGGTGGGGGGGAATATGTGGCATGCCCAAGAAACAAACTTTTCTGCAGTGATGCATAGTACCTTCTGTCTCCAAAGTGAAAAAGAGAATGAAGAAGATGCAGGCAAGCAGGGCTGTCTGTACTAATACCAAATCCTTCATGTCTGGACAAATTGAAATGGCTTCTCAATGATTTTGAAGAGTTTACCTCTTGGTTTTAACTGAATTCTATTTCAACCTGCATATATTTGGTAAGTTTATAATGCAGGAAAGTGGACTTGTATGATCCTATAGGTGTTATTACAGGTAGTTTACGGGATTAATAACGGATAATGAAAGGCATAGAGTAAAAACGCCCAGATATTTTTTAACGCAGTTGGAGAACAGTTCCTTTTTATTCTGCTGATGCATTTCTGTCCAACATCTACAGAGGGTTGTCCTATTCACTGGATCTGCAGAATCCAGTGATGTCCTGGCCAAGTGTTGTGGATTCTTGAACCTAAATTTAGTCAAACAAGTAAATTGGAATCTCAAGAAATTATCTTCAAACAGCAGGTAAGAGCAGAAGAAGTATTTGAGTTGAAGGATTATTGCAGCTGTCATGGTGTCATTGTAAGATTTGTAAGGTCTTGAATGACAGAAAATCACCATTGTTTGTGCAAAGTGGCTATTAGCTTTGACAATGCTTTGAACTTAAACCGATTAAACTCTTTGAAACCGAACATAATCTTATTGAGTACACCTGACTGGTAACGTTCTGCCTTATTGATTAACAAGGTCAAAGCGCGTATCAAGTACAAATCATGTTATCCTGATTTTTCAGTAGCCACTATTTGAGGGTGTGCACAGACCAACTCAAACTAAAAGACTGGTCTCACTGAAAGCCGAATTTGAAATCATGTGCTTATTAAACCAACTTGATTTGGATCACCCAAAATCATTGAATTTTATAAAGGAGCACAGGGGGAGAGAGAGAATATGACAAAGCATTATGCAGTAGATTTTGCCAAAAAACTATTCCCTCTTGAAGCCTCAGGCAAACAAAAAGAGACAAATTGGTAGTGGGATCAGTGAGAGACAAACATAAACAGTAAAAGAAAGAGACCTCTGAGGCATGCCTTCTCTCCCAATTCTCACTTTACCTGCCAAATCTGTGCAATTTGTTTCACTTTTTCCACAATTGTGTCTTTTAACCTCACCCCAGATAAAAAAAGAAAAAGCAGAAAACAGTAAAGAATAGTAATGAGAATTGAGAGGGGATGATGAACACTACTTTTCAGTAAAATCATTGCCAAGATCAGATAGAGAGAGAGTAGTGGCTTGCATAGAATAAGATTACATTCTCTGTTTTGCAATGATCAATGAGTATACATCAACAGATCTTTACTTTCCACAGCATTAAAAACAAAAAGGGCAAATGAAGAAATAAAGGGAAAACCTCCCAAGAAAAAGTAAAAAAAAAAAAAAAACTCAAAGAATGATTATTTTTACCATCTTTCACATCCTCTTCCTATCAGTGAATCTCAATCCTACCAAAAAAATAATCTTGAAACAGAATAATTGTTAATTACCCACTCGGCAGACCTTTTAGCTGGTGCAGTTAGTCCTGCAAAATCACGTTTTTTTGGGTCATTAGTAACCAATCATTACTAGCTGTTAAGGCTTAAGAATCCTTGAATACGAGATTACTGCAAAGAGATTCTGGTTACCTTATTTTACCAGAGGAAACGACAGTCCTGTGGAGTTAAAGGGCACCATAGCGGGAGATAGTTTCACAGTTCAGCTGGTATAACGCTTGTATTTCAAATGTTATTTGCGGGTGAAACAAATGGGAATGAGTCTGTTTGCGGGTTGGTTAGCCATCAAAATCTCGAATATCTACACCTGATTAGAGCAAAAGATGAAGGAAGATTAGGGCACTGGAAATGGAATCTGCAGCAGGCCCAAGAAAGGAATAAAGAGCAGCGCTGACCTCTTTTGGTTAGTGGGCGAAATCCGGTCCCCATTGCCTGTTAGCATTGAGTTTCTTCAAAGTTTTTACTACCTGAAAGTCGGACCATGAAAGATTCATAATTGAGTACCATCCATGATTTTCAACGCAACACGAATTCAGAACTAGCTAGCATATGCTAAGAGTATATTCAAAACATATGCTAAATTGCTAACAGACTATCAAAGATGAATTCTTCTAAGAATGTCGCTACCAAGAATTTTACGCGAGAAGATGATCAAGAGTGGCGTAGAACGTACCAAAATTTGAGGCTTAATATCCTTAAAAGAAGCAGAGTTCTGTATAGCCATGTGAGTATGGCAACAGCTCCTCGACCTCAATCCTCGAGCTTGAACAACTCATGCTTTTCCTTAGGCGGCTCGGGACAGACTCGACTTCAGCAGAAAACAAACTAGATACGGGTCTATGATCCGAGAATCTTGATTCACCACGAGCATAAGATAATTGCTGTAGACCACCTCCATACCACAAGATTCGGTCACACCTTCAGACACGAAATAGATCATATAGATCAGTTAAGAAGTGAAACAATTATATAGCACAGAAAGTCTCGAGTCTCCTTGTCTCGTTATTTCTTTTGTGCATAACCTATGAATGGAGATTAGTACCGGATTATATGTGATAGAATCATAGAAAAGCCCTTACCATGCAGGAGTTCGTCGTTTCTCCTTCGGGTGCATGTCATCCCCAGCATATCTGTCAGAATTGCGAGAATATTTATATGTTGGTGGAAAATAGATTTTCCCTTCTTTCCATCCCACAAAGACCCGACCTCGCCTCTGCTCTATTCGCAGCTACAAGGAACACAGCAGATGGTATTAGTGGATAAACAAATTTAACTGATAAACAAGAAAGAATCAGTTGAGAATGTCGGTAGAATACCTGATCTTTCTCTAACAAGGCTCTCCAATTTTGCATCTCGACGAGTGCTTTGGCAGATCGGTAAGAAAGTGCAATTCGGTAGTTGAGATCTCCCAGCCAAATGACTCGACTAAATGAATATGAAACAACATCAGAACAAAATGAAGTAAAATAGTGTCTATTGGATAATCAATCAGTTCACAACGAAGGCCTTACTCGTGTTGAAGGATTGTTTCTGGGGTTTTCTCCTCGCCCGTGCCATTTACTGGTGGAAACCTCGTTTTCTTTAGGATCTCCATAACATCAGAATTCCTCCGTATTTCGTCCCCTTCTTTCTGACCCGAGGTTAAGTGAGTGCACACGAAGCAAAAGCTTGTCTGATGCAATGACATACTGATTGAAATTGATCCCTGGAAAAAACCCGTGGTAATGTTCGTTATGTTACTTAGTAGTTAGTACTCCTTAGTTATTTGCAAAAACAATATGGACATAATAACGAAACAAAAAAAATTTTACATTTCAGAATTCAGAAAGATACCTTATTTCCTAGGTAGCCCATTAGTCCTCTGCCAACACATGATACTTTCATGTTTCGAACATGTTCTCTTAGCTCGCTCCGAACCCAAACCGTGAGGAAAATGCCAACCATTTGCTTGCTTGCAACTAAACAGTATCGTGTATTCCTGGGCATTCGGTAGCTCTCTTCCATTGGTGCATACCCTCCTCCGTTTACTGATGGTGAGAATAAAACGGTGCTAGGAGAATCACCGGGCCCATAATCATCATCCGATGAGCCCCATCTCGAGAAGTCACTTGGCCTCTGACCCCAGGAATAATCGCTAGGCCTATGGCTAGAGGAATAGTCACTCGGCCTATGTCCCCAGGAATAGTCACTCGGCCTATGAGCAGAAGAGTAATCGCTCGGCCTATGAGCGGAAGAATAGTCACTCGGCCTATGAGCGGGGGCAAAGTCACTCGGCCTATGGCCCGAGGAGTAGTCACTTGGTCTGTGACTAGAGGAACAGTCACTTGGCCTTTGCCCCCATCTCATATTAGGGTCGAAATCACTAGACCTGTGACCAAATATTGCCCGGTCACAAACACTATACCGTCGATCCAGGCGAGGCTGGGGGATCGATGGATCATTTTCCATTCTCCAGCACTGAGGCGTCTGAAACGATCTTCGTGGAAGGAAGGACGAGGCCTTCTGTTTACCCGACCCCTCGAAATCGGCATTCCATTCCGCAATTGGATCTGGGACAGGCGAAGGCGTGTAGTAGCCACTACCTCCACTAGTACCCGGACCGTTGTTTAGTGTCTTCTGGATCAGAGATATCCACTTTTTGGCAGGGCCATTGTCTTCAGCCCCCAAAATATTACCAGCATTTAGTGGAACTATTTCTTGAAATCTGAAGGTACACAAGGAAATCGTGTTTCAGTTACTCATAGTAGAGACCAAATATCAACAAAGTTCATATCAGAACAAAGAATTTAGGCCATACCCAAGAACATAGATATCTGCAGGAGGTGCAGAATGTAGCCAATCATCGAGATTCAAGTTACTCGAAGGAGATTTGCCACCCACATTCCATGTAGCTACAAAGACACTGAAAATAAAACGCAGTTTTTATTAGTAAGAACTGCAAACATTCATAGCTAATAAACCTAAGAAGCCAAATTCTCGAACAGAGAATTCTGCCCTAGAACCAACCTATAGTTGTGCACGTTTATGATCTGAGGGTGATCAAGATCAGCTCTCCTCTGTCGAGGACGCTCCATACTTCGGCTTGATTTTTCTGCTCATTAAAGATGACAGGTTTGAGTTAATTCAAAGGGGAAAAGCTGATAAGATCTCTTGCATCAACCCAACAAATTTCTTTCACAAATTTCACCCAAAAAATGTTTCTTTTACCAGTTCTGCTCTTCTTGAATGTCCATGGCTCCCTCTCAGAAAAGCTATTTCTCCACTCATCACAACCTAACATGGGGAAAATCAAGTTTGATACTTTCAGTTCACAATCAATCAATGGGGAAGGTAACAAAACCATCAAGATTACCACAGATGACAGTATAGAAAAACAAATTTATCATTTTCATCAATCAAAAAGAATTCGTCTTTCGCCCGATTTTCAGAATTCAAATTAGACTGAAACCCAGCAGTTCACAATCACATACAGTACTAATTTTCCATAATTTTGCTTCCATTTCAGAGTCTGAAGACAAGACAACACTTCCAGAAACTCTGCATTATTCAATAGTGAAATACATGAAAGACAAAACATTAAACATCAAAATTTGCAGCTTCATTACCCACATCCCTCTCCCCACCTAAGACCTTAGAAATAATGACAAAAATAGAGGGAAAAGATGATGAATTGTCTAAGCAGAAGAGGTTGGTTAACAGTTAATTGCAATTTCATCAAGCTCTTCAATTCAATTCCAAGATGAAAAGGAAATTGAAGAAGAAGATCAGAAGCTCACCTCCATAAACAACTTCATCATCAGCCTGAAACTCTTCAGTTTTGCCCTTGATATTGAACCACTTCCTAACCAGTTTCTTTGACCAGGAGAGCTTCACCAATCAGTGGGAACACAAAGAAGTCAGCAAAAAACGCAGAATTTGATTACCAGAAAGAAAGAGAGAGAGAGAGAGAAGGCCAGAAGTTGCATTTCCCAAGAAAATTAATGATCAAAGCAAAGAATGAAAGATGGGTGAAAAACCTTGCTTTTCTTGGAATTGTCATCTCTCATTGTTTCACTCTTCCTTCATGTACTTCTCTGCTTCTATAATACCCAACCCACCTCTTTCTTCAGCCTCTGATTTCCACCCAAAACCATCCAGATAAAGATCAAAATAACCCAACCCCCCAAAGTCCTCAACTTTCCCAAAGATCACTGCTTTTCCATGCTTCTCCAAACTCTGTGAACAGCAAAAATGACAAATGAGCTTTCCTCAAACTTGCCCAGTGCTTACAAGTGTTTCAACTTTCTGGGCATCTATCTCCATATGCATCCTGGGCACCAAGAAAAGAACACCCTTTTTTCCTCCAAGAATCACTCTTCCCTAATATTCTATATTCATGAAATCAGTGTTCATAAATATATAGTGTATCTTCTCACATGTAAACAAATATAAGGGAGGAGAAACTAGAAAGAAACAAATGCTAAGAACACAATGACCAAGAAATGAGACAACAATGACACTTAAGGCAAAGCACAAGACAATGTAGGCTAAAAATAGAGTGGGGTGGGGGCTGGGTTACAGTGGGGAGGCGGGGGGGGGTGGTGTTTAGGGGGCTTTCTCTTCTTTCATTGAAATACAGCCTCGTTCTTAGTAACAGCAAAGTATATAATAAAACAGAATAAAGTGACCACAAATCTCTCTCTCTCCCCCTCTCTCTCTCTCTCATTCACAGTTCAAAAATGGTTTCTTTGCTTTTCTTTTTTTCACCCAAACCCCAATGCTGGCCTGCCCAACCTGATGGGGCAACGGGCAGGCCGTTTTTCCATGAATCAGACTACAAAACGACCCAGTCAGCTGCCCAAGACTCTGCCCAGTGGTCAGCAAAAGTGAAAGATTGGTGAGATCTGGTAGACTAAATATTGCTGCACCCCAATGACATCTTTAACTGCTCACCATTTTCTTTGCCATTTGGTCTACCAAAACCAAAGTTAAAAAAACAAAAAAGCAGCTAAAGAGAGAAAGGATATGCAAGATAAAGATAAAGCTAAGGAGGAATGTGTGCTGTTATTTTAGCAGCAGTAATAGTTGTACTATTCTCTTCCTTGCCTTGGGCTTTGCTATGGTAAACAAATTAAAGAATGTTTTGGAATGTATTGTGACTTGTGTACAAGTAAAGCAATGCTCTCTCATTTCTTTCTTTCATAGAAATATACAATCTTTATGTTCCAAGGTACTAAGTTCAGACATTAATAGGACTTTGAAGTTTGAATACACCATCAAATGATTTAGTATTTAATTCTCCATAGTCATTATAGAGGAGCTGATAGTCTGATCCCATACTCTCTCCTCTGGGCTGGAGAGATGTCCTTTCCCTTCTTCAGTGTCACAGGTTTCTCCTCTGAGTTAGCTGCCAATTTCTGTGACATATAACTAACACTTGGGAGAAGTCAATAGCTCAGCTCTAAATTATTTGGAGTTCAATATGACTATGGTCTATGGATAATGTTATTAAGTATGGAACCTATACCTAGGGATACAATGACAAGAATATATATAGTTGATGTGTATAAACAGAGAGTATTGTATTGATATTGAAGTTTTTAGTGCAATTTAGATATAATACGAATGAGTTTGGAGGTTCTACAATTTTCGAAAAATAAATTAAGTCTAAGAATTTGGGTCCTTTTTTAGACTAAATGTGGTCTCTATTTATACTGTGTGAGTAAGGAGGACATGTTTGGTCTTCCTCTAATAGATCTGACGTGGCGACATAGCAAAGGTCTGACACGAGTTGGTACTGGTAATGCGGTCACGCTCATGGCAATGATGACAAAAGTGACTATTTTGCTACCCTTCTCTGGTAAGATTGACTGGGAGGGATTGAAATTTGAATTCCCCATCTTCTAGTAATCGGGTCGGAGAGGGTGAGTTTATTCCATATTTTACGATCCCTCACCAAAGTAGAACCTAATTTCATTTTCTTGTTAGCCTTTTGGTTCTTTTGTATCATGCCTTGATTTTTCGATTTTTGATTTACAACAGAGTTCGAGTTGTTACAAATCCGAATATGCATGGTTTCCCACATATGGAAGGTTTATAATATACTCATAGTTAGATGTGCCTAGGCTTTCTCGGCCAAGGAGCTCAGATCCAAATATGGGGTCAATCTTCTACTCATCAATTGCCAAATAATAGAAGATCATTGTATTTTAAAAATATTAATTATCTTTTATGGTGGGGGACAATTTCAAATTTTAAAATACGCCATCTTTCTCTAATACCAATTATTCTGAACTAGTCATCTTCGCAATGATTGAATCATTAAATGCAAAATTTGGCATGAGAAAAGAACAACAATGGCCTTGTGCATATATTGATGAAGTAATATATATGCATTTTGCATGTAGAAATAATTATGAAAGCATACAAATTGAAAGATGTGGGGAAGGTGGTTGAACAATTTTGAGGCTCAAAATGGGGTTTGGAGACAAGGGCAACTGTCTGAATTTAGGATAATGTATGTGGTGGTCCTTTTCAATATATGCATGCTTCTCACATCATCTGCCAAGTATATCTATTTTGTGGGAAATCCCTATTTAACATTGACCAGTGTAATCTTGTACATCTATTTCCCTATTTTTAATAAGATTCTATATTATTATTTTCATTTAAGATTCACATAGTATCTTTTATATTTTACATTATTATTGATATAAGGGATCAGAGTTGTCACAATTAGCACACGTACACACAAGAAAACACAATTTTGTGAAAACTATATAGCGTCGCAGGTGAATTCTAAACAATTGGACATTCGTGTCCTCGATATCTCCTAAGATGGCCTCCGCCCTTTCCTCACAACTGTGTTGGTGTGTTGTTACATTGATTTATGCGATTTTCCCGTTATCATTTTCATTTAAAAAAAAAAAAAAGCATTCATAAATCGCAATATATGTTACTAAATTAATACAAAAATATCGCCCCCATTGTAATTTGTAAAATAACGCCCCTAGCATAACCAAGTGAGCACACATCATGTTGTACTTTACTTCGCTTCATGTGATTTTCTTGTTGTCATTTTAAAACATAAAAAAAAAATTGTAAATCATAGTATATGTTACTCAATTAATACAAAAATTAATATTAGCCGTCTTACAATAATATTTGTTTCTTCTTATTTTTTAATTTAATATTTATTTTTACTTAAAATAAAGAAGCTCTCCGACCGCCGTCTAACTTTCCGGCCACCTTCTTCTCAGGCACAAGTAACGGGTAGCTTTTTTTGTTTTACTTTTTTTTTTTTGGTAGCTTTTGGTGGCCTAATATGTAATAATAGTTCATCACCCTAAAAAGCAAAAAGCTCCTACGAGTTGTGATTATACATTTAAAATTTTATATATTTATATTGAGAGAACATTATTATTTTAAGTTGCTGAAGGAAACGTCGCATTCTGGTCGGGTAAGTTGAAAGTATTAACCCCGTAAGGGGTGATTCAGTGAATGGAATATGATTTCTGTATTTAAAGGTCATGAATTTGATTATTGCCAACATTTAATGGGTTAAACCTGTTACACAACCAAAATACGGGCCTAAGGAAGGTTGGTTTACCCCACCCCACCTTAGGCTCGCAGACCTTGGCGGGGTCCAACAAATTTTAAAAGTTTAAAAGTTTAAAATTTAAATAAAAATTAATATGAAAATGTTAACAAGTGTATACCAAAATAATTTGGATAGTTTTTTTTTTTTAATACTATCCCCCGACAACCTGCCAAGCCCGTCCTGTCAAAGCCCACCATTTTAGCGGGACGGTGAAAAAGCTCACCAAAATACGAGTCATAAAATTCAAAGTCCGCCTCATCTTTTTGGAGGGGTGGGATGGGTTAGCATGGCGAGCTAAGCTCGTTTTGACGGCTCTACCTACAAAAATACCGTGATCAAACTAAATATGTGTTAATATCGATTATCATATTTATCAAATATTGATTGGCTTTATAAATAAAACTATATATTGCAACAATAATTAATCATAGCCAAATTATTATATGTAATTATTAGCTATGATAGTATAATAATTACTAATTTTATCATTTCTTTCCTTCGTTGAAACACTTGTTGGGTAATGTAGGGAGACACTTTTCTATGTAATGCAGTGTTGTAAAACTCGGCCTAGAGTGTTTAAAATTTAGCGAGTTGACTGACTAGGCAATTAAACGTCGTTGCTTAGAATCGCCTCGGCACAATATTATGATCGCTTTCAATTGTCGCTGCTTGGAGTTCTCATATGTTCAATTCCCTGCTTGACCATTGTTGACAGTCAATTGATTAATAACTCATAAGTCACAAACGCTCGCTACTTGAAGTGCAAGCTCTTGATCGCAATTGTCTGGTTTTCTCTATCTTTAGTTTTCCCGTAAATTGCAAGAGAGAACTAGAAATGACAACCTAAGATGATTAGATCTAACAATAGTTCAACTCTAAATTAATCAAAACTTAATTGAACTACAACATATCAACCAAATTACCAACAAAAAAGGCTAATAATGACAACTTAAGATGCTTTACCTTCTTGTGATCTTTTGTCGGGTAGAGTCACAATGCGAGATTTACCTAGTGTATATTCTCGATTAGTGGTTGCGTTTTTCCTCGTCACAGCAAAAAAAAAAATAGGGCTAATAATGAGTTAAAACACAGGCAAATGAAAAATAAACTTTACAAATAAAAATAAAAACAAAAACTCATTAGTTATATTATGAGCCAATTCACACCCCACTAAAGAGGGTGGGGGTGGGTGGTTATAAAGCATGAAAATTTGGGTTGACTGGTCATAATTATTCCAAATGAAGCTCTCTGCTGCTGCTGCTAAGCTTGATGATTGTTGGGCCAAGCAATTGATTAGCTAGGGAAGATTATATTATCTATTATTAATTAAATAATTTGAGTACAATTATAACATAATTAAGCTGACGGCGGTAGTGCCATTATTTGGACCCAAAAATCAAATCTTGTCACAAACAACGAGAAGAAGGCCGGATATGTCATATGTATATATATTACAATTTACAACCTTCAATTCATTAAAACCCTCCACTTGCAAACCCAAAGTGTAGCTTCCACTACCATGGAGCCATTTGGGGTCCCAAATACTTATGATTGTGGTATGGAATTGAAAAAGTCTTACTATGTATGTATTCTTTCTTTCTTTTTTTTTTTTGATTGGGTGGAGGATATCTTATTAGTTGTTAATCCATTTTTTTGGCTTTGTTTTGTGCTCCAAAATGAGAGTTTTAAACTAATGAAAACTTTTTTTCCCCATTATTGTTTCCATGTACCCACATAATCCACACAAAATTATCATGAGCGAATAATATATAGACATTAAGAATATATTTTTATCAAAGTTTTCAGGCCTTTATTTTCTTTTGGGTGCAATGTTGGACATCAGTAAATAAACAAGAATAAATAAATTTAATCTCAAAATTTAATTACTTTGACTTTTTCTTTTTGTTTTGGTGACGAATGAAATGCGCAGTTACTATCCAGGTCAAGGGTGGATAGATGTCCACTAAATAAATCTTACTTTTGTATCATAGCTCACAGACAAGAAGAGATAAATCACACTAGAAAAATTTGTGTGACAGATTTGACCAATATGATGTTGACAAGAATCGAATTCGACTTTCTAGTACAATTTTTTTTTGGGGGGTGGGGTAGGTGACATACATTGAAATATTGAATGTTTGAATATATAGTTGCATAGAAAACGATTGAAATGGAGATTTACCCTATACCTAAAATTTAATATGATCTTATCTGGTGTTTGGCCAACCTTGAAACCGTACAATTGTGAGTGGACATTCCATTCCAAATATATACTCATCAAATCAGGTTTGTCTAATCAGATCAGCAAAGAATTGAATCAATTCCAATATAGTCTAACCAATTAATAAGTTGTTGCCATGGTGACTTCCCATTAATTGTAGGAACTCTCTATTCCTATATATTTGGCTTTAAGTTTGTTATGATTTCACATCAAAAAGTGGGAGCATCTCTACTCTGCAACACTCAAAATTTTAAGTTCTAGAACCTCATTTATTAGAGCATATACTAGTTCACCTCATTTCAATTCAAATGCACATGCAGATTCAGTCCTTTGCTTGCTTTGATTTGGTTTGAGTAGTTTTAGGAAAATAAGTTGTTATCTAGTGCTTGGGATCAAAAGGTTAAATGTTGTTATCTAGTGCTTGGGTTCAAAGGTTAAATTCCTCCCTCAGTTCTACAAGGATCCAGTCTTGCATCCTTAGGTGTAATATGTTATTTGAGAACTAATTGAACTACCTGTAAGGGCGTTGTTATCTATTACTATATATTATGTGCATTCGTATGTACTTTTTTTTATACAAAGAAAATGAAAACGGCATGAAACACACCACAACTACAAAAATTCAGTTGGCCTGGGGTGGAAGCTTGGAGGGTCGAATTACTCGAATCCAACATTTTGTTCGTTGACTACTCGTCATACTCTTCACTAGTTACTAGATATAACTTTTGTCGTAGTGCGTGGTAAGCGCTTTAGGGGATTGTTGGGGCGGAGGCTTGAAAGGCCGAGTCCAACATCATTTCATCGAAACATAACTCTAACTACGGTTCCCGCTACTAGCCCATCAGCAAAGCTAAAACCTAAACATGGTTTCTCTAGCTACTACGTTTCTACTTCTCGCAAAAGCATCGACTGATGGGATTTACTACTCGTACTGTGGTTTAACTTGCTTGAAATTTTTGACAATCTATTCTAAAGTGGTAAATAACTTAATTATTTATTGCAATTCTTAAATTTTCAACTTTTTAAAAAGATAAAATCATAATTTATAACCGGGATTGTCATAAAAATCACAATCTTTGACAATTTTGGAATTTCAACCTCATTGTTAATTTCTTACATACTATACAAAGCATATATGCAAACATACATACAAATATCTATGCACAAAACCCTAACCTACACTCTAGAATATCGTGCACTTCACCAACAATTTTCTTTGGATAAAATTAAGATTAACTAACCAATATGTTTCAACTTCACACTCTTTCATTTCAGATTTCAAATCATTTAATTTGGACGACGTGTAACGTGTTACGATTCACTTCATCAAATGGAGCTCTCTAAACTTCAATTCTGACAACTACTAAGGGTTCAGCCACACAATTAGCAAATCATCATTAACTACAGGTAGGGGCAAAGAAAATGTGGGCCCACATATAAACATATTTTATTTATTTTTTTTAACGACGAAACTTGCACTCACTATCTGATAATTGAGTAAACTCCACCCCTAATAAATTGTAATAGCCTGCAAATTACGTTAAAAAAATATAAACTGCACTAAGAAATTTTGTGAGATAAATTCGACTAAAAAAATATTGACAAGAATAGACATCATGACTAATTAAGGGCATATAAGAAAATAAGTTTTTCAATGAGTATATGATGCTATAAGATTTGTTTTGACAATTTGATAGTATATGTTTGATTATTAAATGGGTATCTACAAAATTCCAAGCACAGATCAGAATCAAACAAGTGTTTAAGGTACATCATGGTTGCTAATTAAGGGCACACAAGGAAACAAGTTTTTCAATGAGTATATGATGATGGGATGAAGTTTTGGTTCATTTTCTTCATGCCTCGTTGACTCATCGAAGGGAGAGATAATCGATAAGTTGCTCTGATAGTACACCTTTTATTAATCTTATATTATGAGTTACTAAAGTGTTATTTGTATATGATGGAATATATGAAACTCACAGTATATGACAGTTATTGATTATTTTTTGCTTCAATAGTGCGTTTCTTGACTTGTCACTCTATCAGACTGGGAAGTGGATCTTACTCGGACAAGCGTGAAGCCTCTCAGTTGTCACACTTGTCCGAGTCTCTTCTGCACCAAATTAAAATGTGGCACGATAAACTTGACTAACCGGCCTGTAGGTGAGTGTCATGTGTTCCTTGTCAATGAAAATTTCGACATGTGTTACATTTCTTGTCTCAACGCTATAAAAGTCTCCTTGGTCCACATAAGGAAGAGAATTTGTTTAAAAAATATCCTTAGTACGACTTTCGGACCTGTTGAGAGTAGTAATAATATTATTGCCATAATATTATGAGAAGCCACAAACTTATTATTGCCAATCCTTAGTGCAATGGTATAATAAGGAATCTTGAATACTAAGGTGATGTAGATTACCTCACAATATTTCAAACAGACAAGAAAATTGAGATTACCTCCGACGACCCCGCAGGAAACATTAATCAGTGGTATAAATGAGGAGGAATTGAATATAAGTACCCAAATTGTCAAAGGATTTGACATCCAAATGGCTGCAAATTAAAGTAGTTAAAGGCCGGAATATATTTGTATAAATGTATAATTATTTCATGCTTTTTGTGGAAAAGATTCTTACAATATTTCCCATTCCACCATGGCACCATCCATTTTAAAAGGTATCTTGGAAGGTAGACATTTGTTGGGATTCATATATGGTTCAATCATGCAATTATGATCTTGCATGGCCCCACAGCCCCGCTCCTACTTTAAAGACCAGTAAAAAGGATAAATCACGGGATATGCAGAACCTTGCACTGTGCGACAGCCTCAAGGCAAAGCTTAAGATTTTTTTTTTTGAATTAATTAACTGGTTTAGTTGTCAAGACTTTGTGGTCTAGTGGCACCCAGTTGTACTCCCATATAAAATGGATGAGTTTGAGCCTCAGTGGAAGCGATATTGGCTCTTTGTGCTTCAGTAGGTTGAGACTGTACTGTAGTTATGAACAGATACTGCATTGTAACATTTTTAAATTGAAATTCAATTTGGGTATTATTAGGTAATATTGAGTGTATTTTCACATGGGTAATTTTAATGATTATAGAATCATAATGAGGAAGTAGCATAAAGGGGTTTCAAATCCCATGGCTGCTGCCTCAAATGATTATGAAGATGATGATAATGTTCTACTACGTATCAGATAAAAAAAAAAGCACATCTACAGACAGCTGTTTCTGTTCTTCTACTTCGATCTACTTACATAAGACAACATGAAAACAGGTCAAAAAACACACAAAAAAGCATGCAAGCCCTAAAGCCATTTGCTTTCCCCAATTCCCAAAATACCCTCATGTTTGTGAACCAAATCAAGCTTCACGAGGCAGTCAAAGGGGTGGTGGGGGGGCAAGAATTATTATTTGATCTACCTTCTCCATAGATTCCTTGCTTTGCTTTAATTAGTAATTTTATTCTTTTTTTATTTTTAAAATTTTGCTTTTGGGTCCCATTAGAATTTGAAGTCTTGTTTTCTTCTTGTGCCTATCTACTTTAACTTTTTTTTTTTTTTTTTTTTGGGTTGTTCAAATTCTAATTCCATGGTATCCGTTTGGATTACGACGTACCCCTTTTGGTCTTTTTACGTTTCTTGATTCTCATCTCGTTATCCATGGCCACCGTCATGGAATACACGCCATCTACCTGCATAATATTCTCATTACTTTCACACAAATTGTTCTTATCAATTCTTCATCTTTCGGTTAAGGTATATTGCATGTGTAGATGTTTTTTTTAGGTGAATTTTAAAGTTTTGGTTAAGAGCTGATTACTATTTATCACGTTAAAAAAATTTCATTCGATTGTGGTCTAGGTATTCATGAGTCTTAATAAGAACTAATAGTAAAATTTACTAATCATATTTATATCAAGAAAGATTAATTAGTGTTTCGAAAGGGGCCGGGTGATCTGGGCAAGTGCTTTAGTGGCATGTTGATAATGTAGCATTGTACCATATAAACAGTAATTAAGAAGGTGAAGATGAGAACAATATCTTTAGCGTATATGCCGCCGGAAAGGAAGAGATTTAAGGTGGCCTGCAGGTAGCATTAAATGGAGTGTGCATATATGCATATATGTATCATTTATGTATGATTATTATGAGATTGATTGTGTAGCTGTGGACTTTGTGTGCGGCAGATATGCATCTTAAAGTATGTCTGTGTACGTACTTTCTCCCGAAAATAATGGTAGAGTGAGTGAAGTATGATTCTTGTACTAGAAAGTGACAAGTTCGATTCTTGCTAACAACTTGCCTTTTAATTAATTGAATCCATGAATCCGATCGCATCAAAATTTTCTCTGATTTGTAGGTTATTACATGCACGAGAGTGTATTCATATTTGATTAAAGGATGAAAAGAAAAAGGTTGATGGATAAACTTATGACTCCTATTACTTTAGGGGAATAGTACAAACCATAAAATATGGTTGATGTATACCACATTAAAATTTCCATCCACTGCGCATATCATTATCAAAGCATTAAATTGCGACAACAACCAAAATGGTACAATACATCAAACATTCTTCCTTGTTCGCAAAATGACAAAGGTTATGTTGGTCGTTGCAGCTAATAAGGGTGGTTTTGGTTCCCAATGAACGAGAATCGGAATCGCAATGTGAATCGAATACTTGGTATATATTCGGAATGTAATCCATTATCCATAGTTGTGTTTTAAAAAGTTGTCGATCAAACACTAACTTTGATTTTAATTCACATTCCTAGCGTGTAAACCCAATGTAATGTTGTATATTGAAATCTAAAATTGTGAACATAAACATGAGTTCACATTACAATGTGGACCCGGGTCCATAGCATAATTTGCTCCCTCTCAATTTGAGTCTCTCACAGTCTCACTACCCCAAGCCCAAATAGCCCAATTTTATTAGGTGGTGGACTCAATCTACTTGTGTTGGATTTGGGCTCAAGCCCAATTACCCAAATGGTAACCCAAAGCCCAACATTCACTGAATCTCAACACCACATTCTCATTTTTAACGGAAATTTTTGCATTCACTTCACTTCAACACCTCCGCTCCACTGCCACCGTCCTCCTCCACCGCCACCTCGTCCGCGCCGCCGCCGTCGCCGCTTGCTGGTAAGCATACCTATCTCACACTTCCTCATTCTTTAAATTTTTCCGGTCCACTTTACTTCCATTTCCGAGAGAAGAGAAAAATGTGTATATATATCAATTACTTTCTTCAAGTTTTATGTTCAATCTCTCCCGAGCGTTACCAAAATTCCCCCTCTGCCATGATTTTGTTGATTGTTTCACATAAAAACGATAGCTTCCCAGCCCGAAAAGATGAATCATCTTCGAATTCCATGGATTGTGTTGTATCGCCGCTTTAAATTAAATTTAAATCGTGAATTTTGAACTGCAGCTATTGGGGATTGTTCTATTTGTGGAAATGTAAAATCTTGAAATTCAATTATCAAAGTTTGTACCTTTCACATTTTTACTTCATGGCTAGGGTTCTCTCAGTTCTCTTGTTCTGTTTTTTCTTTTGAATTATGAGGAAAATTGCATCTACTACCAGAGGAAACCCCCTTGTGACCCTATCCTAGTTGGGCAAAGGCCTACAAGGAGGCAACCCTAAATGGTTCAAACCAAGAAGGTCAAGAGACAAGAGACTGACTCTCTGAAAGTCGAACTTGAAATCTCGCGGATACCAAGTCAACCTGACCAACTTGGTTGGGGTTGTCCCAATTTTGTTTTTTCTTTGTTTTATTGGTTAGGAACTCTTAAATCCAATTAAATATATGTAGATAGAAATTGGTGGATTCTGATTATGTTTTTTTTAATAAAATAAAAAATTAAGAAAACAATTTTGATTTTGATTTTTGAAGACCATGAAGAGGACTGTACCATTTGGAGAGCAAGTGGATATATCTTCAGATGAAGATGATGTTAAACCAGATAATGATCTTAATAAACTGCTCACCAAAACGTTTATTGATGACCAACATCTGGAAGAACTATTTGAAGGTATTGTAATCTTGATTTGTTATCATTTGCATACTGCATAATTCTCAATCTGCATATAATTTTAAGAAGGTAGTGTTCTGAATTGTGATTGCTTCATTGCTTGTTATCCTTCATTCATTCGCAGCGTAATTGTCAAGTAGTATTAAGTTCTTTTAGTCTCTGACGTTATAATGCTTTTTTGTCCAAATCTTTATGGCCTGTTCTGCTCATGGCATAAATAAGGCTCTCTCGGTGCTTTGTCACAAAAGCTTGTATAGTGCAATTTGTTTGGCTTGTTGATTTGATCGGTTTATGTCTGTGTTATATCTTTCCAACCTTCTTTGTGGAATGCAGACGACTTGGTTAGGAGTTGTAGAATGTACCAAGAATACATGCAGAAGCTACCGATACCTTCTCACCATGGCTCAGTTATTCCGTTTACCTCGTGGATGGGGTTAGCTGCATCCCTTAAGCGGGTCTATGGGCAGCCGCTCCATTACCTTACCAACATTCAAGTGAGGCAGTGGGATCAATTGAGGATTGGCCCTGCAAAAGAGGGCGTTCCGTTGGATACCATCATCCATCCTAGTAAAGCAGAAGCCAGCATCTGGGCTATCGAAGAAATTCATAGGCGCACCTCCTCTCATCTTCATCTATCTAAGCTCTGGCAAGCTGATCCTAGGCATTACGCTTACATTGATCCTATCGTCCCAAAGCTGCCAACGCCACCAAAGTAGGTTCTTTTATGTCATCTTACCGCCCGTGTAAAGTAAATATTATGTCAAAACTTAAACCCCCCTCCCCCAAGACTTGTTGCAGACTATTCAAGTTTATTTTCCCAGTTATGTTCATCTGAGTAGGTCTGTTCTACTATTTAGGTTTTAGGGAGATATTGCATGGTTGCTACCCCCATTCATATCGTTTACCATAGGGGAAAGTTTTGATCATGGATGTTTTCCTCCTTGCTTAAAATGATGATGGAAATGACAAATTTATTCACATTGATGAGTTGATAGGATGATAAAAACTGGTTGGATTCTTGTTAATCGAACTACACACAAAAAAAATGATTAGAAGATAAGTTAAATTTTATACATACTCTCGCTATAACTGGTTGATCAATGTAAAATAAGTTATATAACTTAGCTTTGTTGGCAGTCACATTACGCTGGTTTCGATTAATCTCTTTACTAAATCTCTTGAGTTAAAATTGAGTGGTGTTATGAAATTACCAAATTGTCCATGGTTTTAACACTAGTTAGTGAGAAATCTGACCGATCGAACAATAATTGATTAAGGTTAGGGACCTAATTACATAAAATTAATCGTGAGGGACAACATACATTACAAATCGAACAGATCGAACAACAATTGAAGGACCAAAAGTGCGATTTTTCCTATGATGACAAAAGAGAAAACAATCCCTTCTGCAACACAAGGAGATCAGAACACCTACAACAATATCACCGGAAAATTAAGGTCACGAACAGCCACCGGAGGCAAACCCCAGCCGCCCTCCGGCGACATCATACACCACCTCTAACGTCTGCTGTTGATAGTTTCCGAAAATCCCCCCATCTGTAGAATTCGCAAACGCCAGACAGACTGCTGAGCGGTCGTAATCTAGAGGCGCCATCACCCCTCTAGGATCCAATTGAACCTCCACATCACCACCAAACGTGAAGCTTATCTCCGGTATGGTTGGGTTAGGATAGTTGGTGAAGTCATAGCAAGTGTCGAGTATCGAGTCTCTTTCTACTTCCGGATACATTGTCATATGCTGCTTGAAAGCATCGCGCAGAGCGTTGTAGGCGGGCGTGGGGAGGCGGGTTATGACGGTGCCGGAGTCTATGACGGTGCCGGGGTTCTGGAACACCGCCGGAGAGATCGACAGCGGCTGTCCGTTAACGCTTATTGCCAAGACCTCGATGGAGTAGCCTGATGAAGGCAAGAAAGGTGTGTAGTTGAGATTATTTGTGTTTTTTTTGTTCTTTCCGAACGTTAAATGTCCGTCGGATCCGGTCGGGGTTGGGAGGCAATAGGAGAAGTAGTTGCCGAATTGTTGAGATGTTTGGGAGACGATAGAGAGAGGAGCGGTTCCTAAACCCATAATTCCACCATTGTCGCTGCCGTAGGTGAAGTCGTTGTCTTCGCCGCACCCAAATATGAACCCGTCGACCACATTCGTGGAGGTTAAGGTTAGGGTGTCCGTGGCCAGCTCGCCTGTGGAGAATGATCCGTCGAGGTACGAGGTGGTGTAGGAACATTCGGTGGAATCCTCGTCCTCCTCCTCGTCGCATTGGTCGACCGGGTAACCCGTGGAGGCCTCCAGGTCGGCGCAGGCCTGGGAGTCGCATGGTACGTAGGAATAGGTGGTTGAAGCGTCCGGGTCGAAGATTGGGAGCCTCTGATTGTAGCACTCCGACGCGCCGCACGGCTGGCATTGAGTCCACGTCAGGTCGCTGCCGGTGTCGAACTCTAGCTCCACGTCTTGCGCCGGCGTCCCTAGTCCCACGGTCACGATGTAGTTTCCCATGCCGCTTGGGCTTTGATTCACGGCCGGGAGATCTACAGTTTCCGACTCCCCCATATTGTTGGTGGCCAAGCTGAAAGATCTGAGTCCGGCTTGGGCTTCTATTGATTGGACTCGAGACTCGTCGCGCAGTAGAATCTCCCTCATGCTTGGCGAGTCTCCGCCCTGAGCTGAGCAAGGACCGAACCTGTGAACAACCTTCATGGATGTCTTTCTACCTTCACCTGAAATACATATATCAATATATCATATCATTAGCAGCCCGGCCACTCAAAGTTCCAGAAAAGACGAGAGTGCAACCCAATTAAGTTAGTTAGGCTCTTAAAGACTTTGTAGTCTGGTGGTACCCGGTTGCACCCCACGTGGAGGAGGGAGTTTGAGTTTGGAGGTGATATTGGCTATGTGCTTCATTTGGCTGAGAAAATAGTTATGAACAAATTATACATTGACAGAGTCAATAGTACTAAAGAAAAAGTTGATTAGACTAAATAAATTATACCGTAAAACAGAAAAATGTTTATTTTTAATACATTAAGTATTCATTTGAACATTCAGTATATAAATAATGAACATTATGTCAATTGGATGAGAGCAACCTATTAGTCTTAATTTCTTGGTTTGAGGTCAGCTATAGGCCTGCAACTTATGCTAATTTACTTGTAATCCATTAAGATTACAAGACTAGATTTATTACGTGCTAACTCTCAGGTAGTGGCTGCCAAAAAACCCGAAAGATTAACGTGAATAATGAATGACCTTTGGAACTGGTTTGTTTGCAGAAAAAGGGTGGGAGCATGGAGCTGAGTGGAAGAGTTTGGTAGTGATGAGCTTCTAAGCCGTCAACTATTCCTCTCGAAGCATTCCCCTTCTCCAAACTGCATGAAATCATGATAACCAGAAGGAAAACATTTGCTGATGATTGAAGAAGAAGAAGTTTCAACATCCTATCTGCACTAAGTTTTCCAGTTGTTTTATGACTTTTGAGCAGTCAATGGCAAGTCAACACTATAATCAGAATATAAGAAATATATAGAAAATTCAAAAATATTGAGAGAATATAAGCCTTCTATGGCTCATAATTGCTTGTTTTTTCCTTGGGTCTATTTATACGTAGACCTAGAGCGTCAATAAGAATCCTAAATTGTTTCGTATTGGGAATCATTGTTACATTAAAATCATGAAATCTAATTCTATTATACTAAAAATAATGAACCTAATCCTTGTTACATTAGAAATAATAGGTTCAATACTTAATAAATTCTTAAGTTGTGCATCCTAGCTTCTTGGACTTCTTTGATCGAATTGTATCTTTCTTGGATTTCTTTGATCCAATTATTTTATTGGACCGATCCACCTGACCCAAGCCTAGTATACCATCTATCCATCTGTGTCCATGCATCGTTAATCTGTATTTATATATAGACTTGAAATCACGGAGTATATAACGAGTTTTTATAAAGCTTTTATTATATGCAAGCAGATAAATTAATAATTATATGAAGAATTTTGCATGCATGGAAAATGTAAAAAAAATAAAAAAATAAAAAAAATCCTTTTACCTTTTTAAGGTCAAAATGGACATGGAGAGCCACTTATTATTTATTTCCGGAAATTTCAATGGTTGTATTTTCGTCATATACATTTTATATTAGTCCATATTACTGACCAATTTAGTTAGGTTACACCCAACATGAAAGTGAAAAATAGCTTCAATTGAAAAAAAAATATCTTTAATTTTGCTTTTTGAAAATAGCCATAAATGGAGATGACCATAAAATGATAATCTAATAAAATAGTTTTTCACATTTTCATTCGAGATTATCAACCTATAGAAATTAATCCCTCACTTACTGATTTTTCATAGAGTTAATTCATTTTTTGGTCCTAGACATATGGTGGCAAAGACAATTTTAGTCCTCCATAAAAAAAATCAGACAATTTGTGGGCATAGTTATTGTGACGGGGACGTACAATTTTAGTCATACGTCTGTATTCCCCGTTAGATCGCCGTTTGAGAGTTGGCAAATGTGTAATTTCACCATATCTCCTCCTCTTGGCCTTCGTCTCAGTAGTCGTTCTTACAGTAGTCATTCTTACAGTAAACACAAGAGAGTGAAGACATAATTAATTCGACTCTAATTGCACAACTCAGTGACCAAATGCGAAGCAAATCCTACGATTCGAAGACCTAATTCGCAGTGAAAAAAGTGAACCCACTTCAATTGAAGCAACAGACTGGTATCGAAGCAAACCCTAGGCATTTCGAAGAGCAAATGGAGAACAATAACTTAGGTACGAAAGAAATTCCTTTATATATGTATGTTATCTATGAGTTGTCTGTGTATTGAGAGCAATTCTTTTGGACTCGCATCAGGTGTATTTTTAAAAATAAATGAAAAGAAATTTTTTTTAAAAAAAATGTACTGTCAAGTCATTTTTCATGTCAACATGCCTGCTAGATAGGATGCTAACTTGCTATCAAGTAAAATTGCATACATTTGGAGTGTTGAGTGGCTTAATTGCACTTTTTTTCTTTTCATTCAATGGTCAAATTACACTTTCACGTTTTGTTCAGTGGCCAATTTAGACCTTAGCTTATTCAAATAATAAATAAATATACACACACCACAATAATATATAAACTATAAATATATTTTATTCCCTCTCCATAGAAGTAGTATTTCTTGGGAGAAGGTGTAGAAGAAATAATATTATTTCTATTCTATTATTTTACATTTATAAACCAAAGACCATGTCATATAGTCATAGTCTTCTTTACATACTTGTAACGTAAGGAAAAAGGTGAAAAATAAATAGTTCCTGTCAAAGATGTTTTGTCCTGTCCTAATGGCCTTTGGTTCAAAATTCACCACTTCTAGAATATTGTTTATAGTCTTTTTATTTAAATTTGTTAACCAAAGACTAGACATAGCAATTCATGTAAATAGATTCAATAAGGCTTGATAAAATAATGGCAGGAGCATAATATGACTAAACACAAATACAACTCTAATATTTCTCTTTTTAAATTCTTATACTGTGTGTGTTGTGGTTTTAAGTGGTAAATTTTTTAGGTAAACGGCCCAAGCAGAGTGCTTTCGCCGTTGGTGTTCTTTCGGATCTCTACTTATTTAACCGCTCCACAGGAAATTCTCTTTGCCCCTACCGTACTCCAGCTTGGTAGTTTCCACAGCCTGTCTAGGGTTGAGCCCTGAGATTTTACGGCGGACTTAAAAAGTCACCTACACGCCCAATCATTCCGGATAACGCTTGCATCCTCTGTATTACCGTGGCAGCTGGCACAGAGTTAGCAGATACTTATTCCCCAGATACCATCATTGCTTCTTCTCGAGAAAAAGAAGTTCACGACCGGTGGGCCTTCTACCTCCACGCGGCATTGCTGCTTAGGCTTTCGCCCATTGCGGAAAATTTCCCACTGCTGCCTCCCGTAGGAGTCTGGGCCGTGTCTCAATCCTAGCTGGTCATCCTCTTGGACCAACTACTACTGATCATCCCCTTGGTAAGCTATTGCCTCACCAACTAGCTAATCAGTTCGAACCTTAATAAAGGTTATATTACAAGCTATGGAGTTTAATTAATAAAAGTGGAAAATCGAATGTGAAACAAAGAAATTAAACACAAATTGCGACATGTACGTTGGGTTCAAAGTATATCGAGTTTAATAAAAGCTGTATCAAACTCATTAAATTCTCCGTTGAATGACGACTCCAAGAGTCCAAGTCTCCAATGATGGTCAAGCAAACAAGAACTTTACAAAAAAAAAAATTAAAAGAAAAATATACGTACAAGTCCTATAAATACATATAGATTGGCCATGCATGGAGAGCAGATCGAGAAAGAGAGGTGATCCAAACATTGAATTAAGAATGGGTTGTCCTGGAAAACTAAGTAGTGCAGATAGGATGTTGAAGCTTCTTCTTCAATCATTTTCTGCAAATGTTTTCCTTTTGGTTATTATCATGATTTCATGCAGTTTAGAGAAGGGGAATGCTTCTAGAGGAAGAGTTGGCGGCTTAGAAGCTCATCAATACCAAACTCTTCCACTCAGATCCATGCTTCCACCATTTGTCTGCAACCAAACCACTTTCAAAGGTCATTCATTGTTCACTTTGATCATTCTAATTTTTTGATGTAGAGAGAAGTCCATAGTCGTCACTATTATGACTAGAGGATGTGCACTAGGTACTATTGTAAAAATTGCTTTAGGCGACCGTTTAGTCACCCCTAGGTTAAGGATATTTTATACTAATAGGTCAACTAAGAGGTCTAGGTGTCCGAGTCAGACAACTTGCGGCTTGAGTCGTTAGCCAAAGTCGATTCCCGAGTCGACCAAGTAACTTGGTGCCCAACTAGTCCGAGTGTTTTTTTTGTGCAATAATGTGTACATATACACTATTGTGTTTTTCTACTAACCTAAGATGCACCCTAGACGCTCTAAGTGCATGCTAGGCACCCACTAGCGCCTAGCTCCTTCTATTGCATTGGCACTAGGTAAATCAAGGCTTGTGATCCGGTAAAAGATCACAAAGATGTAAAGTGATAGTCTCAAATAAAAAAGGTCAAATAGGTAGCTTTCACGGCACAGATTTATAGTCTTGTAGTTGCCAAGTGAAAGGTAGCCGGATTAATTAACTTAATTAGCTGAGTTTGTTCGGTGATCTTTCAATAATTATATCCTGAATTCGATTCACCTTGCAAAGCGGACCCATCACAATTTACATACTGAATGTTTACAATTCAAATTGTTAACATTCAATATATAAATTGTGTATTTTGGACCTGGATCCAACTCCTTGGAATAATTTGCTTCTAGTTTCTTATATTTGAGTGGACTGGGAAGCTAATAATGTATGTATGTATGTATGTCAGGTCCAAGTAGAAAGGCATCCATGAAGGTTGTTCACAGGTTTGGTCCTTGCTCAGCCCGGACGACCCAAGACCCGCCAACCATGACTGAGCTTCTGCGGCAGGACGAGTCCCGAGTCAACTCAATAAAAGCCCGGGTTAAATCTCTCAACATGGCCAAGAACAATGGAGGGATACTGAGCGAGTCAAAAAGTGCAAATCTCCCGGCGGCGGGCGGCGGCGTGGGAAACTACATCGTGACGGTGGGACTCGGGACTCCAAAAAAGGATCTGGATCTGCTCTTCGACACCGGCAGCGATATCACCTGGACTCAGTGCAAGCCGTGCGCCGGGAAATGCTACAAGCAGCTCGCCCCGCTATTCGACCCGGCAACCTCGACGACCTATTCCAACGTAACCTGTACCTCGGATTCATGTTCCGCCCTCCTGTCCGCCACTTCCCTGCCCCCGGGCTGCCTGGACTCCACCACCTGCGTCTACACCACGATCTACGGCGACGGAACAGCCTCCATGGGCGAGTTCGGGAAGGACAAGCTAACCTTAACCTCCACGGATGCCGTGGACGCCTTCTTGTTCGGGTGCGGCCAAGAAAACCTTCTCGTCGGCAGCGACAGTGCCGGATTGATGGGTTTAGGCAGACACCCACTCTCTATTGTCTCCCAAACATCTCAACAATATGGGAAATACTTCTCCTATTGCCTCCCCACCCAAACAGGATCCCACGGACATTTAACGTTCGGGAAAACTACTAATAATAATAATGTCGTCAACTACACACCTCTATTGAGTTCACAGGGCACAACTGATTTTTACTTCATTGATGTCTTGGCCATAAGTGTTAATTCCCGCCGGGTGCCGATCAGTGCAACGGTGTTCAAGACCTCCGGGACCATCATAGACTCCGGGACGTTCATAACCCGCCTACCCACGCCGGCCTATTCTGCTCTCCGGGATGCCTTTAAGCAGGAGATGACAATGTACCGGCCGGCAGCGCCGAGCGGCGGCTTCGACGCTTGCTATGACTTCAGCAAGGATCCTAACCCGACTATACCCAAGATAAGCTTCACGTTTGGTGGGAATGTGGTGGTTGATTTGGATCCTAGAGGGGTGATGGTGCCGCTGGACAAAACCGGCTCACAGGTCTGTCTGGCTTTTTTTGGAAACGACGATGGTATGGGAATTTTCGGGAACTTACAACAGCAGACGTTGGAGGTGGTGTACGATGTTGCCGGAGGGAAACTGGGGTTTGCCTCCGGTGGTTGTTCTTGAACTTTTCTGCTACCTGGCCTGCAGATTATTATTGGAACTGATGAAATTAAAGCTTCTTGGTTTGCATGCATTTCCATTTACAGTAACAGTGTATGTTGTCCTGACAAGGAAATATTAGAATAAAAAGCACTTTTGATATTATTATGTATTACTATTTACTTATTTTTTTGAAAACATGGAACTTAATTCATTAAATCAGAATTCAATACATAAACAATAAAAGACTGGAGAAAAAACATGCAATACTTCTTATAGTATAAAAAAAATGGTATTTTCAATGGCCTTGATGTTATGAGCAAACTAAAGAAAAAGTAGAACAAAAAAGTAATTAAGAAGTTGTAATTCTTGCGCACAACATGATCACTTCTCAATATTTTAATTATATCTCAATCTAGAAATATCGAAATTGAGTAATTTTTGTCTCACGGGAAAGACATCTCAAAGGGATAGAACTTTAATAAAGACAATCAAGCCAAACTTTAATGTTAAAAAGGAAAACAAAAAATTAGGAAAGAGTTATATCCATGAAGAACGACCTAATTAATGAATAGCCGCTCCCTACTGTTTTATTTGTTCAAGTTAAATTGCATTCTATTTGAGCACGAGTATGCTAAAATATTGGTCTTTCCTGTGTGTTCTGCTCACTATTTAAGTGTGACTTCACCATTTCTTTCATTGGTTTCGACTCTTGGAAGAACCCTAATTGATCATTTTCTTACATTCTTTCACTTTTTTTTTAGGTTATAATAGGCCTAGATTTTCATTTAACTACTCAAACATATTTTTGAGTTTGTAATTAACAATCAATACTTGGGTTCTAAGATTTATCCTCTATTTAATAGATAAGTTTCTATTTCTTTTTTATCTGTTTTCTTTATGTTATGCTTTATTATATTCTTGTGTTTTTATGATGTTTATGTTTAATATATGTGAGTAATTAGCTTATGAGCTTGAGTTATGGTTGTATATCTATCTTGATGTTTAATTTTTAATTATTGCATAAATGGTACAATGCTAACCTAGGGTTATTGAGATTATGAAGGATTTGTATTTGACTCTTGTTAATATTTTGGTGCACAACATTTATTAGCATGTTTTTGGAGAATTTTTTTGCTATAATAAGAGTTGTTGGGTCGAAGGTTTGAACCACTCCTTGCATAAACCTGAATTTCATTATATGAAAATAGAGAAATAAAGATTTGGTATTGCATAACCGTCTTATAGATTTTCTTTAGCTATTAATGACTAGTCTTTGAACATCTCAACAATTCGGCAACTACTTCTCCTATTGCCTCCCAACCCCGACAGGATCCGAGAGACATTTAACGTTCGGAAAGAACAATGAAAACACAAATAATCTCAACTACATACCATTTTGATTTTTGGATTAAGTAGATAGTTTTTTTTTTAATGTCAAATCAAAGCATCTTTAATGAGAGATTTTGCACAGTTTTTGGATTTTTTTAAATATTATTTGGAAGAGATAAGAGAAAAAGAAAATTTTGGTTTCTTTACTAGGGCCTCAGTTTTGCACAATTCTTTTGAACAAAAAGAAATCCCAGCGGCAGTCGTACTAAAAAAAATTCGCAGCAATTGGGTATATTCTTAAATTATTAACTAAAAATAATATTTTTATTCTTAAATTTCTCTATTCCATTTTTTAGATTATTATTTCTATTTTTTTTAATTTTAATTTCTCAACTAAAAGACCATTGCACCTTAAAGTCTTCTCCACTTGTAATGCTGCAAAAAAAAAAAAAAAAAGTTAAAAATTAAATAAGTGGTCAATGTTGATTGCTCTTGTCCTTATGTTAAATTTTTCCACTTAGGTGTTTGGAATTAATAAAGTGTAAAGTTAAGGAAAATCCAATCAAAATCACTACTATCACCGACCTCAGTGTAATAATATACAACAAATGTCATGTCATATATATTGACCTATCGTGTAGGAAACTCTTAAGGAGTGATTGCGATTTCTACGTAGCATTTTGAAAATGTTTCTTTTCAAAAGAATTTAAGTAAATTCTATAAAAGGAATAATAAAATAATATTTAAGTGATCGACTATTCTTAAACTAATAACTAAATAATAAAATAATATTTTTATTCTATTCTTTACTTATATTATTTTTAATTATTATTTATATTCTTTTTATTTTAATTTCTCGATAAACTAAAAGACCATTCCACGTTAAAGTCTTCTCCACTTCTAATGTTATAAAGAAAAAATTTGAATTGATGAGTTACCATGATTTACATTCTCGCATATGCTTTGTCGGGTCAGTGAGTGGGGCTCTTGTGGTTGACGATTCAACCTTTTGGGAGAAAAGAAAAGGTTAAAAAATTAAATAAGTCAGTTGATTGTTCTTGTCCTTAAGTAAAAATTTTCCATTTAGGTTAATTAATGAAGTCTAAAGTTAAGGAAACTACAATAAAAAATTTAGTATAAAGATGAAATATTTATATTATTATATACGAAAAAGGAATATATAGCAATTATGAACAAGTCAATATTGTTTATACATGTGGAATGAATATACCAGCTAATAAATACAAATTCATTCCCCAATTTAAATAATAAAAAATAGTGAAACTGACAATACAAATAAAATTAAGACAATTTCACGTACGTTTACTTTCATCAAACCTATCAATCGTTGTCCAATAACTCCAGGACCAATAACTTTGCTTTCTAAGGGTTTTGATATCATCAACAATTTTGTAATTTTGAATGCAATTGCTCCCGATTTCTATTCCCTCACTCAAAATTTTAATATTTATATACATTTTTTTTTAAATTTACATAATTAATACCCAAAATGGTCATCGACTATGCTGCTTTTTTTCGATTTTGTCCTAAGTGACTTTTGTGATATAATTTAGTCTCAAACTTGTATGTTTAATTGGCTCAATGTAGTCCTCCATTTGTATTTCGATCCAATGCCTGTTAAAGGCAATTGTAAGACTTTATTTCTTGATCATCTTTTTTGGCATCATCCTTCCACAAACTCCACTCTCCACCTAATAGAGAGAGATCGTGGCAAAATCGAAGATATATGAAAGCAATAGTAGTAGCAGTGGCACCGGCTTCCATGCATCCACGGTTCTGACGCAATCTCTCTATTGAACGGGGTAGAGTTTGTAGAAAGATGATGGCGAAAAAGATAATCAAGAAATAAAGTCTTGTAATTATCTAAATGTCCTTCGATTTATTAGTGAATGGATGGAAATGCAAACTGATGATTACATTGAGTAAAAATATACAAATTTGAGACTAAATTAGATCACAAAAGTCGTTCAAGATGAAATCGAAAAAAAAAAAAAAAAAAAAAAGTATCATAGTCCATAATCATTTTATGTATTAACTCAATTAACATATGATAAAGATAGATTGTCATTACTTGTCATCAGTTGTCACGTCTATAATAAAAACTATATAAAATTCACTCCCGGGTTGACTCCGTGCCTTCAAGTCAAGATCAGAGTACTATATATAAGCTAGAGAGGTACGTGGTATATATTGAAACATTCAAGAATGGGTTGTGTTAGAAAACTAAGTAGTGCAGATAGGATGTTGAAGCTTCTTGTTCTTCTTCTTCAATCATCTGGAAATGTTTCCATTCTGGTTATGATGATGATTTCATGCAGTTTGGAGAAGGGGAATGCTTCTGAAGCTCACTACCACACTCTTCCACTCAGCTCCATGCTTCCACCTTTTGTCTGCAATCCCACCACTTCCAAAGGTTTCATACATTCATTATATTATTATTATTAGCTATTTCTACTTTCTACCTATTGTTTTATTGACCTATCTAGTACGTTTGAAAATTTTTAGTGTTAGGGCTAAAGAATTTTAGCATGATAAAAATTCAGTCCCATATGATCAAACAAGTATGTAGAACAAAATATATATACAGAAAATTTATATGTAGTTTCATTTTTAGTACGTACTTTTAATTAAATTTGTGAATAAAATTTTAATAAATTTATTATAAAATAAATAATGAAAAATAAAACAAAATTAATATAACTATTATATTATATTATAGTGTAAATATATTAATTATTTTTAGTTGAAATTTGGAAATGATATATACAAATATATTTATTTATGTAAATGCATCTATCCTGGCCTCTAGTGGAGGGGGCAAGTTCGAGTCTCAGTGGAGGCGATGCTGACTCTTTGTGCTTCAGTAGGTTGAGAAAGTAGTTTATGAACAGATACATACTATATTGTAACTGAGTCAGTAATACTCAAAAAAAATTGATAATGTCAAAATTATGTTGTTATAGGTGAAATTCTCCAACAACCTTAGGTTTTAGAGTTAGGACAAAAAATTTTAAGCCCCACCAATTAACAAGTCTGGCAACACAATCGTACTCTTTGTACTTCAGTAGGTTGAGAAAGTATGTATGAACAGATACTACATTGTAACAGAGTCAATAATACTCAAAAAAGTACAATATTTATATAATGTACATTCAATAC
Source organism: Ipomoea trifida (assembly GCA_003576665.1). Lineage (NCBI taxonomy): Eukaryota > Viridiplantae > Streptophyta > Magnoliopsida > Solanales > Convolvulaceae > Ipomoea > Ipomoea trifida. Next base: position 21,044,051 of record CP025656.1, read on the forward strand.
GCGAATAATATACTTTTAGTATATTAAAAATGAATATTTTGTTATGGTCCGCACAGCATTGTATGGACCATGGTCCACACAATAATTTGCCCTGACAATAGGACTAGTCCGAAATTGAACCAATTAGCCCGATTGACAACCCTAGTTAAGACAGGCCTCGTTGAAAATTAGAGAAAAACAAGCGAGTCTATAGTGTGGACCATGGTTCAAAACGGTGTCATTTCTTTTCATGAAAGGAAACGGCACCTGCCCGTGCCATTATGTGTAAAGTAGCTCTATTTGTGTGACATATTTAATTTCATTTTGTATACACTGCAGTTTCCTTTCAACGCAACTATAGTTTCATTTCGATATAACTACAGTTTCATTGGACAATATACGCTCAAATATGTTAAACTGTTATTCAGTTTTATTTTATATACATTGCAATTTAATTTCAACATAACTATAGTTTCATTTTAATTCAACTACAGTTTTATTTGATAATATAAAAACAAATGTGAGACAGTATCATTTGAAATAAACTCTAGTTTCAATTACGAGATTATGTTAAGATGTGACGGCAACAATTTCTTTAATGGTACGGTGCCGATTTTGTACCCTAGTCCACTATATAACCACGGGTAGTAACATGAGTATAAGATTAGAGCCGATCGAGCCAAATTAAATAAGTTGCCCTCTCATCTTTCTACTTTGAGTGGGCTGCTAATGATGTATGTGTTTCAGGTCCGGGTAGAAAGGCATCCATGAATGTTGTTCACAGGTTCGGGCCCTGCTCAGCTCGGGGCGGAGACCCGCCAAGCATGAGGGAGATTCTGCTGCGCGACGAGTCTCGAGTCGAATCAATACAAGCCCGACTCAGATCTTTGAGCTCGGCCAAGAACAATACGGGGGAGTCGGAAACTGTAGATCTCCCGGCCGTGAATCAAAGCCCAAGCGGCGGGGGAAACTACATCGTGACCGTGGGACTCGGGACGCCGCCAAAAGATGTGGAGCTAGCGTTTGACACCGGCAGCCACCTGACGTGGACTCAATGCCAGCCGTGCGCGGCGGCGTGCTACCAACAGCGCCTCCCAATATTCGACCCGACCGCTTCAACAACCTATTCCAACCTATCATGCGCCTCTCAAGCTTGCTCCGAGCTGAAGTTCGCCACGTATCCCGGCCAATGCGATGATTCCACCTCCACGTGCTTCTACAAAACCTCGTACGGCGACAAATCATACTCCATAGGCGAGCTATCGACCGACAAGCTAACCTTAACCTCCACGGATGTGGTCGACGCCTTCATATTTGGGTGCGGCCAAGACAACTACTTCACCTATAGCAACGACATTGGTGGACTGATGGGTTTAGGAACGGCTTCTCTCTCGATCGTCTCCCAAACATCTCAACAATTCGGCAACTACTTCTCCTACTGTCTCCCAACCCGAACAGGATCCGACGGACATTTAACGTTCGGGAAAAACAATGAAAACACAAATAATCTCAACTACACACCTCTCTTGCCTTCATCCGGCAACATTGCCTTCTACTTCATCGAGGTCATGGCAATAAGTGTTAGCGGACAGCAACTGTCGATCTCTCCGACGGTGTTCCAGAACCCCGACACCATCATAGACTCCGGCACCGTCATAACCCGCCTCCCCACGGCCGCCTACGACGCTCTGCGCGATGCTTTCAAGCAGCAGATGACAATGTATCCGGAGGTAGAAAACCCCTCATCAAAGTCATTCGACACTTGTTACGACTTCACCAACTATCCTAACCCAACCATACCGGAGATAAGCTTCACGTTTGGTGGCAATCTGGAGGTTCATTTGGATCCTAGAGGGGTGATGCTGCCTCTAGATCCCAACGGCTCAGAAGTCTGTCTGGCCTTTGTGAGTTCTACAGATGGGGGGATTTTCGGAAACTATCAACAACACACGTTTGAGGTGGTGTATGATGTCGCCGGAGGGCAGCTGGGGTTTGCCTCCGGTGGCTGTTCTTGACCTTTATTTTCCGGTGATTATTGGAACTGAGCTGAAAGCTAAGGAGCCTGAATCAGAACTATGGGTTTAACATTTATAAGAAGTATGGAATATAATAGCTAAATAAGTTGAGCCTAGAAGTTCAACAAAAGCAAAAGTGCTTGTTTAATAGTTTATTTTGTATTATGTTCCCAATCTTTTAGTTCCACTTTTGGTTTGATCGAGGATGTTAAGAATTTGACATCCAGTATAAGTGGTGTTGAATTCCGTTTTGTTAAACGATCTGTTTAAGTGGTGTTTAAACGATCTGCCAACTAAAATTTTATTATTGATAATGTTAAGAATTTGTTGTGCTTGTGTTAAAATTTCCACCTAGGTTAGGAGGAAGTCTAACAATTAATTAAGGAAGCTACCATGAAAATCACTGCCAACTAATACCAAGAAATTTAATGTCATATTAAACATGCATTGATGGAAGAATAACTAATAACAAGAAATTTAATGTCATATTAAACATTGATTGAAGAATGTGTATGTGTAGCTGTTTTGAAAAGGATTACTCAAGTAGCTAGGGTCTTGAACCAAGTTCAATAAGTCTAAAAAATTATATTAGGGTATGCACTAGATAAACTCTGCTCATTCATGTACAATAATCTGCACACGAGAGATAAGCTTTGTTTTTTTTGTTTTTTTTTTTTAAAATTATTGGAAGCTATACAAGACATATATGCTTTGTAGAGATAGAGTTTGCTTCGTTTGACACCTTCATAAAGAATCAAATAGATGTGTCAATTGATAATTTACTTTAACCATTAACAAAACCGAAATATTTCGATTATTTTAACCAAAATTTGTCAGTTTGATCAATTAATCAATTTTTCATCAAATTATGCACACCCCTAGCTCACTATGAATATTGTTACAGTATGAAATAAAATTTCGATTTATGTTTTCCTTTTAGACTCTCTATCTCTTTTGTTTTTTTCCTTATATCAACCCAAAAAAAAAAAAAAAAAATTGTCTAAAGATACACAATGAAATAAAATTCATTCCCCGATTTTCAATCTTCGATTTATTTTTTCATTTAAAGAATGAAAAAAAATGTGAAAAATAAGAATACAAAATAAAAGGCAATTTCTGGTACGTTTATTTTTCATCAAACCTATCATTCGTGGTCCCATCACTACTCCTAGACCAGTAACTTTGCTTTCATGGGGTTTGATCTCATCAACAACAGTTTTGTATTTTTGGATACAATACAATAAATATAATTATATTTCCCATGTAAAGACGGCATTTGCATAACCAATGGGGTAGCTCAAGTGGTAAGTGAGCTCTCTTTGTGCCTCTCGGAGCGAACGTGGATGGACCCGGACCGTTAAACGGACGGAGAAAGACCCCGTGAATTTACCCAAAAAAAAAGAAAGAGGGCATTTGTTACTAATTTTATTCCTGATTTCTACTTCCTCACTCAAATTTTTTATGTCCTTAAATATTTTTCTTCAAATTCACATATGATGAAGATAACATATCATTACTTGTCACATCTATTATAATAAAAACAGTATATATATGCATAGATACTATACTTGAGATTGGGTGAAAGAGAGGTGGTTAGTTGAAACATTCAAGAATGGGTTGTGCTGGGAAACCAAGTCTTCTGCAATCATCTGCAAATGTTTCCATTGTGGTTATGATGATGATGGTGATGATTTCATGCAGTTTGGAGACGGGGATTGCTTCTGAAGCTCACTACCAAACTCTCCCACTCAGTTCCATGCTTCCTCCTTTTGTCTGCAATCCCACCACTTCCAAAGGTCATCCATTCCTTCATTATTAGCTCTTAGCTTTCCCCTCTATATTGCTTTAATATATCTCACGAGCTGTGTAGTGTGTTGAGAATAGGGATGTCAATTTTAACACGAAAATAATAAATTGACCTGATAAGTCTAAAAATATTTAAAATCAGGAATGAAAATCAACCTAATAAGACTAGAATCCATAAGTCATGATTCAAACGAGCTAGCTTAATAGCCCAAGCTACTAAGTCCAATTGTTATACCATGGATTAGGATTCGTATTGTATTGTAAACTTTAATACAAAAGTTATGTCGTTCCATTTAGAACATCATGTATTTACAGTTTAATGAGCCCCTGGATCTTATTATTATTATTATTATTATTTTTAATGTATTTCAGGTCCAAGTGGAAAGGCATCCATGAAGGTTGTTCACAGATTTGGTCCCTGCTCAGCCCGGACCCAAGACTCGCCAACCATGACTGAGCTTCTCCGGTACGACGAGTCTCGAGTCAACTCAATAAACGCCCGACTTAAATCTCTCATCAGCTTGGCCAATAACACTAAAGGCGAGCCGGAGAAAACAGAGCTAAGTGAGTCAAAAGCAGTGAACCTCCCGGCGGGCCACGAAAGCCCAGGCGGCGTGGGAAACTACGTGGTCACCGTGGGACTAGGGACCCCGAAGAAGGACCTCGACCTAGCCTTCGACACCGGGAGCCACATCACGTGGACCCAATGCAAGCCGTGCGCGGCCAAGTGCTATCCGCAGCGCGCCCCGATATTCGACCCGGCCGCCTCGACGACCTATTCCAACGTCACGTGCAACTCGGCCGCCTGTTCCGGGCTGACGTCAGCCACCAACTACCCGCCGCGCTGCACGCCGCCCAACACGTGCGTGTACATCGCGACCTACGGCGACCGAACATTCTCGGTCGGCGAGCTCGCGAAGGACACGCTAACCTTATCGTCCACGGACGCGGTCGACGGGTTCATGTTCGGGTGCGGCCAAAATAACCAACTTTTCTACGGCGAAAACGCCGGATTGATGGGTTTAGGGAGAGATTCGCTCTCTATAGTCTCCCAAACGGCTCAACAATATGGGAACTATTTCTCCTATTGCCTCCCGACAAAAACAAACACCGATGGCCATTTAACGTTAGGGAAGAGCAGTGGGAATTTAAATGTCAAATTCACGCCATTGTTGAGTTCACAGGGGACTGGGGTGGATGGGCTTTACTTTATTGATATTTTGGCCATAAGTGTTGCCGGGCGAGAACTGAAAATTGATTTCAAGAACGGCAAGACGATCATAGACTCCGGGACTGTGACGACTCGCCTGCCGCCGACGGCGTATACGGCTCTGCGGGACGCGTTCAGGGAGGAGATGACGATGTTTCCGAAAGTGGAAAGCAATACGAGCTTTGACACTTGCTATGATTTCAGCAAATATCGTAACCCGACCATACCGAAGATAAGTTTCACGTTTGGTGGGAATGCGGTGGTGGATTTGGACCCCGCGGGGGTGATGACCCCGCTAGATGAAAGCGGGTCGTTGGTGTGTCTGGCTTTTTTTGGGAATAAGGATGATGGGGAGCTCGGAATTTTTGGGAACTTGCAGCAGCAGACATTGGAGGTGGTGTACGATGTTGCCGGAGGGAAACTGGGGTTTGCCTCCGGTGGCTGTTCTTGAAACTCATCTGTAAGGAGTCCAAGTGGCAAAGTTATAAATTATTATAAATGTGTACTTTATACCGTCACATTTTAATATGTATTTTTATACCGTCACATTTTAAGGAGGTAAGATCCGTCCAACAATCCTTTTAACCATACTCCTAGCCATTAATTGATGGACTTGATCCTTCATTGCTCAACAATTGTGAATTTAGCATGTATAAATGCAATATAGTGTGTAACAAGTATGAAATTAGTAAATACAAGATTGTGGATGAGTGACTAAACCACTCATTAGGCACGAGAAATGTCTAGTGCTCACAAGAAACGATCTTCGTAAATTCTTTATTAACTCGTAGTGGTGTTAGTTTAATATAAGTAATACTCTAATCTAAATAGGCTCGTTTCAGGTGAAATTATTTCGGACCAAAAATATGCGATGCAAATTTGGAAGTAAAGCACATTGCAGACAAGAATCTCTCAAACTCCGAGAGGGCAGCAAAAAAACCAGAGTCATCAAACTGCACAAGACAACAGAATATAATGCAGGATGCATATGAATCCACAAAGAAAAGTGGATCACTGAAGCCCATTTGAGAATCTTCAGATATATATATATACCAAACAACAAAAGATTTATGAAACATTGGAAGGAATCAAAATGCATATTATGCGACAGATCGAGCACCTCGTATATAGTACAGAACTGTGCAAGAAAATCTCGGAAAATTAACAAACCATGGTTACACTGTGACAAAGAACAACAGAAGTTGGAACTTTTTGCTCTAATTATTTGATGCCTGAGAGGGAAATGAGTTTGTACAAAGAGTACAAATCGAGCGCCTCACGAAAGACGAGAAGAAAGCGGAGCGGGGGTGGAGGAGAAGCCTTATGGGCCGCGAGTTGGAGCAAAGCAGAAACAGCCGCCAGCTTGGTCTTCGGGTATCATCCCTCCTCCCTTGCTCGTATCAATCGCTTCTATCAACCTCACTACTTCGTCCATTTCAGGTCGCTTGTCTGGATTTGCATCCCAGCATTTCTTCATGATGTTGGCTAAGGAACTCGGGCAACATCGGGGAATTTCTGGGCGGAGATTCTGAGGATAAGGGGAATAGAAACATCAATCTTTTCGTGCCACAATGGCAACATACACTAATTGCTGTATTCAATCTTTTGATTTTTTTTTGTCAGACCACGAGGTGCCCTAACTGTAAGAGACAGACTAATCCCTGTTGGCACCAGGCCAGCACAATTAGGGGCAAAATGCTGGCCAGATTGGTTTTTCTATACGAGAGAGGGTTCAAACTCTCGACCTCTCTAAAGGGACGAGAGTACACGGCCACTCACGCCAACCAAACTGGTTATTCAATCTTCTGATATAAAACTTCACGAGACCTATAATCCCTCTATTCAAGAACATGTAATCAAGTATATAACTTTTTTAATCCTAAATTCTTGCGCTCAGTTTCACGAGATACGAAAGTCGCTATTCGGATGCAGGTTAACAGTGCTAATCTTAATAACATGAGATTATTCTGTTAGGTTAGATACTGTAATATTCAAGAAACGGGATCTGCTGAGCGTAAGAGTGACATATGAGCGAATAAATCAGATTTACCTGTCTAACAACCGCAGAAGAAACTTCAGCAAAGCTCAGATCTGGATATGGTAGATCACAGCAGTAAATTTCCCACAAGCAAACCCCGAAGCTGTATACATCGCATTTTCTGTTATAGGGCTTGCCATCAAGAACCTACGGAAATGCAGACTATATTTCATTACTTGGAGTAATATCAGAAATATCATCAACGGTAAAACAAGAAAACGTCATGAGAAATGCAGAGGATGAAAAGGTTCTTTTGGATATATGAAAACAACTGTCTCTCGAAACAACTTTTATCCAAAATAATGAATACCTCTGGGGCCATGTACCCAAGGGTACCAGTTTCACCCGTCATGTCCTTTGGATTCTGTGCTTCAACACGAGCCACACCGAAATCAGCGATTTTCAAATTTCGACTAGTATCCAGCAACATGTTCTCAGCTTTCACATCACGATGAACTATTTTTTTGGAATGTAAATAGCTCAACCTGCAAAGTCGGAAAGAAAAATTAAGCCACGCCAATCAATAATTCTAATTGCACACCGTATTTCAGAGGCTCACCCTCTCGAAAGATCCAAAGCAAGTTGAATAACAATCTTAAACGCCAACTTCTTTTTCCGGTTTTTGTACAAAAGATTTTTCAAGGTTCCGCCTGCAAGGAATTCCACAACCACACAGCACGACCTTGATGGAAGGGTGGTATAACCCTCAGAAGGGTTTTTCGATGGAATTTTAAGATTTGAAGTTCCCATTGACGCACCAACAAACTGCAAGTAAGAACCACTATAAATAGACCTTCAAAAAACATACTTCTCAAAGCATCATACCATTCTTTTTTTTTAAATACAGAGTACTTGTAATAATTAACAGTTGTCTCTAAGAAGGAATGTGTCGAAGAAAGTGCCTACACTTGTAACGTTTGGGTGGTCAAGCTTCTGCCAAACCGCAACCTCCTGCTGAAATGATGCTCGCAGAGCGGCAGTTTCTGCAGCGGTGGCCATGCCATCCTCTCCCCAGTCCAACAATTTCACTACAAAAAAAATATTCCAGTGAGAAACTCCGGGGCAGGAAGGCTAATATACTGCAAAGGGAATCATCAAACGGAGACTATTTCTGCTATTTGCAGGAAAAGACAGCCCGTTATTACCATAATCTAGACATCTACTTTTATGTATCTCCTAGAAAGATCTAAATAATAGCCACCACCTTCAATACCTAACTATTATGCAGAGGCAATTGGCTTTTTTTTAAGTTCCGAACTCATCTCAATTATTCCACCGACTTTAATACCTACTTGATAACCTAAACAATTTCAGATATATTTCGTTAAACCGTCTAAGGGGGGAAGTATTCCCACAGGATCCACCCATTTTCCTCTATAGGGGATAAGTAAAACAAGAAAAAACACAAATCATTGTTAACATCAAAATCTGTAAAACAAAGTCTTAGTCTTTTCAACATGTTAGATTCTATTTCACTAACCGCAAGACAAATAAGGGAATTTTACAACAAAATACGAGATAGGCTAAAATGAAATGCAGAAAGAAAACATAAACGGGAAATTAGCACAGCTATATAAAACGAAGCAAACAAGATTAAATTGACTGCTACGCTATGACTATGAATCTATCCACGCAGCAATAAGAAACGGAATAACAGAGAACCATGTTATTATACCTGCAACATCTTGAGTATCATAGGTACCGCGATAAACTGTGCCATAGGTGCCTTGAGCAATAAGATACCTAATCTCCAATTTCGAAGGGTCGATCTCCCAGGCCTCCTTGGGCCTCTGGACTTGATGCTCTACACTCCTAGACCAAACCCGACTCAGATGCTTCTCCAATTGAACATCCAAGCTTTTGAGATCAACCTTATCAGCCCTAAAAATCATATCTTTGCTAGGGCTCTTCTCTGCCATATTTCTAGCACTAACACTCCCTGCCCCCATCAACGGGGACCCTAATTCCCCTACTTGATGCCCTGAATTGTCCCCTTTGGGCACCTCACCACCATCAACACTTGTTCTCAAATCCATATTTCTTAAATCAGTCCAACAAACCCCACAAAGGTTCAATCTTTTTTTAAGAAGATCAAAACAGAAACAAAATCAATGAAAAACAAGCTATAATCTTTTTTTGCTGGAACTCTATCAAATTGATCAGAAAAGATCTAAGAACTTATCATCATCATCATCATCAAAGAGAGGTCATCTCAATGATTCTCAATGTGCAGAAAATCTTCAAAAACAAAAAATCTGGCAGAAATAAACAAAGGAAGTCCCAGTTCCAACTCGGGCTTGTTTCCCAGTATTGACCTGAAAAACAAAACAAAAACAAACAACAATTCAGAGGAAATCAATTAAAGCACTTGACTTTTTGGCTCTTCAAGACCGCCTAAACTTGCATCACCAATCATGCCCTTACAACTCCCACCCCAAAAACCTTTTTATAAATTCATTAAATAGAAAAGTAAATCCTTGGAAAAAGACAGGGGAATAGACCAGAAACCATCCCAAAAACTATTCCTTTTTTTCCTTTCTATTTCGTTGTTTCCCCTCGTGAAAAAAAGTCAAAAACAAAGCTTAATCAAGAAAAAAGAAGAATACCCAGAGCAGAAATGGGAAAACCATTTGTGGGAAATCAAGAATTGGTCCATAAAAACACTCGGGATGAGAGAGAGAAGGAGAGAGAAAGAGGCGAAAAGTTTGACCAACCTTGTGCGGTGACGTTTTGAGAAGAGTCAAAGCAAATTCACCATTAAAAAAAACAAAATTAAATTAAATTAAATTAAATTAACTAACTTTATTCCTTTTTTTTACTATTATCTTACGGCTATCGATGAAATCCACAAACTAGAGAGAGAATCAAGAATGTTGTTGGCGTTTTGTGGAGTACAAGAAAAAAGGCACAAGAAAAAAACGTCTGGTTTTGAGTGGAGGGAGAAGGGAGAGAGATGCGGGTTGGCAGGGTATCTGTATGACTGTATCTCACAAATTTAATCAACAGAAAACAAACAGAATAGATGACAACATTAAAACCAGGCAAACATCTGTACTCTCTTTGTGCAATCCTGTCTAACGACATTACCCGTAATAATGCTATACCTACGCCCTTCAACTCTTTCTTCACCAGTCCTACTGTATTTGGCATTATTTCATGTACTATTTTTTTTATATAAATCTACATTTTTTTATAATAATATTTGTCTTAGTGTAGCAATGTTAATTAATTTTAGCTAATAAATAACTATTATAGTGCCAAGCACCTTGTGCTCAATTGGCATGTAGTGGCCACCCTCAAATGGGAGGTCATGAGTTCGAGTCTCAGTGGAGGAGATCTCGAAATTGACTCACAGATACTACAATGTAATAGGGTCAGTTGTATTAAAAAAAAAACTATTATAGAATTTTATTCTTCATTGTAGGATGAAAAGGTGTGATCAGGGACAGTCCCGAGTAAATGGACGACTAGGAGACCCGGGCTCATGTTCGAAAGGACCCATATATATATATATATACACTTAGAATTCTAATATCTTAGACTGTTGTTTATTTTTTTTTATTTTTTTTGTCTTTATTCCCTCTGCAATTCCATGCACAGACAACACATAATACCTATACGGCTATAAATTTATAATCCTCTAATGAGAAAACATTTATCTATAAGTTAAAAAAGATAGAGCAATTAAATAGAATCACAAAAAGGAGTTAATGAAAATATATTTCTTAAATTGTTAGATCAAATTTACCTAAATTTCAAGAAGATTGTCGCCTGTGGGAATTGAACCCGAGTTCTCCCAAAATTCCTCCCCACAAAGAGAGCTCCACTTGCCACTTGAGCTACCCCATTGGGTTCATGACTATAGGACTATAGGTGCAAATGAATAGGAAAAATATGGAATTTGAATTGTCATTAATGTGATTTATAAATTTATAAAAGTTGCGAATGAATGGTACAACAATCACATTAATAGTTACATATGACATTTGATGGTTAACTTTTAAAATGATAATGAATATAAATAGTATGAATTAACTTCAATTTTTTCTAACATTAATATTGAACACTCATAAAACCTCGAAATTTTCATTACCATAGGTGCAAATAAATATAGAGAAATAAAAAATTGGTATATACATACTATTCTCACAAAACGAGATTTATACATATGCACTTGTCATAGTCTTAATTTTACTGTTAATGATATGGCACATTATTGTGTTAAAGCATTTTCATTTTTTGCAGTTTCATTTCATAGTTGAAAATTTTCTGATCAAGGCGTGACGTGGACCCAAGGCAAAACTTCCGGCCCCACCTTGGAGTCGACCGTATTGAGAGTTCGGGTGAACTAGGCATGAACTCAGAGGATGTACCTAGGAAACACAAAGTCAACCAAAGATTGTCCAAGGAAATAGAGGTAATATCGATTTTTGGTCCCAAGAACAGCCATGACATCTCAAGGTCGGTTGTTAGGGTCAACCACAACATAGGAAGAGGTTATAGACGTTGGATGGTGCATGAGTCATGTTGAGGCGTTCCGATTACTCGAGAAAGTTGTTAGAGGACCAATATAAATAGTAAGTTCTTTGTCTTTTGGAGATACAATTTTTCCTTGTCCAAGGACCTCCATGAGTCCATGGTGTCCTTGTCCAAATTTCCAATTCTCTTGACGAGGACATCTATGGAGTCTTTGTCTAGATCTTCATATTTTTAGATGTCTTTGTCCACCTCTCTTTGTCCAAATTGATAAAAAACATTAGCTTGTTACTAAGTTGCTAAGAAACGCAATTACACTAAATTTAGTTCAAAACTCAATCTCACTATTTTATTTACTATGACGGCATATTTGATTCTCTCATTTGAGACACGTCTAACTTCATTTGTTGCAAGGTATCCAAGAATAAGAATTTGTCAATACCCAATCAGTTGAGTCCGTCGCTTAAAATTTTTCTAATACATTTTACTTCCCCTGTATGATTTGTTACACACGAGCAAAATTTACCCGCAAATTTCCCGCGTCATCCAAAAAAGGGAAAATAGTTATTTGGAATAATACCAACAGACATTCTTCTTCAGTTCTTTACACAGGGAATGTCACAAGCAACTTGACAAAACAGTTGTGCACTACTTGCTTGTCATTTTCATATAGGCAGCCCAAGAAATTGTAACCATTCAAAATTTTACCTCAGATCACGTAGGACCCACTCAACAACACCATGAAAGAATTGTATCCACAAAACCTTTAAGAGCTTCTAATGGAGGTAACAATGGTTTCATTTTCACATATAACATCAGATACTCTTACCACTGAAAGAGTAAACCCGCTTACCAACTACCCTGCCCTAAATTGATGGGTTATCGACAACGCTAGTTCGAACGAGATTGTTGTTCTCAATGGGTATTCTTTAAACAAAACACGTGAAAATGATAACACTCAGTCAAACGTGACAACAGCACAGTAAACAGCAAGGATTGCTGAACGTACAAACAGGTACTAAATAAGTTCACCTGCAGACAGCTGACAGAAAGGATCTAGAAATACCCGGTTTATGGAGTTTTGCTTTAAACGAATATTAAAGAACTAGTTTATGATTAAGCCCTAGACAAACTGAGTATGGGAGGTTTGCAGTCCTTCCCACACCGAAGCAGCCTAGAGGTAGATTGACGTGCGTACTTGACAGAGTTAGCCACTGTTGGCGCGGGCCTGAAATGACATGAAGAAAATGACTAAATGAATTGAGAATCGGCCAATCGGCTAGTGGATGCAAGGTCATGCGGACAATAAAATAAGTTGCAGAGGTTAATTGCAATATTTACGAGGAAAATTTAATTCCAGAGCTTGAAAATTGTGTGTGTAAAATGTTGAGTCTTACCTGATGGGGAGATGCTGACCCTGATCTTGGCCTTGATCCTGATCTTGACCTCGATCTTGACCTAGAAATAGGTCTGCATTTAAGCAGATAAAACCCAAGAGGTTAGTAAGGCATCGGATTTATAAAAGAGCAGTTACTACTAATCAACAAAAATCATTCCATATACCGTGATGACTTGATCGGTGATGCAGATCTTGATCGTGGACGTGGTGATCTTGACCTAGATCTGTCTGCTGATTTGCTGCTGCATAGTTCACCGTTATAGATCAGATGGGAAAAAAAAGCACCAAGAAATAGAAAATCAGAGATTCATATACCTCCTCTTCCGCCTAGGACTCCTGCTTCGACTTCGGCTTCGGCTTCTTGATGAAGCACGCTTGTATTCTCTCACCTAACAAGAAAAATACAAACAAATAAATAAACAAATGTGAAGCAAACTGGTCAAATTTCATTGTATCTTTAAATATAAATACCCGGATATATGTCCTGGTCCAAGGATTTTTGAACTCACTATCATCAAGTTTCCGAATCTGGAAAACATGGAAAGCACATTCACTAATCAAGTAGAGAGATTCAGAACATAAATATATTGCACATAATTATCAGTAAACTATTGAAGACTTTACTTACAGCATATTTCATATCCTCATAATTTGTATAATCAACCAGGCCAAAGGTTCCTAATTACAGAGTTAGAGTTTAATGTGAGCAAAGAAAAGCAAACCAAGCCCAGAATAAACCTAAAATTCTTCACTGAATTTGTAGCATATAAGCAGATCCATTGTGCAATAATAGTCAAACTCTATATTTATACCTTCACTGTCATTGGTAACTTCAGCAAAGCACACATCACCAGCTTTTCGCATGTGGTCCTGGAACATTGAACATGTCACTGTCATCTTCAAATATGCAATTAAGCAAACCTTAAAAAAACAAAATCTCAGGCATCAATTTTTTCATTACTTTCAAATCTTGCCAGGAAGCAGAATCTGGAAGACCACGCACAATAACTGCATGAAGCAAAGATAATTTGTTGAGCATATACAATGTACATACACATGTAGCATTGACTTAAAGGTAAACCTCTTAAAGTGTCATTTAGAAAGTCAAAATATTACCCCGATACTCAGAATGACGAGAAACGCCATAACGCCCTCCACCTCCACCACCTCCACCCCCACCACCATAGCCACCACCACCACGACGATCACTTGAAGATGGTGGACCTCTACCACCATGAGCGAGCTCAACCTATGTTTTATTGCATAAAAAATCAGTCCCAATATAAAGAGCAAGATGTATGCATTGTCAACGTATTGTGCAATTCTTAACAGAAAGTACCCAAGTGTTCTTACCCTCAATCTACAGCCATCAAAGTTGTAGCCATCTCGGCCCCTGATAGCATCTTCTGCATCTAGAGCATTCTCAAACTGAAGAAGTTGAAAGTCAAAGTCAAATCATGGATTCAAAAGTCAAACCAACAAATAATCTAAATGAAAGGCAGGCACACAGATAAAAGAATTAAATATATGCATAAAACATCATAACTTATAATGAGAATAAAAGAAGCACCTACCTCAACAAAACAATAGCATGGTGGGCGAGGGGGAATCTTCAATTCAATATCCAGAATACGCCCATACTAGCATGAAATAAGGTAAATAAAAAATAAGCAAATGCCACTTTAAGCTTCAAGAAACAAGGCACAACTAAGAATCAAGCTGGAACAAGAAGTTTCATTGCGGGAAAACAGCAGAACAATAACTAAAATAGAAACTGCTAGTGTCATTAATTTCTTTTCCATGTATGCAGTAATAGATTTGAACAGCTTAAACAAGTGTTAACTATAACCTTATAGAACAAATCTTCAACTTCCCGTTCTTTGATATCTGCAGGAAGGTTTCCCACATAGATTGTGCGAGAAAATCGACCACTCATCGTGTTGACTATGGGGGGAAATCGGTAATTGTGTTTGCAGCAGCACTGAATATAGAAATTAAATCATAAAACAAATTAACATCTTAAAGTAAGAACTCTTGAGAAAAAAAAAAAAAAAAAAAAAGCTAATATATTTGTACAATGAATTTTATCATTTTGTATTGGGCTTGATAATATCAGTTCAAAGCAAATTCTGAAAAACTCTAAAGCAAACCGAAAGAGCAATCCTTGAGTTGAGCAGCGCTCCACAAGCTCCATGCTCATATGCTCCAAAGCTAAAACATTTGAATTAAAATTTGGTTTCCTCATCCTGCCTAATATTTTTACAGATGAAAAGCTCTTCTGAGTGTGTGAACATGCCAGTAGATATTAATACCCATAACACCACCCTGAACTCCCCCTCCCCAAAAACACATCCCTAGGTATGATTCCAGAGCAAACTGAAAGAGCAATCCTTGAGTTGAGCGGCGCTCCACAAGCTCCATGCTCATGAGCTCCAAAGCTAAAAAATATTTGAATTAAAATTTGGTTTCCTCATGCTGCCTAAATTTTTTTTGCAGATGCAAGCTCTTCTGAGTGTGTGCAACAACCTCTCAGTATATATAAATACCCAAAACTCCACCCTGAATTCTCCCACTCCCCGCACACATATCACTATGTATGATTCCAAAGCTCATTTTTGTCCATGCGCTCGAAATCTATCATAAACAAAGCATCTGCGTCATGATATGAAGTAAGATTTCCATGTACAAATGCATCCGCCTTGTGCAGATTTCGTGTAAACTAAACTGAAGAAAAATGTCCGTATAAGAATACAATAATACTACTCATAAACATTTTAATTAATGTTGATGTGTAATTAGAAGTGCAATAATTATATTATCCATGAATATCATACAAAAGTATTTAAGAACTCCTATTCTCCTAAAATTGAAGGTGTTAAACTTGGGAGAGTCCTGTGATAAAACATAGAACTCAACACTTGAAAGACCACAGCAGTATGGAAGAACTCTTATCTCCTCAAAACTCAAGAGGTTACAACTAGGAAAAGTCTTGTGAAAAAACTTAAAACCCAACATTTGTAGGACGGAAGTGGCTTAGGAGCACCCCTCCCCATCCCTACACCCAGAAAAAGGCAGTTCAAAGGGGTGGAACACCACAAATATGGTCTCTAATATGCTTCACTTAACTACAACCAGAAGCAGAATCCACATAGCCCATTCACCCTTATAGACTAGCTCACTAGTCACTAGTCACTAGCATAAGCACAAAACAACAGAGAGAGTAGCAAATTTTGTAATACAGATTTTAAAAATGCACTCTTTCATACATTCAAATACTCAAATGATGAAATGCACACTATGCATCAGAGTAATACTCAAAAATCTACAATTTTGCAAAATACTGGTGAAGAGTCAGTTTCAACCCTCGATTTAGAATTGAAAAAATATGTGAGGAAACTCTTAAAATAAAAAAGCTCTTTATGCACTCCATAGAAAATCAAAACATCACAAAAGATCGAGCTTTATTTGTGAGAATTGAAGTACATGCCAAAACTGAGCCGACAATGCAAAAGCACACAGCAAATTAAGAAAAGAAAAAAAAAAGTGACGAACGCACACAAATGGAGAAACTGTAACTTCTCTCGAAATAATCAGCACAGCATTTGCAGCCACCCTAGAACTTGAGCTAAAGAGAAAACAATGGCGTGACTTAGCTGACGTTGTTCGATTCCCTCACGTCGGTTCAACTAGTTGGGATTCCTAAACGTAGAAGTGTAGAGGATCTGGATAAAATACCTGAGATTCGGTTGGTGTCGAAGCAGAATTATTAGATTTGTTCGAGCTCCTCTGACGGGGACTGTCTCGTGCTCCTGATTGATGTGGATTTGGGCGAATCTAGGGTTTCTAATCGATACGCCGTAGATAGTATATATGGAAATTGCAATAGGCTCCCTTCTACTTTGTCATAATTATAAAAAAGATTTCCTTTCTCACCTTAATGGGGTGTTTGGTACTTGGTAGGTCTTACCAAAGTCAATTTCATACTTTGTGAAATTGTAATTTTATGGTAATCTGAATTACAATTCTTCTCCTTAATTTCATACACCGTGTAAATACTCCGTTGATAGTGTATGTGCATTGCTCATGGGTAAACAAGGCACATTTTTTTGTGGATCAAGTATAATTTTAATATACTAAATATACGTTATTTTTTTGTATAGTCCAGGATTGATTTCCTCTGTAGACACAGTGACTAATCCCCTAGTTGAATTGTAGGTACCTATATTGAGTGAGACATTATTTGATAGTATACAATATGTATACGAAGAATGTACATTTTATTCAGAGTCCACACAGATATGTGAACAATAATCTATGAAATAATAATTGGGTATAACATAAGTAAATCAACCCTATGTGATAGGTTTAGTTGAAAATGTGATAGCAAAAATTATTGAGTTACATCATGGTGTTTTTCTTGGAATGTTTGACATGACGATAACTATTGAGTTATATTAGTTCGTCACCTCATAGTGTTTCCTTTACATTATGGATAATATAAATACCACTTTGAGACTAATTCAATCGAGTCTCAATTGAGGCTAATCCAATCGAGTCTCAATTGAGCCTGTTGGGTTGGTTGGGAGCTCTGACGGGGTGTTAGGAAGTATAAAGAACCAATAAAATAAATAAAACGATGCTTTTCACATAAATAAATAAATTTAGGAGTATAGTATTGAAGGTTTTATACAGATTACAGACAAGAAATGGTACGATTTGCCCAGTCTAAGATCCTAGCTCTACTAAAATCAACATTACCAGGTCTAAACAAGATTCACCTGTCACCAAGATGAGGATATAAACAATTCATGGTACAAGCAACCAGGAATGACATCAACCTGAAAGTTAGCTTGTATACTAGGTGGCACTCTGAGAGTAGAATTCAAACCTGTCCAAAATGTAGCAGCATAGCAGAGTGCCATAAAAAACAAAAATATTTCCAAAATGCTAGCCTGAGCTGGCTGTGGCTACCCTTTGGTTCTCATGATAGTGATGCTGCCTTTCCCACCTTCTGTTCGAATTTTAGTCTTCCCCACGACAGGCTTTCCTGAAAAAGCAGATGTGGGATACAAAACTGAAGCGCTTTCATTCTTCTTGGGTAATGGCGGGGTGCTGATTCGTTGGTTTATGTCATTTAGAGTCACATCTCCATGAACACCGCATGGTTTAACAAAATCAAATGGGTAGACGACAGAAGAAGTGACCTTAGGAGACTGCATATGTGATTTTCTGCCTGGTGAATTAGAAAACCGCATGAATTTAAGTAAGCGAGTCTAAGTCCATAGTGTAAAAGTAACTGAGTTTTCTTTAAGAAATATTAAGACAATGTTGGGTCAGACCATGTACAATTTATTTAGGGGGTGATCAGGAAGCAAGTACCTTTAATGATGATGTTTCGACGAGTTTTAACAGGATGATGCTGTTGTATAACATTAGATCCACTTCCAAGAGCTTTGTTGCAAAATCCTGCAACATCAAATCAATTTTAAAATTTAAGACAAGAATGACAAGCAAAAATAAAAGATTGACAGTAGAGGAAGAAGAATATGAATGAGACCTGCAGTATCAAGCTGAACATCTGATGCTGCATCAGCAGACACGCCACTGTTTCCAGTATAATTACTAGTCAAAATTATATTATTTTACTAAACAAGATGATTAATCTCAAACATAAAAGGCTTCAAGAAACATACGGATTCTCAGGGCTGAACTGCATCTCAACATCATTAAAGCAATCACTAATCCATCTCTCAGGTGACTGATCCAGGTTCTCATTACCAGATGCAGGCATATCTGTTGGTAAACATTATATAACTATATCAAATACTTTCCATGGATCTGGTTATCTCTAATAAAACAAAAACTTACAAAAACTACATACCTGCAAATCCTGAAACCCATTGGGATATTTCAGACTTGAAATTTTCATCCTCCTGATGACAACAAAAGCACACGTCAGGCTACATTACTTGACACACTAAATGAATCGAGAGAACTAGCTCCTATCTGGAAATCATTCAAGCACATGCCCTGAGTCACCTTAGAAAATCATGAACAAGAAAAGTTCGAATTGAAGGCTTCTTAAGTTAGATATTGTGCTTATGTTCATAATCACTTTCTGAGCAATCAGTTGAGCCATAGAATAAATTGCTTAAAAACACAAGTAAACTCAAAAATATATATTCATTATACTTGCTATTTTGTGGCAATCAGGAAATGTGTTGTGATGAAAGCAAAACTAATACATTGGACAAATATGGTGAATTAAATGAATGCAGGATATCATTACGGCTAATTGGCTGAGAGATTATCGTAAATTTGACAAGTTCAAAATGAACCACACAATCAACCTTTGAGTTCATTGATGCAGATGATGGTTCCTCGTTGCAAAGTGAACCCAGACCTTCTGATCCAAACTCTAGCATTCGGCGCCTTTTTACTTGTGAGGAGGGTTCCTTATCATTGTTTCCTGCAAAAATTTCAGCAAAAACATAATGTACTGCACAATGCTCCAAACCAATTATCAACAATATACATTTGTATTAAAACACGCAGACATATTTGTGTATACGTTGCTGAGTCAACAGATAGTGATAGTTGACATACATATACCAGTAAATCAGTGACTATTAGCCATGAAATAGTAAAAAGGAGGGTGGGGATTATCATCATACCACAGCTGCTAAACTGGTAAGGCAAGTCTCCATACGACTTGACTGGAGTAGCTCCCTCATCATCAAACATAAAGGAAAGATCTTCATCTTGGCTCAGTAGGTAATCAGGTATGTCTGCTTTGCAAAAGCAAAAAGAATTTAACATCAAACAACTTCAAGTGTGACTCATATAATACATAAAAGAAACAAGCCTCACCGATATTGGCATCATCTCCCAGACTAAAATCTCCACCACGCCATTCCCACGTATTGCTGTCAGCATTTGGAACAGATAATTCAGTTTTCATAAACAAAACTCTTTTGACTCTAAAAGCACACAAGTCAATCTCAAACTTCCAATAATTCTAAGAAACATCATATCTGTAAATCAAATTGAACACGGACAAACATAAACGTTCATTCGCTAAAACAGAAAATGCCGGTGTTGAAATCAAAACTAAAATACCGGCTGCACTTGCAACCGACGGATCTATTTAGAAACACGATCAATCCACTGGAAATTTTCTCAAAAACAGCACAATCTCAACAAAAAAACAGTCCAAAATCCATACAAACACACAGAAAAATCAAACGGACCAAAAGGCAGCATCCTAACTACTCAAAAACAGGAAACAGGAGGCAACCGGGAGGCCTGACTGAGTCGATTCAGTAACCGAGACTCCGGCGACTCAGTGATGCAATGAGTCAAGGCTTATAAAGCAGTACAACTGCAAATGAGGATGAATCTGATATTACCTGAGGTCCATTACCGGTCAAAACAGAAGCCGGCGAGAGGAGTACGGCAACAGGATGTCGGAGCTCCGATTTGTTCGATCTGCTTTGCGGATTTCTCTACCGTCGTGTTCTACTGCTCTCTTCCACTTACGGGGGGCCTCCAGGCGTATACATGTTAACAGATATTTATTGTAATTGCAATTGCCTCCCCAAAAGTTTGTCTTAATCCTGACATGTCTAGAATTGTAGACGTAATAAGATACTCATATGTAATCACGATACAGATATCTATTTTCTTATTAATAAAGTAACATCGAATTGTAGAAGTAATAAAATAGTCACATGTAATCCGATACATATATATATTTCCTCTCACATGTAATCCGATACAGATATCTATTTCCTTACTAATAAAGTAATCGAGTCAGAATTTTACAAGCGCATTCCAAGTATAATTGGGATTAGTCTCACAGTAATAGTAGAAATACTGAATATTATAGGTATAAAATATAAATAAATAAAAATAAATTCATGGGTATTTTATAAGGTGTATACATAATTAAATATTCTTTTTATTAATATTTATTGAATGTTTTGTGGGTATTTTTGATTTACAATAAAGTTTGGGTAACCTTGTCTAATTACATAACAAATAATTATTGTATTTGTAGTGGTTTATATTATTAACTTATATATGGTAGGGCTTTAGAGAAGTTGCTTCCAAACCCTATCAAATATTGTCATTGGACTCTTTTGGGCCTAGGGTGAAAATGAATTATGTTGTTGGAACTTGGAATTATTAAATCTAGTTAACAATTTGATAATATTGTTTTTATACTTTACTTTACATACATATTTACATAAATTTGACTTGATTTTATTTGGATAGTTCCGAATTTCGATATCTCATTACTTTAGAAAAGATAATATGATATTAAGTATACAACCAATTCGATAACAATATGATCATTATAAATGATATTTACACCATAAGGTTTCTAACTTGACTCTTTGTGGGAATTGTTTATTAGCATTTTCAGTGTGAGTCAATCAACTATGATAATTTAAGTTAATTTATTTTATTGTGATTTTTTGTCGCCTATAAGGTAAGTTTCATCTAGAGTATGTTGTCAAATAACGATTGTAATTTTTTTTTTCTTTTTTTATAAATCAAAGACAGGAAGTTAAATTGATCGCTTATCGATAATTGAAATATTAAAAAATGTTATTTATTTTTTCTATGCAACTGGAAAATTCGTTGAAGTCATTTTCTCTCTTTATTCGTTATATATACTTTTATGAAATAAAGTATTCAACGGCTGACTATTGAAAAAGAATGAAGGAGAAAGCACAAACTTCCAGCTGGAATGCCTATATTTTGAATGAGAATTTATTTTATCGAATGAAAATATAATCTCGATTTCACTACTTAAGGTGTATATATAAAATAAATTTTATTCTTATTTAATAATTTATAAATTACATATTAAAGATAAATTACATTTTAAAGACATTGTGCGATGATTCTACCAAGTGATAATTTTTTATTTTTCTTTTATGATTCTTTAAACATTATATTACATTGTTCTTATAGTTTTTATAAAAAAAAATACATTATTTAATGACCATGCAAAATTTCTTATAATTTCAAAACTCATTTAACAAAACTATTTAAGCATTAAGCATTTAAGTCATAATGTCACTCCATTACACAATTTCGAACTAAGAAATATCCTTGCCGACAAATAAGAATTAAGAAATATCATATTAATATTATAATACGACCATGACATGAGTATAATTGGATTACAAAATCTTAATAAGTAGTTGCGTAAAATTATAATAGAACAAAGTGTATTTTTTCGTCTCTGAGTTATAAGGTAATTGTAAAATTAATCTGTAATTGTTGGTCTTGCTCATTTTTAAGACTTGCTTCCAACGGCATGGTGGGGTAGCTAGATTGAAGTAATGGGTCAAGAATATAGTTTGGCAAAGCGAAAAACATCATCATCATCATCATTATTATTAGTGCGAAGAAAACATACTGTACAGTTACTACACCCAATGGTATGCACATGGTAAAGCTTTTTCTTGTGTAACAATTTACATACCACACATGAGAGGTAAATCGTAAACCACACTAAGAATGTATTGCGCGATAAACTCGATGAGAAAATGCTACTAATAATTAAATTTGTGAATATAATAACCACTTGCAATTGTTAAATTTGTTGTTTGAAAAATGTGGTGTCCTCAAGGCTCCTCCATTGAATTGGTAGGGAAACAAATTGACTTTTTTCATCTAAAATCACCATATTGGGTATGGATAGGCTTATTACCAAAAATTCATGCAGCATTGCAACCTAGTCAAAGTTTTGGTTGATTGTTGACTTGCCTAATGCTATTATTGTGCGACCTAACACTATGCAAGAACCCAACAACTATGTACACTAGTTGTAAAGTGAGTGAACATCAGCCCTACTATCATTGAACACAAACTAGTGTGAAAACCTAACATACTATGACTTGGTTTAATTTATATTAAGTGTTTGACTTGTGTAGTGTGTGTGGAAACAGATTGCAGACAACAACTTATTGCTTGGCAGTTAAAATTTTAAATTTGTTGGCTAATTAATAATACTATAATATTTTTAAATAAAAAAAATGTTGGAGTTGGACAAACATGGGAGCCTAGGATTACATTATCTTCTTGTGCTTGGACTTTCTCTAACAAACAACATGTTCCAACCCCACTTCCAATGAAACACAAAGACCAGACAAAATGCCCATTTTCCAATTCTTGTCAAGTAAATATTTTATATTTTATATTTTTTGTTAATAAAAAAATATTGTCAAACAATATAATGACTTCGAAGTCATTAAGTATTTAATTAAAATTGAATTTACTCAACCAAACATATTCGTGAGAAAGGAAATAAGGGCCCACATGAGCAGTTCAACTGTTTACATAGGTAAAATTTAGAATAAGAGATAAGGGGAGTAACCTCTCAAAATGAGGATTTTTTTTATTTTTTATTTTTAGGTAGGGGGCTTTTTATACACAGTGAATCTATAATTTTTATGCAAGAATATGAGTTTATCAGCACTAACTCATACCTACCCAATGCATATCCTTAAATATTGACTCATCACTATATATATAACATTTAGTCCTTCAAAAAATTCACAACTTATTTTTTTATACTTAATATCAAATTTTCAGTCCTAAAAAACAACTATATATAAAAAGAAAAAAGAAAAAGTATGCTTCGAGAGAGTAACACTCTGTTACCAAGTACATGAAACTTGTATTTGTTTAATATTTTTATTTATTTATTTTATTTATCCTTTTGTCTAATGCAAATTGTAATGGGATCAAATCTAGCTCCTACAAGCTACAACTAACATTAGTCAACTGTGATTAATATTAACATTATTATTATTATTTTATATTTTTTTTAAAGAATCTGAGCACACCCCAAAAAAGGTATTGGAGTGTGGAGACACAGCCAAGTACTAAAGGGATCGGATATCGCATCATTGGACCTAATCATATAATTTAGTACCAGATTGCATCTAACTTTCATTGATTCTGTAATCCAAATCTTCAGAAATTAAAAATAAATAAATAAATGAATATATATATATATATATATATATATATATATATATATATATATATATATATATTATTTTCTTTTCCTTTTATAATGAACTTGCAAGTCTTGCATGGTGGTTATTGCTTGTTATCACATGCCAGACCACGCATGTTGCGGACATAATCATAACATGGAAACTAAACTTTATTATTTGCCCTAAATAAGCTACAGAGAATGTGGGAAGTTGGAAAAGTACGTAGTAATGTTTTTATACTAGAATATATATGTTACAGGCTTTTCGCAGATGCAGGAAATTTGTATGCTTTAGCGCCACACACACACATATATCATATATGCATGTGTTAAATTAGTTTTGATACTTGGATAACCTAATTAAATTCGTCGATGGAACATTAGTTCAATAACAATAAGATATGAAGTTGAGTGTCCGTGAGAACCTATGTTGGCTTATCTCTTTGTGACCCTTTTGTCGATTATGGTCATAAAGTGAAATTCACCCAGAGTGCACATTCGGATAACAGATGCAGACTTATGGGAGGGATGGTTGAGTAGGTAGAGAATGGTTTTCGTACCAAACTGTTTGTAAATGTGTATAAATAATACGGGGTAATAACATTTTCATTGGCATTTTCATATATAGTGACCGAATGGATGGAACATAATTCTTGAACTAAAAAGTCACAAGTTCAATTACTGCCAATACCTTATTGATCAAGCCCGCTATACATCATGATCTCCTAAGCCTGATTTACTTCTCATGTGTCGCTTACCCAATACACATCTTCATATAGTGATTGTGAATTTCTCTCGTTATTCGAAACAAATACTGAATTGTGTGTTTGCATTGAATATGAATTAATATAAAACATAATTGTAGGTGAGATAGTATGACAATGCAGCATAAAATGGGGGGAATTTGGTAGAGTAATTAAGTATGGTAAGGGGGAGTGGTTATGAAAGGGTGGCGTCACGTGAAGGACGAGGTTGGCCTTTACTAAAGACTAAATAGAGGACCACAACACAGACCACAGTACAAAATAGCAGAAGAATTGCAATAAAGGCAATAAAGAGGGAGGAGCATATCCTTCGCCATTCCCGCAAGATTTTGACAAAGTAATCAATCAAAGTTAAAGGTAAATCCAACAAAGTTAGTCACATACAACATTCCCCTCCCATGCTTCATCATGCCTTAGCTTCTTTTTTCTTTACCATCATCTTCTACTTCATCCTCTCTTAATTCTTATCAAGAGTGCGCTCTCGTTCGTTCAAATAATTATGTGTTAAAAAATATCATAAAGTGACATTTTTAAGTGTTTATTTTGAAGCATTAATTTAGGTGGGGACCACTTCTGGTTTTGATTAGGTCAATGTGGATTAAGATTTTCCTCATTCAGATGGTGAATTTGATATATACACTCAAAATGGATAATGAGTTAATAATAAATTGATTTTCAGAGTATACCAATTGAATTGGAAAAAAAAAAAAAAGAGAGAGTTTGGACCTGGCAGAGCATTTGGAAGAACATCACGATGACTTAATGACTCAACAAACATGGTCAAATGCCAGTGTACACAACCCACTTTGAGTATAATCTCCACACTACCACTGTCGTAGGTTAGAGAGGTTAGTAAGCGAATTACTACTACTACTACCGTTACAAGGTCTTAGAATCGACTATTGTATGAGTGCACTATATTAAAGTTTACATGCCAGACTTTAATAAGAGTAAAACTGTGTGGGCATTATGAAAAGCCATATTAGTCTCATAGTGGTAAATATTGGATGAGGGGTTATCTTAATGTGAAAATTAAACCAAAAACAATAATAAAAATAAAGTTGGTGAATGCATAAATTTTACTATTTGGCGTTATATTTTATAAGTTTTTCCATGATTTGTATAAATAAATTTTATCCCAAAATTATATCACTTAATATGAGTTAAAAAGCTTGTCATTAAGTGATATTAATTTTACATTATTGAGCCACTAATTGCCAACTAATGCAGGAATATTTGTAACATTCCCCAATATAAATATCATACTAATCACACAATTAAAATGTAATCATTGTAATCATAAATGCCAGAAAATAACCCAACATATTTCAAGAATACCTGATTAAAGTTTTGTTGAAAAATGTATAAAAACTGCTAATGAGTAAAATAAATGAATAATGTTAAACGTAATGCATTAAATTACTTTTATTTTTTATCATGATTATAGTAAATTCAAATTATTGGTGAAAAAATGTTGAATTCCGCCAACCAAATGACCATGTGATCCAAATTTACAAGTATTGCATATAAATGTAAATTTCAATATACAAAATCTCCATAAAACCAATTAGGAGTAAAAGCAACTCTTGTCATTTTTATCTTGGTGAAATTTATAATGTTTAATTACCATCAAATTACACTCTAGAGACCAATATGCAATACTACATGCCATACAATAAAAATATATATATAGACGATTTATAATATATAAATTTAAGAAGAAGTTTATCACAATTCGAAACATCTATTGCAAATAAAACATTGTGACAGACTCCCTTGATAAGCTTGGTGCTCACCAATATAGGGATTGGGCATATATTATCAACATTTGTACCAAAAAATATGGCAAAAGATCCATAAATTTGATATATCACCTAAAAAGTGGGAGAAATATACTAACAGAGTTCAGAGAAAAGTTAAGAAAATTGTGGCTCCAAAATTGAGGATAAAATCTCAACCCTTCTTTCCTCTTTGGCACTTTTTGGTTCTTGATCTTGACATTGTCAAACGCGAAAAGAAAAAGTTATCGGGGCTTGAACGAAATAAATGAAAAGTAGGAGGACGGGTTCGGTAATATCATTTTCTTGAATCCTCGTTCTAGTGTACGTTACTTTTATATGTATATTTTTCCCTCTCTTCGCTCTCTTTCGAAAAATTCTCTCTCTCTCTCTCTCTCTCTCTTTATATGCATTATTGTAATGTTGTGATGCTACAAATGTATCTATCGCTCTACAGCTGTGCTTGTTGTGTTGCGGTGGCATCTTCTCTTTGTGTGGGTGAGGGGGGTGGGGTGAGCGGCGTGGGTGGGTGGTAGGGTCCCAGTGGTCTTTCTTTATCAGCACGAGAAAAAGTCTATTCCTCTCCCCGTCTTCCCGCTTCTTCTTGAATTTCGTCTCTTTCCTCGCTGAGAGGGAAAAAAAAATGCAATCTTGAAGTGTCTCTGAGAGTGTTGAGAGGGGGAGAAGATTAGATAGTAGCGAGAGTGAGGTCCACAGATAAGTGATATACATATAGGTATAGCGAGATAGGACCACGCGGATGAGGGTGGAGAGTGTGGTTGTGGAGAGAGAGAGCGTTGAGAGTCAGGTGAGGAAGAAAGAAGGAGGAGGAGGAGAAGGGGTGATGGATACTCCGGAGAGGAACAAGAGCAACCAGATCGCGACACCCATTTCCAAATTTGAGGTTTTTGTTACTGATTTGGTCTTAAAGTTTGCAGCTTTAACTGATTTTGTTGTTTCTGGTTCCATGGGTTGTGGGTTTAGCCTTGTTTGCGCTCAATTAGGTTCCAAGATTTGGGAAATGGGTGCTTGATTTATGGCATTTTGGTTTATCTGAAGATTGTTGACTAATTGGGGTTTTGTCTATTTGGTCTCATGCTTCTGACATGATTTGCATGTTTATGTCTGAATTTGCTCTTTGAAGGGTCTGAATTAGAATGGTGTTGTTTAACTTGGGAGTTCTTCTTCTTCTTTGCTTCCCCATTATAATTTGCTTGATCTGAAGTGTTGGTCACGAATGAGGGATTTGGTTAATTAATGAGATATTGTGGCAATTGTATGTGTGAATTTGCTCTTTAAAGGGTCAGAATTAGAATGGTTTTTCTTTAACTTAGGAGTTCTTCTTCTTCATTTCAACTTCCCCTTTCTAATTGATCTGATCTGAAGTGGTGGTATCAAGTGAGTTTTTTGGTTAATTAATGAGATTTTTTGTGGCTTAAGAAGCCTGCCATTTGAAGGATAATCTAGTGGTTTTGGACTACTAAGAAGTGTGGGTTTTGCTGATTTACTGGCTGCTGAGCAAAGTTAGGGTTCTTGGTGAATCTAAGTGATGGAACTGGAAACTAATGCTATATTGAATGTTAACATTATGCTTTTGCTGCTAAGTCATGTGTTTCTCTGTTACTTTGGCTGCTATTGATCTTATGCATTTAGTACATTTTTTGTGAAGTGTATCGCTCTTTGAGCTGGATTTTGTCTAACATTCTGAATATGTTTTCTCCCTTGCTTGCAGGACTCCCCTGTCTTCAATTTCCTTAACAGCCTCTCCCCAATCAAGCCGGTTAAGTCTGTACACATCACTCAGACTTTCAATTCTCTCAGTTTTGCATCTCTTCCATCTGTTTTCACTTCACCCCATGTGAATACATTGAAGGAATCAAGATTCCTAAGAAGGTATGCTATTTGCTCCTTCAAGTGAATTATAATGGCAGTTTTTATCTAGTTTGTAGTCTACTTTTATCAGTGTGTATCTACTTTCTAGCATTCTTGGTTGATTTGTTTCTTTCTTCAGGCATCAACTTCCCGATCCATCAAAACCCGAGTTTTCTTCTGATAATGATCATAGAGTTGAGAGACCCGTGGGCACTGATTTAGATGTTGCTAATGATGCCAGTGAGAAAGAGGAGGAAAGTTTTGATCCTCAAAGTTGCATTGTTGATGCTTCTGTCCAACCATCTCATGAATCGCCAAAGATTTCAGCTGAGCTTGTAAGAACATTAGATTACGAGTGCAGCAGCCCGATGCCAAGCTCTGGTGTCAAAAACAAAAGTTTGTCGCAATTTGCTGGTAGCTCGGTGACAATCATCCCGTTGGTGCAAGATGTGTCGGGGAAAGGTTTGATGGGAAGTGAGGTGAATATGGAAGGGGTAAGTCAAGTTGATAGGAATAAAGAAGCTGCGGGGTGTGAATGGGAGAGTTTGATAACTGATGCTGCTGATCTATTAATCTTTGATTCGCCCAATGACGCAGAGGCCTTCAAGAAAGCAATGGATTCGAGTCCGAGGTCTGTTCCCTTTGTCGCCAACGAAATACAGAACATGGAAACGTTTAGTACGGTTGGTTTTAGTGAATTAGTTGGCGATGGAAGTGAAACACAACATCAATCTGCCCAGCCGGGTGGGGGAAATGAACTCCACCAATATGCGGATGCCCAGGACATAATCCCTGATTCTTCTCTAAACAATCCCGTGACTGGGGGCCCAAACGAGATGGATGCTGAGGTGAGGAATCCTATTCGTTTACACTTTTTATTAATTGAATGATGCCATTTTTTTAGCCTATGCTAAATTCCTTGAGAAATTACCCATATGATGTAGAAAGCTGTAGCACTTGCATGGTTTTTAATGGAGTTTTATGATAATTTTTGTATGGTTTGTTCGATATATAGCCTCATATTGGCTTAGTATAAAACTATAAATTGATGTGTTTCTTCTGTAGTACCAAAAGAAGTGATACATTAATGCCAACTTGTATTACTAGATTAGGTGTTAGCAGATTTCACGCATCAATTCCTGATTTTGACAAAACAATCTTTTTCGTGTTTGGTCCTACAGATGGTTTCCGGGTTATATCGTGGAATGAGGAGGCGCTGTTTAGTCTTTGAGATGACGGGAGCTCGGAGGCAACCTTTAGATGACAATTCAGGTTCAAGTTCTTCCATATTGGCTGAACATGATGGAAACACGACCTCTACTGAAAAGCATTTGGTTGCTGTGAATGAATCTTCAAGGCGCATTTTACCTGGAATTGGCTTGCATTTAAACGCCCTTGCTGTAACTCCTAGGGATGGCAAGGGTGCCAAACACGAATCTTTTGCTTCAGGAAAACAGCTGATAATTGCACCCAGCTCGGCTGCCAATTATCATTTGATCACTACCAGTCAAGACTCATTGAATAATTCTCTGGCTGTAGTCTCTTCGGAAAGAGAAATAGTCCCTATGCGAAATGGAGCTTCTCTTAACGAAGACGCTAGTCAAGAACCTAGATATGTTACTAATGAAGAGCTCAGCCAGAGTAGTCCCAAGAAAAAGAAGTACGTCTCTCTCTCCCCTCTCCCCACGAAAGAATAATATTTCAATGTATGGAAATATTACATTTTTACATATCGTTACGAATCTTGCACTTTCATCTTATGAATTACTGGACTTTCAGGCGTAAAGTGGATTCTAAAGAGAGCGAAGGTTGCAAGCGCTGCAACTGCAAGAAATCTAAATGCTTGAAACTGTAAGTTTTAATTGCCTTTTGGAGTTTCATTCCAAAGCCTTTTTATTTATAATGTACTTAGGTAGCCCCGAAATTTTGAACTGCTGTTCCTTCGAGTCCCTGATGGGATTCATAGTCTCAGCCTCTCAGGATTGCGGAATAATGTATCTGATAGTGTACTTTCTTAGTCCATAACTAAGCTTCAATATAGATTAGAAGTGCACAACTAGGGGAATGATTTCTAATACGATTTTGGATTGCAGTTATTGTGAATGTTTTGCTGCCGGTGTATACTGTGTGGAGCCTTGTTTATGTCAAGAGTGTTTCAACAAGCCAATTCACGAAGATACTGTCCTTGCAACTCGCAAACAGATCGAGTCTAGAAATCCACTTGCGTTTGCTCCCAAAGTGATCAGGTCCACCGACTCTATGTCTGAAACGGGGGTGAGTAGCACAAGATGTCTGCATTCGAATTTTGGCTTTATCGAATGATGACTTTAAGGGATAACTCAAATGATTTGTCTTTTGCTGCCATTGCAGGATGACTCCAACAAAACCCCTGCTTCTGCTCGGCACAAGAGAGGATGCAATTGCAAGAAATCGGGTTGTCTGAAGAAATACTGCGAATGCTATCAGGTTCTTTTTCTTCCCCCCCTCGGGACATTTCATATGGTTCTTGATTGTCAGCTGCTGATGCAGAAAGTCGTTTTATCTTGTTCGTATAGGGTGGTGTTGGATGCTCGATTAATTGCAGATGCGAAGGCTGTAAGAATGCGTTTGGTAGAAAGGATGGTAAGTCTTAGTTATACATTTTAAGCTGTTAAACACAAAAGGATAGGATGTTTTGAAACTCCTAAGCCTTGTCTGGTTTCTCGCTTTGCTTGAATAGGCTCTGATCCCGACTTGGAAGAAGAGGAAACAGATCTCTTCGAGAAGAGTGTCGTTGACAGGAGTTCACAGAAGCTTGCCATTGTCCAGAATGAAATCGAACACATCCCCGATTCTGCACTGCCTGCAACTCCACTTCGGTTAAAGAGGTACCACCGCGAACCAAATTTTTTTATTCTCGACGTAAAAAACTGAACTTTCCAGACCTAATTCATACATTTCTCGTCCAGACCGCAAATGCAGTTCCCATTTTCGTCCAAGAACAAGCCACCAAGATCATCGTTTCTTTCCATTGGATCTTCGTCTGGATCTGCCAGCCAGGGACTCGGGAGACCAAGCTTCTTCCAATCGCTCCCGAAGTTTGACAAGCAGTTCGAGACCATCAAGGAGGACGAGAACGAAATGCCAGACGTTCTTCAAACAGCCTGCAGGTCTCCCATCAGTGGCATAAAGTCGGGATCTCCAAACAGCAAGAGAGTCTCGCCTCCTCATCATCACAGCGAGTTTGGAACGTCATCTTCCCCGGGGCGAAGGAGCAGCAGAAAGCTGATTCTGCAATCCATCCCCACATTCCCTTCTCTCACTCCAAATCAGTGAAGAAAGAAAGATCAGATGCCCCGGCTAGGGTCACAGGGCGAGGAGTAAACCTCGTTAAAAGAAGAAAGATCAGATGCCTTTTGTGTCTGTAGTGTAGTTATAAGTGAGCTGTTATTTTTCCAGACTTTGGGCCTGCAGTTATATTTGTAAATTAGCTTGTTTGCTTCCTTAATAACCTTGTAGTCCTAATAATAAACTTTTTAGAAGTCATAAATCACCTGTTATATCTACTTCTGGTAGCTTCACTGCACTATAAATTCTTCAACTTTGATGTTCTATCATTGAATTTGAGGATGCTGGGCATATATACTTGCTGCATTTAGAGAGTTATGTTTACTGGTATAGGTTGTCTAGTTAGTGTGCAACATAGTTTTTTTGGGTGACCAGAAAGCTTGTTGTCATTATTTGAGGGTGTGTATTGGGTAAATTGTGCCATGTGGTTATAGTCGGCAAAAGATCACAAAAAGGTAAATCAACCTTTTTTTGCAGTAAAAAAAATTGTGTATTAAGCGTATATATTTATTAAAATTATTTTAAGTATAGTAGCTGTACGTTATGCTATCTTATTCAAGATAGAGATTTCAGAATCTTTGGTAAACAACTATACAAGTTATTCATAGTTAGAAAACTCACAATTTTTGTCTACTTATTTTTTTCTTTTTGGATCCAAAGGGAAGGGATCGGATAACATTGAAAATGGCTTGCTCAATGTTTTAGTTTCGTGTCGATCTTGTGGAGATTGTCAATCCCATGATATCGTCTATAAATTTCTAGCTAAGACTTTCACTAGACCGCCAGCACACTTCGAAATCCGGTTAAATGTCTCTTAGGCGAATTTTTTATTATCTTCTAATAATATACATTGATTGTGTTGGATGGACCAAATTTAATTAGTCCAATAATGTGTTTTGTTCAAATAGATAGGAGCAACAAGCTGGCCAGTTTTGTTTCTTATTTGTGCCAATCCGCATTATATTAGGTACAACAACATCATCTAGTTTAGTATCTCAAGCATTTTTCATAAAAAATAATCCAATTAAAAACAATATTTCTTTTCTCTATTATGAATGGTTCACAATAATTCTATGCAATGTTGATGGGTTATAGGGTGCACAACTAAATTGACCTAATAATTTAAATAGCAACCGTAGTAGCTAGGGTTCCTATTTGTAAATATATCTCGATAAGTCAATAAGTTGATTGGGCGGGCAAAGGAAGTCAACGCTTATCGGTGTTTATAAACATGACAAAATGTCTAATGAGACTGCCAAGCAAGCTAATTGACCGACCGCCTTCCTCCGCCAATAGGAATGCACCACGTCGAGTTCACTTGCCTTCAACCATCATATATATCATCATTGTTCAGAATCTTAGTATAAGTAGCTCATTTCTATTTAGTTGGAGGAATATATTCCATTTATTTACTACACTACTTATTGTACTAAACATCTATATCTTGTACTTAATCGAACCGACCCCCTCTACAGTCTACACCAATCAATTACCTTGTACTCCTTTAGTCTAATATACACATTCTCATCCCCTCAATCCATTATTATATTTTCTTTTTAAAGTCATATGTTATCACTGTAAAACCTCATTAAATTGTTCTTTTATTCCCCACTATAAAACACATTATTGGTCTAATTCGTTGAAATTTGAGTTTTACTTATTTAAAAATATCCAAAATTAGCTGGCAATCAAGAAAATTACGTAAATGCCAGGTCAATACTGCAACAACAGAAATATAATAACATTATTACTTTATTTTTATTACAATATGATCAAAGTCAATGCTTTGGTTAAAACTAATTCCAAACAAAAAAAAAAAAGAAAAAAGAAAAAACTAATACACTGAAACAGAAATATTCCTTCCATGTACCTCACCCTTTTTTTTCCTTGTTATCAATATACAAAAGAAAAATGACAATTTTAACCCTTAAATTATAAGAAAATAACACTTTTAATCCGTCAATTAAATTGTTACTACTTTTCGTCTCTCACAAAATTCAGAGACCGAACCAAGTAACAAATTAAACCACTTGATCACTAATATAATTGATAGATAAAAGTGTAATTTTTTATAATTTAAAGATCCAAATTTGTCATTTCCCCATGTAAGAATTGAATCTACCATGCATGCACCCAATCAAGTTAAATCACACAATTGAAAATTTGTACCAATAATCAATGGTCTTGATTAGAGATAGTGGTAATGATGTGGGGGAGGGGGTGAAGGGGGAGGGGGTGGTGGGGGAGAAGGAGGAGGCGGCGATGGCGGCGGCGGAGGCGGTGGGCTTTTAGGCCGACAACCTAAGACACTACAATCCACCGGTTTAGAGTAAAAGGCCTTACATGTCTCCGGCGACCTTTGATGAGGCCAATAAGGAATGCAATTCTTTTTGTCATTTTTGTGCTTCACTTTCCGGCAAATCTCCGGTGCACTGCAGAAGTAATTGTAGGAGTAGGTGAAGTTTTTCAGCCTGGGCAGCTCGCAGATGCTCGCCGGAATCTCGCCGGAGAGTTTGTTGTGCGCCACGTTGAGCTGCTCCAGCTTTTTCAGTTTCCCCATGGATTCCGGCAGGCTTCCGACGAGGTTGTTGAAGCTGACGTCGAACACTTTTAGCTCCTTTAGAAGCCCTATCTCGTCCGGCAAACACGCGCCCAGGCTCACGTTCATTAGGATGATCTCGCTCAGGGTTTTCCGCATCTTGGCTATGCTCGGCGGCAGACATCCTCGGAGGTTGTTGTTCGCGAAAACAAGAACCGAAACCGGCGAGTTCCCCAAGTTCCTCGGCAAAGTGACAGTGAAATTGTTGTGGTTCACGAATAGGGCATCGAGTTTCAGGTCGTAAACCTGTAAGAATTTTCCATAGTCAATGAGTGATAATGCGGTGTTTGAATTGGTAAATAGTTGTTAGCTGACTCGATTAGTTGGTTTAACTAGTGTTTGGTAAATTAGCTGCTAGTTGATTATATGTAAAATGATTTTTTCAAAAAATTGAGACAAATTTTAAATTTTAGCATTTTGGAGTAATAAGCTGTTACAAAAAGTTAATTAATAACTTATTGATTATTTAACCAGTCAAACAACAAATAGTGGTCAAATAACTCAAAATTGACGGATAAGCTAACTATGTTACAAAATAGGACCTTAGTAATATGGTAACTTAAAAATATTCCGTTTATGATTTTAACTGATTATCTGACTATAATGATTAAACATAACCTTCTAGGTAAAATCGTCCTTCCACAATTCTTGTAGTTAGAATATACTATACCATCTAATATTTAGGAGAGAAATGATAGACAAAATCACTAATGTTTCTTTACTGGTCTACTATTTCAAAGACATCAGGACGGTGATATCAACTATGGCTAGAGACATTCTTATCGTTCTAAAGCTTTGACTAGTATTAGATTTGACTTTTTAAGTTTAATTAAGTTTATGTTAGGGACTTAGGGCATACCTCCTTGGGAATCTTTCCTTGATATTGATTGTACCGGATGTCCAAGAACTTGAGCGACGGGAGAGAAAGAACGACGGCGGGGAACTCGCCGCAGAGGAGGTTATTGCTGACGTCGAGCTCGAAGAGGAGGCGGAGGTGGGAGAAGCTCCGGGGGAGAGTTCCGGTGAACCGGTTGGAGTTTATATGGAAAAGCGCCAAGTCGGTGAGGAGGCCGAGGTCTTCCGGCAATGTGCCGGAAATATTTGCGTGGTTCAGGTCAATCCCGGCGACTGTACGGATCTCCTTGTCGTCCGGCGCCGGAGCACAGTAAACTCCGGTGTAGTTGCACACGTGGGGCCCATACCAATCCTTGGTGAAATTCTTGGGGTCTGCGGTGATGGAATGTTTCCAAGCTTGGAGAGCAATGAAAGCATTGTAAAGCCTAGGGTTTTCAAATGGGAAATCAGGGGGCACATCGTAGGCTTGATGGGAGGGTTTTGAGAAGAAGAGGAGGAAGAAGAAGAAGAAGAAGAAGAAGCCATAGAAGGGGAGCTTGAAGAGTTTAGGGTTGATGATGAACTTCATGGTTTTCTTGGAGAGTATGTTGTGTGTTTGAGAGATGTATAGTGTATGTATTATGCCAGTTGGATGGAGGTCAGGTGCCACAAGTTTTGTATTGTCTGGTGTTTTGTGAAAGAAGGTTTCATATTTAAATACCTCTTGGTAAGTGATGATTGAAGGGTGCACAAGAATTTTTATTATTTTATTGTATTAAAATATACTTATCTAAAATATGTGTACTAACATATAAAATAATGCAATAATAGGAAAGGGGGTGTTGGGAGGGGATTACAATGAGTCAATGACCTACCCGATAAATGAATTAAATCAGTTTAGGTTGCTATAAATTATTGGTAACTAAGAAGACCAATAGGCCACCAGCTTAAGTTGTCTATAACAGATCCACTCAAACTAAGAAGGCCAATAGCAGACCAATAGTGTGTTGATAGACTCAAACCAACCACTTCTGGAAATGTTCAAATTTCCGACCGCCTAAAAGTGGTAGGATGTCGCATAAATTTGGTCGGAAATCATTGTTCTGATCACTTCTCTGACCACTTGGGGTGTCCGAACAAACCTTCGTCGCTATTTCCGAACACCACATATATGATGTGGTCAGAAATAGCGTCCACAATTATTAACTGGTCGGAAAATTGATCGTCAGTTTGAAAAGTGTTGTGCATAGTTTTCCAACCACTGGTGGTCGATGTTTTCCAGTAGTACCTGAGCTTAGGTGCGTTTCACTAGGATGAGTTAAACTGGAAACCTTGTGGTCACTAAACCAATCGCCCAATCAACTTGGCTGGGTTGCTCCCGGCTAACATACTTTTGCATGTGTTGATTGGATGATAACTAGGCTTAAACACTTACACTTGGGTCTCTGATCTTATCTTTTTTATGCCTAATAGAACCGGTCTTCTAGACTCCTGATGGTGTGAGAATGGTTTGATCACGGTTCATGTAGCGGTCTTGGTGGATGGAAATTTGAACATTGACTAAATCCTAGTTCCAATTTCATATGTAGAATAATGCATGTTTGGAGGGTTTTGAAAGGATCTTAATTAGTACGCTTGACCTCACTTACCTATAGTTAAATATGCAATTTTTTAATGATATGTTTTTGTTTTTTTTCTGTTTGTTCTTTATGGCGACAATGCAAGTAGGATATATAATAGCAAAAACTAATGATGTTTGTTGATTTGCAGAGGAAAATTGGATGAGGGGATTAGCTACTGACCTCACCAAAAACACGGTTTGTAACATATATGGCTGAACTAATCTTTTTAATTAATTGACTAAGATATAGCTTTATTGAATAATGATAGAAAACAATTAAACAATTTTCTTTAATTACTGTTTAAATATATCAGAGATAAACCTATTAGGAAGACCTTAATTATAGGCTCGATCTAGTGGTCATGTATTATTCTCCAACTCTATATATACATACATGTATACATATGTATGTATGATTGATTATTGATACAACCACTTTGTTGTAGAATAAAATTAAAGGGGTATCATGCATTGACCAAGTAAATGATGCGAAAGGTGCTTCTCAACGAATAATATATGAAATTTCAACGCACAATTGCACTACATTCTTTTTTCTAATTCTACATTTTGATGATTGAGAAACGCTATAGGCTTTAGTTTACCAGAAGAGGTTAGAGCTACCGAATGATATGATGGACAATGTTGATCTACCAAATCTTTATATGGAAAATGGAATTAAAGGACAGATTCGGGTGACAACACCCTGCCACACAGGATATGTAAACTGCACTAGAAACACCTATGCCACAGAGTCTATCAATAAAATATTGACAAGAATCGATTCGTGATCTTAAGAGAATCATGTTTTACTCACTTCATCACCCATTTCAGACAGTAATCGAATCACCATCTTTGAGTAATATATATGGATCATTAATTATTTCAAAGGTATATTAGACACCACACAATTTACCTAATACATGTATCTATATCTAATGTATGTACACATTGATTGTCAACTGGGTAATAATTCATATTTTTACACAAGTAAATATTGCATAAAATACACTCCAAATAAGTATGTCTGATCTCTCAGCAGGCGTCGTAAGAAGCACAAGTTGTGATTAATATATTAATGTATGTGTTCCTACGTCTAACTTGGTATTATGTTGTGCATAGTAATCTCATTGCTTGAATATCACACGCAAAAGTAGGTGAAACATTTTTAAAATATTTTTTTTAGGTTACAAGAAAACTCGTATTCCATAATTATATATTCAAGAGTGTGTATTAGGTAAATCTTACTTTTGTGTAATAATAACCAGTAAACCACACAATAAGATATTAAGATAAACTGCACTAGGAAGAACTTGTGTGATGGACTTGACTAATATGGTGTTGGCAATAATTAGACTCGTGACCTCTTAATACTATAATCGTGTTTCACCCACTCGGTCACCCTATCTTTTAGCTGGCAAGGAGCAATAATTCATATGATGATTGTTTGCTTATGTGCTTTGAGCACATACCTTGTGCAGTTGTGATGTGAAGTGTGTTGGATAATATAAAATCCCATTTGCTATATAGTAATATAGATATATGTACACTAATATATGTATTACCAAACCTTGTTGCCAGGGTCAAACAATGGAACTTTGGTCGGAATTGCAAATAATAATTCCACCATTCATTTTTTTTTTTCAATCTCTTTTGATTATATATAGTGGTATATATTCTTAATTTTTAATTTGTTTTAAATACAACGAAAAAAATAAAAACGAATAATAGTATGTATCTCAAAAACATATTACATTAAGCTCGAGTTGCGATACCCAAAGACTAGATGTATATTTCCCAACTAGCACATTTATTTGCCTCTCTATGCACATGTCAAATTAAGCATATCTAGTTGTGATTCAAGATGCTCTGATCTGAATTGCTTCTAGAGGGTGGCAATGTCGGTCTTTTGATATTCTGGTACTTTGTACCTTTTGCATTATACTGCCAACTACGAATTACTCTCAAGTTCTATTATCAAAAATCCCTTATCCTAACATCATGACTTCCACTTACCTAAAACCCTCAAGCTGCCATCGACCATTTCACACCAATCTTTCTTTAAAACACTTCATATCGTTGAAATTCAAGATCCGACTAACACTTAACACTCATCAACATAATTTTAATAAACATCCTCATTGGCTTGAAATGCTCTCAATTTAAAATTTTAACCATTAATTCAACCACTAAGCTTGATAGAAAACGTCCAACAAATCCACAAAAATAGAGAATCTATCATACATTTATATATCAAATACCTTTGTATCAACATTTTACCAAATTATCGGGATCTTATAAGTTCATTTGTTCTAAAATTCCTAATCCACGTCATACACACATCAACAATCAGCACATATATGCACACATACATGTGACCAAATCACTAAGGGTGTGTTTGGAACGCAGAAAAATGACTTCTGGAAAATGTTTTCTGGAAAATGAGTTATTTTCCGGAAAATGAGTTCATTTTCCGTGTTTGGATGTACTTTGGAAAACTGTCTTTAGGTGTTTGGTTCATTTTCCGGAAAATGAGTGGAAACTGAATAGAAATATATAATTATATAATTTTATTCTTTTATTTAAAATATAAAAAATATATAACATAATAATATTTATTATAATATAACTAATTTAAAATTAAAAAAAAAAAGGGGGGGTGGGGGGGGGACGGCTGCCTGGTTTCCGGCGGAAACCAGTCCGCCGTAGTGACTTCCAGCGACGGCCCTTCCATTTTCCCATGGGGGAAAATGACTTCCGGATAATTTTGGGGGAAGTCATTTTCCCCCAAAATGGAGTCATTTTCCGTGGTCAACG
The DNA here is from genome assembly GCA_003576665.1 of Ipomoea trifida. NCBI lineage: Eukaryota > Viridiplantae > Streptophyta > Magnoliopsida > Solanales > Convolvulaceae > Ipomoea > Ipomoea trifida. The sequence continues at coordinate 21,083,603 of CP025656.1, forward strand.
GAAATCAATTTCCGTTGACCACATTTTCTGGGTGTTCCCAAACACCCGAAACCCGGAAAATGACTTCCAGAAGTCATTTTTCGGGTTCCCAAACACACCCTAAAGTCTAAAGAAAGCAACGAACCAATTGCAATTAGTGTTGGGATCGGACTTTAATTTTGGAGTCAACTACCAAATTCAGGAGACTAAATTGATCTCAACCGACAGACATTATGGTATATGCTTTAATTTCCACACCGTCATTAATTAGATATAAAGTTAACAAAGAAAACATCAGTCCGCAGTAGAAAATGTCAAGTAGCGCTAGTGAATAAAATATAATTATCGTATATAAAGGTTATGATTTACTAGTTTGATTTTTATCAACACATTCTCGATCAAACTCGTTACATAAGGTCTTTTTAGTGTGATTTATCTCTTATGTGTGATTTACCGAATGTACATCACTGGATAGTGACAACATGTTTCTCTCATCACCCTGAGATTCATAAAAAGCATTATATTATTTTTATTAAAAAGTAGTACACGTTTCACACAAGACTAATTTGTTATTTCAATATTATAACTACATTTCATAGTATAAAATGACTTAAATTTATAAGATTAGTGCTGTTTTTCCCTCCTGATTTCATCTTCTAATTTTTACTTCCTTACATTGCAATATATAATTGGTTTCTTTTATATTTGATTAATAAGTATTTTTTTAATACTCAGTGGGATTCGTCACTTCATATATATAGCAGCAAGTAATTAATAAAAAGAATTTTATTTTCTTCAAATTATAATAGTTGAAAAGTATATAGCAGATTAGCAGTTGAGATTTCCTCAAAATATAAAAATTAAAATACGCAAATTTGAAAAGTAATACTTCCATAATTTTTTATTATCTTCTTTAAAAAAAAAAAATAGGAATATGAAATATTTATGTAGCGGTCGTATAAAGTTAGGAGTTGTTGGGAGTTAGAGTTTGATTTGTTCTCATCTTTTAATTAAGACTAAGATTTCATTTCATATTAATTAATTACAATGTAAAACCACACTATAATATTAATTACTTTATGACTGCTTAATTAATTACGCAATTTATTTTTTAAAAAATAAAAATTGAATTGGTAAAGTTCATATATGCATGTCATGCATGTGTTGAAATTGTTAAGTCAACTGAAATTTTAATACAATTTTTGTTTTCTTTTCCCCTCCTTCTGGAAGGCGACAACAGTGACAATGAAGAAATATTTGAGGCGGCGAGGAGTTATATTCCCTCTCCCACCTCCTAAGTAGGGTTTAAATATTTGAACTTTTTGATGACTAAAAATGACGGTGTCACTAAATAAAGTCGGAAGACTTTCGCTAATATTATGTAAATAAGACGTTTTTACAATACTCAATTTTCGCCCAATAAATACGTCGATTGACTCAGATCTCAATCTCGCCCAGCGCCAAGTGCAACGTCAAGAATTTGACTTCCAATTTTTTCAGCAGCCTCTCCGCTTAGGCTTTACTAGCTCGATGAGTCAATCGTACCCCAATATGTCCATCATTTATTAATTACTATTCATCGTATATTTAACGATAAATTATATTAGATAAAAAAATCATAGAAGTAAAAACTTGCTGGCCAACTGCAGTATTTGTAAGCTACTTGGGTTGGTAGTCCTTCAATTCTCTTTGATCTTTCCTAGTCACCATGGGACCTTATCAAAGTTTGATATCATATTTTATTTTTCTTTTGGAACCTAACGTCCTCTCTTATCGATCATGTTGTTATTGTTATATTGTGTTTGGTAAAATTGTATGTTTCTTACCATTAGATTAAGTTTAAGAATTGGCAATTGGATGTTTGGTTTGTTTGTTTAAGAATGAGCTATTGGACGTTGGATTTGATTCGTGGATTGAATTTAAATTAAATTGAAATAGTTGGTTTTAACATTTAATTAATTTAAGTTTGTAATTGAGATTGATAAGCTAAGTCACAACCACATAGAAGAGAATAGTCAGCTACGAAGTTATCAACTGTTCTATTTTGTTCTAACTATACATGTATCAAGTGATTTTTTCAAGAACGATTCATGACTAGTTTGTATACCTCCAGCCCGCTCCATGCTCTAGCAAATTGGCAATAGAATCTCGTAGAAATTCACTCCTAAAACTCTTCAATCGTTTAACTACCATTTCAAAATAACACTCGACAAAATCAAAATAACACGCGACAAAAACACTACCAAGTTTAACTCCCTGTAGAAATTAGTTAAGGTCACAATGCAAGTTTCACCAAAAAAACACACTTTTGGAAAGCGAGTGCAAAATTTCTCGTAAATTAAAGTCTAATCAACATATTATCTAATGCTTATTTAATATAACTTTTTATTTAGAGTTCATGAAAAAGTATTAAAGTATGAAACTAAGAACAAAAATGGTTTGTTCAAAAAAAAAGAACAAAAATGGTGAGTAAATCGGGCTTTAACTTAAAGCCCATTTGAATCACCCAAAGGAAGCCCAAAAGAGCCCAAAGGGATAACATGACTTATTTCTTATTAAAAGCTAGTGGAGCCAATTGAGAAAACTTTTATTGTTCGGGGTCAATCTAGAATTCATGAAAACTTCAGGGAGCAACATAATAAAATCTAAAAAGAAAAATTAACAAAAATAATAATTAGAGTCATTTCCATTTTTGGTCCTACTGTTATTGGAGCATTGCCAATTTTAGTCCACTTCATTACTTTTTGCCACATTGTGACCAATCTTATTTAGTATTTGCCACTTTTAGTCCACCGTTAGAATTTTCGTCAAATTGCCGTCCAAAATAAGGGTAATTTTTGTCTTTTCATGCTTTGGTCATCCCCTTGACGCCATATTGAGAAAACTTTTCTTGTTCGGGGTCAATCTAGAATTCATGAAGAATTCAGGGAGCAACATAATAAAATCTAAAAAGAAAAATTAACAAAAATAATAATTATGGGGAAAGCGAAGGAGATCTAGAACCGGGAGAAAGCTTTAGCTCTCAGAAACCCTAAGAACAGTCCAGTCCTTAAACCCTAACCCAAATTTCTGCAAATTTTCTGAAAGGGAAGACGACAATGGGAGATTCAGATGCCAAACGGGAAGTTTCATTGAAAGATCAAGGCAATGAATTCTTCAAAGCTGGGAACTATCTCAAAGCCGCTGCTCTCTACACTCAGGCCATCAAGAAAGACCCCTCAAACCCGACTCTTTACAGGTGCTTTGACACAATTAATGTGCATTTAAGCAATATGCGTTGGGATTACACTGTACACTGCTTCATATACTGCTGCTCGAGATCTCTGCTTAGATAACGTTAGGTGTTAAGTAGAATCTGTCGTTTTTTGCTTGTGTTATGGATTAACGAGAAGGGTGTAAGGAGCTGATACTTTCTTTGTAGAGTAACTAACAAAAGGAGCAGCTTTTTTAGGGCAGGAGTAGTAAACTGTTTATTTTTCTGCTTGATGAAGTCTACTTATTGCTAAGCAATTGCTTTACTATCTTTATCTATGCTTGATTTTGTTTTGCATCACCAAAAAATATTGTTTTGCATAATGTTTCTTTTCATCCACTCTTAATATCTAGTCATTGCAATCTGTGATGTTTATGGCTACAAAACAGTTTGAAAAGAAATGGAGGCTTGTCTTTAAACAATTATAATTTGTGATTAAGATCTACAGTTGCATTTTAAAATTCTTGACTACTTGTGACTTTTTGGACCATTCTATCTCTAACACATTTTTAGCATTTTTCCTTGTCTTTGCCAGCAATCGTGCTGCAGCATTTCTACACCTGGTTAAACTCAACAAAGCACTTGCCGATGCAGAGATGACAATCAGTTTGAAGCCAGACTGGGAAAAGGTATGCTCCCAGAGTCTCTGACAATTTTTTATGGCTACACATTCAAGACATAACTTTATTTACAAGCTTTTACTGTGTACGTAACGGAACTGCTTGTGCCACAGGGTTATTTTAGGAAAGGATGTATACTGGAGGCAATGGAACGATATGATGAGGTATGCATGAAATGTCTTTTTCCATCTATCTTGCAGCTATTTGCCTATTTTAACAAAACCATATATTTGATACTGATGTTACTAGTTTGTATGATATATAGGCACTGGATGCGTTCCAGATTGCATTGAAGCACAATCCACAAAGTTCAGAGGTATCTAGAAAGATAAAATCACTTAACCAATTAGCAAAAGAGAAAAAGCGAGCTGAAGAAGTGGAAAGCATGAGATCTAATGTCAACATGTCCAAGCATTTGGATACATTGAAATCTGAACTGGTAAGAGACTCTTACTATGATTATTCTAATCAGGTATAAGCTTAGTTACTATTGGAAGTTGTACATAACGACTCTGTAGAAAGTAGTCATATCTCAGGGACTCAAAATGAAGGGTGGCTAAACTCGTTTCTATTTTACATTTTTGCAGTCGGAAAAATGTGGAGCTGAAGCTTGTAATGAAGTTTTCTCTTTTCTTGTTGAAACAATGGAAATGGCTGTAAAAACATGGCATGAAACTTCTAAAGTGGACCCTAGAGTTTATTTCCTTCTTAACAAGGAGAAGACGGATACTGAGAAATATGCTCCAGTTGTCAATATTGACAAGGTTTGAATCTGATTTTGTTTCCAAATTCTTGCCCTAGTTGAAGTTGTCTTTGTTTTAATTCTGATTTTTTTTTTCCCAGACTTGTATACGACTCTTTTTGCCTTCTCCTTCAAGTCTTCAACATGTTATATAATTGTGCATTATTCTTAATTGTCTCAGGCCTTTGAGTCACCACATACACACAGCAGTTGTTATTCTTTCCTCAGACAGTATGCTGAAGATTCATTCTCTCATGCATCATGCTTAGTTACACCCAAGAATATTATATCTTATCCACAGGTTGGTTTTTAATGTTTATGCCTTGCCATTTGAAATAAGGTCGAAGTTATAACTAGGAATGCAGAAACCTGTATAGGGGCATACATGCCACCAAATCCTGGAATGATAAACATCATCTTATAGCATTTTATATATAATTAATTGTAGGTCTGGAAAGGTCAAGGATCAAGGAAATGGAAACATGGTCAAAGTGATGGATTCTTCATTCAATTTGAATCACCTTCTACACGCAAGCTCTGGTTTATTCCTAGTTCAACTGAGAACGGAAAAATCTTGTGCAGGTCTCTTACCCTCTCTTAAAATTTACTTTGTTTAGGTCATTGCCATGATAATATCTCTCCTCTAGACTAAACCAATAACTAAGACTAATTTGTTTGAAATTCTATAATAGCTGAACACAAGATTGAATGCATATTTAGATTGTCATGCGCTCAATAAATCAATTGTATTTTCTTCAGGGATCCGGTGTCTTTGGATATAAGTGTACATGAACTTATTCCTCGCCTGTTCAAGCAAATATAGGCAATACTGGTCAGAACTTATTCTGTGGCTGATGACCTTGAAAAAACTGGGAGTCCTATGGTTACGTAGACAAGATCCCTGTAATGCTGCTTTGGTAGGGTGCAAGGTACAAAATTGGAAGACAGCAGCTTCACAACACAGGAATGCGTAGGACTCCTACATGTATGCATTATCGAACCTTGGTGAGAGTTTGGGTGAGCTTGTTTATGCAGTGATGTTTTCATGGCAGTTTCACCACTAAGTTTAATTTTGCAAGTATGATCTCTTCATGTATTTGTGAGCCTTGATTGTGATGAATGGCAGATTTACAAAATTTTGAATGCTTCAGTTTTTGAAACTTGGAATAAGATGAAGTAATTATTTTGCCAATGGCTAATAACTTCTATCCATTTTCTTCAATGATTCCAAAACTTACAGAACATGCAGAAATCTTGAAACCTCATTCCTTGATAAAATGGTAGAACATAATTATACTTCAAAGGGAAGGAAATGGTAAACTTTCTCACCTCTCATGTCCAGTATAACATATTGCAGCTCAACTCATTAACTGTTTCTCTTCTCTTCCTCATCATCTATACATCTTGAGCTCCTAAAACCCACCAAGCAACTGAAATATGAATCTCCTGACAGACAATGTAAGTTGAAGGATTCAAATTTTATCAAGGATTTAGCTTTGTTTTGAGTACTAGTGTTCAAGCATTTTTTTGAGTCTAGTTGAGATACATTACTATTTTTGGCTCCCAGCCATGTAGTTTTGATTCCAAATTGTAATTTATAAAAATCGGAAGATGAAGCATTTATTTTGACAATGGCCACTAACTTGTGGCCATATTCTTTCAATGATTCAAAAACCTACAGAACAGAATATTGAAACCTCATTCCTTGATTACAAGGTGAAAGATAGTTAAACTTCTTGCAGTTATTCTATGCTACATTATCATCCCTGACTGCATTTCATTATACATTTTCATCTGATGCTGCATTCTCCATTGCAGTGGCCTTTGCCTTGCAGGTATGAAGAATGTAATTGCATGTGTTTACTGCTTCTGCAACTGTCAAATATATCCACTCTTTTCCAATTGACTCTGTCATCTCTGACTTCTCAAGCTTCTTCATAACCTCCCCTCCAGGGTTTGCTAATACAAGCTAAATCACCATCAAGAAACAGACAAAATTATTACATGAATTGCAGAAAAGTCAGATAGGGGGGTGGGGGTGAGGGGAATATGTTGTGCTGTACCTTGAGATTTCTCCTGTCTAAATTTTTCTTCACTTCATCAAGCATGGTAATCCCACTTGTATCAATGTTTCCAACAGCTGTGATTTGATTCCAACAACATTAGTAAAGCATGGAGTCGGTGTTAGGTGAGACTGTCTTACGTTAGATGTTTTATGGAAGTTTCGTGAAGTTGTCTTACGTCAGATATTTAGTGTTGTGCGAGTCGTGTCATGTTTTATGGACGTTTCAAAGGGGAAGGAAATGGTAAACTTTCTCACCACTCATATCCAGGATGACATATTGCAGCTCAACCCCTCCCATACTGTTTCTCTTCTCTTCCTCCTCATCTATCCATCTTGAGATCCTAAAATCCACCAAGCAACTCAAATGTGAGTCTCTAACGAGGCGATGAGAATTGAACTCGAGGCTTTATGATTATGTCATCGACTATATTAGTCGAGACATGTTAAGTGAACGATCAACGTACCTTTCCCTCAAGTAACTGGCATTTGCAAAGTATATCGGAGCACCTATGTGGAGGACAAGGATCCCGGGAACGCTAGCCGCCTTGGGGTACTGATCGACACTTCTATAAGTGATGGAATTGGGGATGTTGCCTAAGATCATAGTCTTAGGCCTTGCAACAAACAAAAGCACCCTCAGAAGAGACAACATCAACTGTTACATATCAAAAGCAGAGTTCTGTCAGTAAAGAAAACCGGAGAATTGAAGTAAACGCAGGCAGTTTTGGTTGTCGTACCGCGACAACCAGGCCGATTTGGATGCTGCCGAAGACCACGCCAATGTAGGCGCTGATGCAGACGAGGAAGTCGAACTTGTCGAGCTTCCATAAATGGGTGGCAGCCTCATAGTCAATGAGGCCAAGCATGGCTGTGATGATAATGGAGGAGAGCACCACCAGAGGTGTGTAGTGGAAGAGTGGTGTGAGGAAGAGCAGTGTGATCATCACGGCCGTGGCCATTACTATGTTTGACACTGCTGTCTTGCATCCTGCATTGAAGTTTACTGCTGTCCTGGAAAATGGCCCTGAAACATATAGTTAACTATAATCAATTCTCAAGGTTCAAACTTTGTGAATTAAGATAGTTTTCTTTGGATGCAAAAGGCAAAATCACTCATTTCGGGAGCTCAAATTCTGGCCCTAGCTACAAGCTCTTTAGACGGGAGGATTAGTACCTAGTGCCCACAAGAGGGCGAAACTTCCATATTGGAAGCCCCACACCTTAGTCCAATAGGCCCCTTAATTAGGTGATCGAGAGTACCAGATCACCTGGTGTCCACAAGGATATATCCCCTACAAGAGGGTGAAACTTTTACACTGAAGGCTCCCTACTGGTGAGAGGACCAATATCTAGTGCCTACAAGGAGTCACCCTTGCACGAGGGTGAAACTCCCACACTGTAGCTGTCAGGATTGATCCTGTGTCCTTGGATGCAATCTGCCACCCAGGAACTAATTGAGTTGTCCGTGAGGACATTAGGTTAGTTTTTTACCATTAGTATCAAACTAATAAAAAGAATTGTCGTCGCAACTAAGTTGATAATTAGACTACACAAATGAAAGTATACCGGTGGTCAAGTAACAAGAAGTGCAAGAGCCAGCAATGTTCATGATCCCAAAGGCTATCATCTCTTTGTTGCCATCAATGTGATAGTTCTTGAACATGGCAAAGCTTCTCCCCACCGCAATTCCTTCCTGGATTTCCCACAATCAAACACCCCATTAACAATACTTCTCGAAAAAAAATCCACTCTACTTTTAATCCCTCAACTATAACAATAATTCAAAACTTATCACCCTTCACCCGTCACTCCTGACATCAAAATTAATCACGACAACTTATCACAAATATCGACATACCAAAAAAGCTACTATTTTGGAACCATGCAAGCTCAACTAACAATATGGTCATGATGGAAAAGACAAGTTTATCTGACTAAGGTTGCAGCTTCATTATTGGGCTTGGGGGCATTCAAAGATTGCAGTAGGACATGATGGATAGGGTTAGGGTAGAAAGTGGCATAAAAAGATAAAGATGATGATGCAATATAGTGTACTGCAAATTGCAAATTAAATGATATGATATGATGATAACTTACAGCCAGAGCAATGACACCCGTGACCACTCCTGTCTTAATGGCGGTGGCGAGGTAGGGTGACCCAAATGCCAATTCAGAAGATGAGGGTGGATTTAGCCCTTTCTTCAAGTGCCCAATCTTCATACCAATTCAAAACAAAAGACAATTTGTTGTTAGTTTCAGGATAATCTTCCCACTTGGGTATTCTTGTTTTTTGTGTCTATTGTGGAATATATTACTATTACTAAGAGATAAGATAAGTCAGGCTATGTTTGGCAAACCTAGCTGAAAAGGTAGCTGAAAGCTGAAAAACTATAAGCTCGAAGCTGAAATCTGAAGAGCTGTTATGCTTAAAAGTGTTTGGAAGCTATTAGCTTATTTTGAAACGCTACCCAAAGTAGCGTTCAAAAATAAGCTCTTATTTTAAGCTACTAGCTTATTTTAGGAACATTACCAAACAGAGCTTATAGCTTATTAGTAGCTTAAAATAAGCTATAAGCTCCTAAATAAGCCCTGCCAAACAGAGCCTCAGTCTAGATTGGTCAAATTGAACCGCTTAAATTAAGAAGGTTAATAGACGACTTCCACAAGGATTCAAACTTGAAATCTTATGGTTACCAGGCCAACTATCAAACCAACTTGACTAGAGTTGCTATATACTTCTTATTTTGTCGAAGTACATAAGAAGAAAGTATAACTTGTAAAGCACAATGTATAACTTTACGTATCACATGACATTTTAATCCATGACTTTGTGAAATTATATTTTTTTTGGGTGAAGAAAGGAGGGGGGTGGGGGTAATTACCACTTGGACTCCATGTTTTTCAGCATGGGTGAAATAGACCAAGACACTTCCAAGGATGACGGACGTTAGTGGTGCCATGGCATTTATCCAGAAGAAAGCTGGTTTCTTTTTGCTCTGTTAAATAAGTCGTCACGGAAAACAATTACGTTAAATAGTGTCTCCAAAAACTGGACACAAAATATTGTTGTAATTATTATTATTATTATTAGATTCATAAATGGTTAATATAAAATGAATTCATCACTTACAAAGTATTTGGTCAGCAAGAGGAAGAAGAGAAAACAGCAACCTAGTACTCCACTTTCCCATCTCCACTGCACAGTTTAACATCATTATTTAGTATTTAATTAAACAAACGAAAGTCTTCAAAAAAAAAAAAACCAAAAAGTAATGCAATATAAAGCAAAGTCACATGTAATTGTACTTTGTGATTGATTAGATATGTTCCTTTCTATTTTAAGTGACTTAGACACATTATATGCAACATGAAAGTGAGAAACATCATGTAATTAAGGAGACAAAAGATAGAGGATTAATTAAGAGATGGGAAAATTAAGGAAAGAAGATGAGATGATGATAAGGTGATGAAGGAATTGAAGGAACCTGATGTGTTTGGGTAAAAATAGATCGCATGACAGACACTAAATCAGTGCCATGTGTAAAATGAACCAGTCCAAGGATTCCTTTCAGTTGTTGCAGGCACACCACTGTGGCTGCTCCTCCCATGAATCCCAATATGGTTGCATGCGACAGAAAGTCCACAATCAATCCCAGCCTGGAAAAACAATAAGTGTACAAACATTTATCACTTATTTCCTCATAAAATATAATTATCGACAACCGTGCCTCTTACACGAGATATAGTGCGCGAACCCAATAATAACGTCAATTTGCATTAGGTATAACAAACAAACATTTAGTTGTTTTTGTTGTGCTAATACTTTGATTCCGTTACCCGAAGGGCTCGGGTAACAATGTAACTTAGTCACGGTTGTCCATTGACAAGTTAAAATCAAAAAGGTCAATAGACAGCTTCTATATGGTAATCAAACAAATTGTCTAACTAACTTGACTAGTTCTGATATCTAATACAATCAGACATGCTTTTTGAATTGTATTTAGTGTAAATTCACATGGTGCCAATCCACGCCTTAGAATTTTTCACCAATAATTCATTAGTAAGACAAATAACCAATTATTCCATTTGTTCCTCCAAATACATTTTTTTTTCTTTCACATTGATCTGCAGAACATGGACAGTGATTGCAGAACCTGTGACTACTATACTGAGAATATAATAATGTTAACTCGTGCATGTTAGCATGTAGACAGCAAGCAAGACCAATTATGTTACTATATTTTCTTGTTCAAATCTTATATATGGAAAAAAATTGTTAAAGCGGCTACACGACGCCGAACATCATAAATAGTACTAGAAAACTGACCTTAAAAAGCCTAAAGAAGCTTGAAAAAGTCCGGCGAAGAAAGTTGCAGTGAGGACTAGTTGAACGTAGAGGGTGGGGTTCTGCTTAGGGTTCACTTCTTGTCCGATCATGGCCGCCATGAGAAGCGACGGCACAGCCACCGTGCCGATGGCCAAATCTTTTGAGCTTCCGAGCATGGCGTACACCAGTGGCGGCACGAAACTCGAATCTGCGTTTAATGTTTAATTAAGACAGAATTAAACATTAACAGATACTACAATGTAATAAAACAAAAAAAGACAGAATTAAAAAAGTGTACAACGTTAATAAGGTCGTAGGCTGCATGTTATTCCCTCGGGTCCATTTTATATGTCTGGTTTTGTTAAACAGGCCAAGTTATTTTTAATTTAATATTCTTGATTTGATCAATGAATAGTAAGTAAGACAGATAAAAATTGTGGCTGCTGGTTCTTACATAATCCGATGACGGGAGGAAGGCTGGCTAAGCCAGCGTAGCTTATCCCCTGAGGGACGGCGAGGCTGGCGATGGTGATTCCGGCGACCACGTCGGCCTTGAAGGACTGGAAAGTGTAGCGCGGGGCCCACTCGAATATGGGGACGAAGTACTGCATCCCCAGCACCAATTTCCTGGGGAGTGGCTGGTTCTTGAACTGCCGGAATGGGTCGTCGGGGAAGAGGGTTTCTTTCACGGTGGATTTCACCACCTCGTAGAACGGCTTCGGAGGCGGCGCTTCCACTTCCCCACGGCGTTGCTGCCACTCATAATCTCCATTTCCGCCCATACTGTACTGGTCAACCAGTGAAGCTGTGTCTCAAGGGAAATAGTCAGTAAGTTAAGTTGTAACGGTTAACAAGCTGTGTTTTTTGGGGTTTAGGTTCTTGAAATGGTTGAAGTTGGGGTGTATATGGGTATTGTGTATAATGAGCAATGGGATCTCTGTTGTGTGATCTTTGGTTTTGAGTTTCTTGGTAGTGAGAATTAAGGAACAGGCTGCAGGTGTATATATATAGTAACATGAGGGGTGGTATAATGTGGGATGGTCAGTGGGCCCCTCTTGCGGCTAGACAATTTGGTTGTGGGATGAGATCACATCAACTGTCATTACCTATTTCTAATTTTGATATTCATTTCTGTATGTATATATCTATATTCTATATGACATATACGTATTTTTATCATTTGACCACTGCAAGAGTGGAGGCGTATTCAATTTGGGAATTTAATTGAATTAGCAGTTTATTTATCAACGGTTTCAAATTATTATTAATAGGGATAATGTTATCCCTTAGTAAATGCCGACCATATTCGGATCGACTTTGTTCACCTTCTATTCACGATAAACTTCTGACTAACGCCGACCATAGCCGACCACATCACATGTCAGGCATGTCATTTGTATGTTGATTCACCATCCAATCAAGTAGCCATTATAAGGATGATTGGCATCATTGCAAGCTAGGATCACTTGATACACAAAAGACACGTGTGTGTAAGTCATGTCGAAAGTTCGGTCTGTCCCATCCAAAGCTTCTATAAAAGGCTCATTGAATGCAGTAATAAGAGGGGGAGAGAGATCGACGCGCTATGAGTGATATATTGAGTTCTCAATCTCTTATATGTACTTAGGAATTAATACTATCAATTATATTAAGCCACCATTTGTGTTGAGGAATCGAAATCAAACGTAATATATTAAAGACGTTTATTTATTCGATTTTAACCTATCAAAATCAAACAAAAATTTCATTCTTTTCATGAGAGAGGAATCTCATCTTACTTTTGTGACATTCAACCAAATCCCATCATTTTTGTTCATTTCTTATTCATTTTAATAAGTAATGATGTTGATTTCATTTCCTATCAAATAAATATGTTTGTAGATTATCTCAATGCACATATTCAAATAGTAATATTAAATTTACATAAGTGCAAAGTATCTGAATACACACCCTCAAATAGTAATATTGAATTTATTTCGCAAACCGCAACTAAGATTTTTTACTCAGATTATCTAAGAAAATTTAAATTCTTTTTATTTAAATCACGAGATGAATATGAATATGAATAAAGTCATGAAGAGAATGATAAATAGTGAAATGATATTTGTAATAAGTTATATACAACACGTTTTGGAGGACGGTATAATGATCAAAGGAAAGAAAGAGATGGACACGTAGCGCGTAGTCAACGGGTTAACTACTTTGGTCAACAATGGTCTTCTACACCTCACTGATTTCCCCACTGGCCTACCGCCTTTTGCACTAAGCGTGGGCCCACGCAAAAAAAATATGCCTACGTGGGCAAATTTTATTGGGTGCAATCCACTCGGACGACACGTGGTAGGCGAAGGATTAGGATGCTTCGGCGAAGGTGGGGGAATGTTACAACTGAGATTTTTTGCACGTAATAAAACCTTATAAAACCGAATCATACCAATAATATCAACCACAAAAGTGACCATAAATCACATTAAAAAAATTATATGTAATATGTCTAATTGAAAAAGTATTGACATAAATCGAACTTGTATCTTCATTTTAAGAATCATGTCCTACTTACTCATATCAGTGGGGAGACTAGATATTGACTCTCTGCGCACAAGGAGCCCCCTCACTTTGAGAGGGTGTTCCGACACTGCTGCGGGTCGGGCTGATGAGAAATTTTCTTTATTATCAAAAGATTGAATCCTGAATTTCAAAAGCTCCCCATATGCCCTGGCCCGACAAATCATGGTAACTCAGCTGAATACAAAGGCGGCATTTGTTTATTGTGAGCCATTTGTTTACTACGCACAAAAAGTCCGCCTCACGTTGAGATATTGCTCCCACACTACCACGGGTGAGACTCGATTCATACATGGTCTTTATTCCCAAACTTCACTCCTATGATCAACTGAACTGTCTATGTAGGCATGATGAAAAATTTTCTTGATCTAATTTATGAGTGTATTATTTTGTCATATCTTAATATATTACCCCGTAATTCTTTTTGAATTCAAGTTTTGATTGAACATTATTTGGAGAGATTCTCAAACACATGTTTCAAGCATAAAGTTTGAACCCCTAATATCTTATATAAGAAATTCAGGATTCTAAGATTCAGTGAAATTTAAAATAAAATGTAACAATATGTCAAATATTTTGAAATAAATTTGATTGATTTAAAAAGTTATTGAACTAAATTCAATCAAATTAATTATAAAAAAATTTAATAGCAAACGCACTAGTAAAAATAATATTAACTCTAGCAACTATATTTCTTTGATTAAGATTGATCTCAACTACAGTTGGTAGGCTAAATAAGCAATACTTTAAACTTCAATTTAGTTGGATTAAGAGTGATACCAATAATAATAGCTATTAATTAAGCAATACTTTAAACTTTTGGCCGACAAAAAGTAAATCGGCTCCAACCTTTTGCCAGCCAATTGTGCATATAAAGATTAAATAAATTGTAGCATCAAACCTAACAATCTGGATTTTTGGAAGGTTAAGGAATAACAACTATGTAATGTTCTTACCAACAGGGTGCAAACCACTTGTGTTGTAATCCTACATAATCTTAATATTAATATAATAATAATCACTTGATAGGAGTGCAAGTTAGGAATTCATACTATTCATCCCAACTTGTTTGAGAATTGAGATATCTCCAAATGTGAACTCTGTCTGAAGGACGTATTATAGTCCTAGCTCGAAAAAGACTACAATGAGGTAAACTGAATTAGGTTATTCATATTTAACTAGTTCAAACTAAGAAGGACAATAAAACAACTTAGAACCTGAAATTTTGTGATTATTAAGCAAACCCTAGTACGTAGGGTGTTGATATCGCCTCCGCGATGCTTGATCTCATGACCTCGTATATGAGAAAGTCATTATATGCTATCTAAGCACAAGCGTTATCTAGTGACAAATACAAGCGTTATCTAGTGATTTTTCAGTTTTTTATATTTAGTATAAATGGATAATTACAAATTTAAGTTTTACATATGTATATAGTATAGAAATTGAGCTTATTCAAGCTGAACTTAAGCTCAAATTGGGTTTTATAAGATCTCAATTTCAAAATCTCTATGATCTAGATGCATGTCTTACTAATATAATTTATATATTATCTCAATTGGAACATTATAATATGATCCTCCCTGGTGTGCTTTTCTTATTGGATAAGTGTACTATTGCTCAAACCTTGATTCTTAATTGGTAACTATTTACTCGTGACACACTAATTTTTTAATGAGAGTATAAATGATAGGCACTCAAATTTTTATTTTTTGATTTTTTTGGAAGAACTATATCTCAAAAGGCTAGTTTAATGGGTGTGAGAACTGGAGAACAACTCGAGTTTAAGTATTGCCTTATGATCTCATATAGAATTGATGTGAGAAATGAAAAAGTATTAGTTGTTAAACATAAAATATAATTATTGTATGGTTATGAAATTATTTTATATAATAATAAACATTGTTATAAACTATGATTCTTATCTACAACATAACTACCTATAAATTTTCTTGCAAGCACCTTTAAATTTTCTTAGATGTAGACATTGATTATTATTTAGTTCATTTTGCATTAAAAAAACCATAAAAATTCATCTAATTCTTCAACATCCACTTTTTAGGGATAATTAATAGCTGCTGCTGGTGTAGCAATAATTCATCAATAATGCCTCCAAGATCCATTGAATCTCTTAAAGTGAACCATTGAAAGTTACCACCACATTCCACATTGTTCTAAGTTCTAACTGAAATGATGATTTTTTATTATTATTTATATATCATTTTATGTCATTACAATTCTAAGGATATTATTTGTTATTATAACATTATTGTACTGATTTATAGATATAGTGTCAATTGGAGATAAGCATTCACATAAAGTCATGTAATCCCTAGTTAAAACGCAACTTTAATTTCAACTCTCATTCAACATTAATCATGGCATATTAATATTAGAATTGCATGATAACTCAAGCTTTGGTATCATTAGATTTTTATCGGTTATTTTGGTTAGGAAACTGATCATGGTATGCAGATGTTCGTCAACTAAACAGGTTGGTTAAGCTACCATTGCTTTAGTCATCTCATCGACAATCAACACATGTCACAGCCAGTCTGAGCACCCATCTGAGAGTTGCCACGTTAGCTGATTTTCAGTATGTGTTCCCTATTCCACCAGTTCTCAACAAGCATAACTTCCTACTAAATACACTCTATTTACATCCAATTACGCTATAAGCTAGCTAGCAATGAATTTTCATATTGCACCTCAAATTCGAGAATCCCCGCATACCCTGATCCTAGACATACTTTTAAAGTCTAAGTCCAAGAGTAAATTTTGGAATGTATCTTAACGGGACAAATACATATTGATGTTCTCGGTAGGTTGTGAACTTGCACACATCGGCGGCTAGACGGGCTAGTTGATTGTGTTTTAGTGGGATTGATATATCCACATCTACATAGGGGCTTTTGGAACAGCCTCTGAGTTTGAGTTGTGACATAAAGTAACTGTAACAACTCCCACTAAAATGATGTATTATTGAGAATATTGATGATGCTGCAACAGAAATCATGGAAGAAACATAATAATTAGTAGGAAGACAGAGCATGTGGAGGGCATGATTTAGTAGAAATGGGAAGAACTGTTGATGTATCACTGCATCAATTCAAGGTATAGATGGAGGGGTCTGAGAGGATGGGCAATTGGGCATGCCTATTAATGGCGGTTGTACAAATCACAAATGGAATGGGACACCCATTTTGTGTGGTTTAGGTAGTAGAATGGCTTACGTACGACCACCGCCCAACCACACCAAACCACAATCTTGGACTAACCAAAATGTCACAAGGGGTTGAGGAGTACATCCGGCTTCAATGTTGCACTTATTACAATATTCGGAACTGAATCTGATATAGTGCGTTATGTTAAAAAGTTTTAAGTTAAATCTTTCTTTAGAGTTGGATTCTGCTGATGTAACTCAAGTCGAATCTAGATTACATTATATTGAAAAGTTTTAAGTTAAATTGTTTTTGAGAGTTGGATTCTGCTGATGTAACTCAAGTCGAATCTAGATTAGTTTCATAGGGAGATAATTGATATTATATATTAGATGTAAAATGACTTATTGTATTAAATAAGTTTTGTGATTGGTTGTTGTTTTCCATTTATATGACACTTTAGGAGGAGAGACTTAAATCTTTTTCTATCTCTTTTTTTTTTTTTTTTTAAATAATGAAAAGTCTTAAAAACATTAATGTTAGACTTCAATGTTTAGTTTATTGCTCCATTTATAAGACACCAAAATATATTAAATGAATTGTTTTAAAACTATTGCTCCATTTGCAAGATAGCTGCTGACAAAAGGCGAAACTCCTAGTCCTAATGGCCCACATCTCGGCCCTAATAAAATTGTAGAGTAATAAATCACGATGACCGACCTATTAGGTGTAAGGACTTGTTTGATGCCCACAAAGAACCACCCTACTAAAAGGTGAAATTAAATTTTGAATTTTATAGTTACCAAATTAATTATTTGATCAACTCAATTGGGCGTTATCCCGAATTAAATATGTTATGATGCATAGAAAAGTGTATGTATATACAGATTGAATGGAATCTCCCAATATTGGATTTCCAGAGAACCTTACCGTGTTGTTCTTTGCTAACATAGTAGACCCTACCCCTACCCAACTCAACTTTGTGTAGTTATCTCTTATTTCTTCTCATTTCATTCTCTTGTAACCAGAAATATCTTTGATAAAATTAAAGTTGATACGATAGATTGTTTACATGGTCCTATGAATAAAGCCCAGCAGATGCACAAACTCTGCTTTTTGGAGGTGTTGACATTCTAGAAGTATGGACCGCCACATATCGTCACGTCGCAACCGTTGACCGAATGATTTCTCTGCATCAATCAAAATCAACGGTGAACATTTCATCCGTTCACAACATCATCGTACTGGGTTGAAGCCCTCCACTGAGAGCACCCTCATCAATGGATCATGAGGGGATCATAGTACAATCAATGGTGAGGTGGAGGGGAGAGAGGGGAGGTGAGAGAAAAAAATGGAGCTTCTGCAAGATACAGCATATTGGAACAGTAATTTTTTTTTTTTTTTTTAATTTGACTCTCTGCTGTGCGCGTTTCGCGCACAGCAGGTGCCTAGCGGGCGCGTGCAGTGCACGCGCCCGCTGGGCGCGTCAGGGGGCGCGCCTGACAGAGTCTTTGTTTATTATTATTTTTTTTTAATCAATTTTGTTTTGTTTTTTTTTTTTTCATCTATCCCCATTTTCTCTTTCCTAATCACACTTACAATAACTCCTAAAATACCGTGAAAAATCTCCATTGATAAGGATGCTCTGAGATTGCCAAACTTCATATCTTATCTCCTACATGTGAGAAACATGCTTTCTGATATCTCCATGAGTATAATGTAGACTAAAAGATGGGCAATCCAACCAACTTACTCATATTGTTAACTTTGTAATATTGTGATTACAAATTTAACACTTAAAAGGAATTAATTTATTAGGCTTCTTAATCTGAGTTAATCTAATTCACTTTCTTTGCGGTCCTTTGACAACTAGCATGACAAGACAAATAGTAATTACAGTTATTAACTTGTTGGATATTCCGAGTATGGTACACACTCTGGTAGTTCGAATAGGCGGCTTGGTCGAGACCACGGGCCAGACAACCAGGAATGCCGAAGAACGAACTGTGGATCCCAGGATTTAGGGCAAAATTTTCATCTTTCACATTAAGAAAGGGATCTCATAACTTAACAAACAAGACCCAACATAGTTTAAGAAGGTTTCTTTTTTTTTTTTTATTTTGGAAATAAGAAGAAGGTTTCTTTTACTCAAATTTGTTAAGCTTTTCCTTTCCTATTTTCTTTAACTTGAACATGTATAAATACTCTTAGAATCACAGTGTAAGGGGTCTAACTCTCGATTCTTATAGCAATAATATTACTTTTCATTATTTCAACATTTTTTCTTACTGTTTTACAATTGTGGTGTCCCGCCGAAAAATCAAATGTGTAACTGTGAAACCAACACTACTCATTTCAAAAAATATAGACTAAAAAGATTCTTTAAAAGTGGAATGTTTAGATAAGTTCTTGTTACAAGCTTTACAGCAACACAACATACAAGCAGTTTAGAAAAACAAGAGGGCCTATGAACAAACTTGTTACACTTCATCAACTCAAAAACACAGTCAAATTTAAGAAACCAGAACCCAAACTTAAAGAACGATCAAACGTTTAAAACTAAAGCCACCAAATTGTCACAAATCAGTTCAGAAGTTGCACTTCTTGCTTCCTTTTTTCTGGTTTAGGAATTCATCCGAATCCTGATTAGTTATTAGTACCTATTTCCCTGCACCTGCATGGAAACAGATCAAAAATGAATCCACAAATCAAAACCTTAAATTCCGCAAAAAAACATGGGGGAACACAAATGCTTACATCGAATCCGACCACCGGTCTGCAGTACATTGTGTTGGTCGTAAGAACACTGCACGTGGATCCGCATTCACTGTCCTTAAGCGAGATGTTCGATCTATCGAGCTTGATCGACCACGGATACTGATATCCCTGCGCGGCGGAGGCCACGTGGGAGGACGACCGCTGCATTCTGACGGCGCGTGGCACGTTTCTCCCCTCGATGGACGGCCGGCGGCGACTGGGCTGGCGCTCGAACGTCTCCGGGCGCTGTTTGGGGGCGCTGTGGGACCGGAGTTTGGCCCGGGAGGACTGTGTGTTGGCCATGTAGCTCGGGTAGAACGGGTAGTCGGTGTAAATGGAGTCCGAGTACTCTGATCGGGCGTAGGGGACGGGGATTCTTGGCGGGTCGGGTTTGGCCATGGCGGAGGAGTAGCATTGTGGGCTGCTTTGGGCGGTGTTGAAAGAGTAGTCTTCGAAATGGGCGCTGCAGGCTCGGGGGCTCTGGTCCGTCACGGCCGACGGCGCCGGGGAGATTTGTGGGGGTTCTTGATTGGTGTACGAGGGATTGTACGAGGAGAATCTGTGCTCTGTCGTTTGGCCATGATTGGAATAACTGTTCCGGCTTTTCATGCTCCCCTTTGAATCTCCTAGATCCATCTCCACAATCTTGATGTTCTCCTCCATTCCTCTCTCATAATCCTACATCAAAATTGACCAAAATTTGCAACATTAGTGGTCATTCCAGTTGACTGATTTAAATCAAGAAAGTCAATAGGTTGATAAAAACTCACAAATAGATAAATCAGTTTAGATAGGTTGTAAATTATCTATAGCTGACCAGTTTAAATCAAAAAAATCAATAGACTGTCTTCACTGGAGTCTAATTGTGATTATACAGCTAACAATCTGACCTACTTGATTGAGATTGTCAATTGTTGAAATCATTTTTTGTGGTTTGAATGGAATTGTTGCAGGGGAGATGGGATGAGATGAGAAAGGGACATACTTTGAATGAGTGGCGGAATCTGCTGTGAACTGATAGCCTTTGATTGGTGGGTGTTTCTTGATCTTCGGCCGCCATTTTTAGGCGCTGAGCTCGAGCTCTGGCCTGAGCTGTTATGAGTGCCTGCATGCATCTCAGTGTTGCGGCCGCTTGTTTCCTCACCAAATGTCCCCTCACCAGTGCCTGCAATTTCACTAGCCCTTTCAAAGCATTCAACGCTTTCCTTGCCTGCAAATCAACACCATTCCCCATTTCATAATCATTCAAAATAAAGAATGCGATCAAGTCTCACTGGAGGCGGTGTTAACTCTTTGTGCTTCAGTCGAGAAAGTAGTTATGAACAGATAATGCATTGTAACAGAATCAGTAATACTCAAGAAAATTAATACTAGGATGGATATTGAGGAATTGTGTACCAAGTAACCCCGGAAAACCGCCTGAATTTTAGTGGCGGCAGACTCAGAGGCTCTGCCGCCGCCGGAAGCAGCGGAGGTGAGTTGGATGACGGCGGCGGCGGCCTTGGCTGCGGCGGCAGCAGCGTCGGCAGCGGCGGCGGTGGCCGCCGCCACCGCCAAGGCGTGTTTTTTCTGGTCATGATCTGATGATTCCAACGCGTCTTGTTTGGCATTGGGAGTGGTGGCGGTGCTCTCCGGAGCAGAACTGAACAATTCTCGCTGCCCCGGCGCGGTGGCCGACGACCGCCGGAAACTCCACCGCTTCTTCTCTCTGGGAGTGACGGAAACGGGCGTTGTAGGCTGCTCATTCCCACCTCCATACCCAATCACCTTCTCCTTCTCTTTCTCCTTCTTCCCACTCAAGAAATTCTTTATCCATTTCCCAGTTTTCCCCATCTCTTATTCTCAATGAGACAGATTCATAGAAAGCAACCAATGATGTTCTTCCGATCTCCCCTTTTCTCTCTTTCTTTTGTCACTATCTCCCCTCAAGATAATGATAATCCACCATAATTGTTGCCTTATTAAATGCAAGAAACCAGATCATCACCACCTTAATTACCTCAAAAAACAATTTTTTAATTTTTTTTCTTTTGACAGACACATACATTCACTGTTCCATTGTCTCGTCCATATGCTCTGCTGTAATTACCAATCATGGTATGCCATGAATGATGTCAGGGCGAAGAGAAGCTGATAGGAAACTCCCAAAACCAAACCGATTGCCTAATCCTATGGCCTATCCCTCTGGGGTGGTTATAATGGAATTTGTTCTTTACCTACTTCTGGAGTGATTCTTTTTGCCCTTTTCTTGATCGTAAAAACGACTGTTATAACCGAATCTAATTAAGAATTAAGTATTTCAGAGTCACTACAACCATGTTATATCTCGATGTTTATGAATATAAAGAAAGAGTGATATATAGTTGACACTTGGTAACTCCCCACCTTAGTATGTTCAGTTCTTTAGGTTTGCATCTTAAATCCGAAGAACCCTACTTGCCTTTACCCTATAATTTTGGTGGATGAGTAAATTGTTGGATTTGCTCAACAATTCAGACGGACAGGTTTCTTTTAAGTATTTATACACGGGTAAAAGGGTTTGCGAAATAAGTTGTTAATTTTATTCTGAATTAGTTGACTAGCTGAATTGTGTTCGGAAACTTTTGGTATTGTTTTTTGGGGTGAAGGGTTCAGAGGGCATGTGAAAATGGGTCAAGGGAACATGCAAAATCCGTGTAAAATACTGGTGCAAAGATGGCAAGTGTTCCCCCACTGGCAAATTAGGGTGTATTATTTTAAGTGGGTGGGGGGTTTTGGGTTCTTTGTGGGGCCTAAGTAATGAGATTGAGGTACATGTACCCCATTGGAAGGGGTGCCCTATTGAATCTAGCACATGGACATGGTCTTTATCTGATCTCCAGCTGTAGGGAACCCTCTCTCTTCATTGTCCCTTTTTTATCCTCTGATCTGCTGCTTGATCCAATGCATATTAAAGTCACATTGAATTGGATTCCAACACCCTGGAACAAGTTATCTATCCCCTTCTTATATTCCCCCAAGTCTCCATCATACTATAAGGTGTAAGTGTCATTGATGAAAAGTTTTAATGGTGTGATTTCGCCTTTCAAACATTTTGTTATCACGGGAGACACCTAGACATAACACAATCAGTCACACTTCCTACACGATCTCGATCGAAATACTCAAATACCAAAGCAATCATTGAGTAAAATTTGTGTCAATTCGCCAGAAAATAGTGTTACCGATCACCACATACCATGCACCCACTCTCACCAGAACTCAGCTATATTTACAAGACAATATGCATTTTTACTGCATTTCACTCTTTCATATCTTACATTCCCTGTATCACACATCTCCGTTTTACTTTTCCCCTATTTTTGCACAACCTAGTACTAGTAGCTAGCCACTTATGCTCCTTTCCCGGAACCCATGTTCCACACTTTCCTCTTACACAACGCAAAACATGATGACAAGTTGATCACAACATGTTTAGATTCAACGATGTGGTCGAACTTAACGTACGTGACGAGCAAAAGGGATAAAAAGGCCAGGAAAAAACCAGTCGTAGAAGGCTACAAACACAATTAAGAGGAAAGGTTCCGTCGACAATAGAACGTGTTAGCTCCATTCTGCCCCACCATCTAAGACAAAAACCAATAAATTTTCTAATCCTTTCTAACGTTTGCTAGTGCAGTCTGATGATCAGTTCCTAGTAGCTACAAAGATGCGAGGTCCCACACAATTTCTTGCACTAATGTGTGCACGCAGAGACTGGTGTGCAGTGTGTGATAATTAGGGTACGTCGGTGAACAAACAGACAATTAATGTGTATAGTGATTTAGGTACAATTAGTTTTCTTGATTTGAGCAAGTTAGTTATAACAATTAATCTAAGTTGGTTCGCTTCATTGTGATCATTTACCGACTAGAGTCACAAAGCGACATTTACCCAGTGCATACCTTGGTTTCCCTCGTCACTCTTCCAAAAAAAAATAGGTTTTAACTTTCCCTTGGTATCTTTAATAATAATAATAATAATAATAACAATAATAATAATAAAGGTTGGCATTATGGATTTGTTGAAAGGTGCATGTGTTATGTAGTACGTGCATTTGTTTTGTTATCAATATTGGGACTTATCTTTCCTCTTTTCGTTTTCAAGGAAAGAAAGCAACTTAACAATATAATTATTCAACAAGTACTGGATGGGGTATACATATATAGGAGGGCCATATATGCAATAGCTAGTTATTGATATTTAACATTTTGATTTTGTATTCTGATGTTTAAAATTTTAGTTTATTATTGTTGTTGTTAGTTTTCAATTACCATAACTTGACACACAAATTGAGATTCTTTAAATTTGATAACTTGAATGATAAATGATAACACACGAGATATGTATAATACCCCCTTAGACAATTTTTAAATTTTTTTCATTTTCTTTCACTTTTCCCTTTGTCATACAAATGAACTCATTACTTAGACTAAAAAAACGTGCTATTATATTTACTAATAGATATAACTCTATGTTCCCACCATTTATTTTTGTTGGGTGGAGGCAGGTAAATTGTTTAAAATAGTGGTTGGGTTCCCTCGTCATAAAAAAAAAATTAGTATTATACTATTATTGAAGGCATTAATTTTTATTTTTTTTTCTGAAAACTGAAGACATTAATTATTAATTACAGTGCATTAACAAGAAAGTTTGGGGCAGAATACTTGGATTTTTAACAGTCAACTCAACTTTTGGAGTTTTGTTTCAATAATTTGCAGTTGTTGTGTCTTCATGTAAACAGGCCTATGTGAACAAGATCATGTGGGAACCAAAGCGTACCATTCCAGAGACATTCTGAATTCACAAAATAATATTTTTTGTATTCAGATCAAAGATTGATATATATCTTATAACTTTATCGATTTAGATAATTTAGTACCAAATTATTATTACCAATTTAAAAATGGGAGAAATTTTCTCAACACAAGTTGCTATGCTTGTTTGCAAGAGTTGAATATATATAAGGACAACTCCAGCCAAATTGATCAAATAATTAATTTGATAATTACAATACTACAAGTTCAATCATTGAGAACGATTTATTGACCTTCTCTGTTTAACTGGACTAGAATTATAGCCACGAATTTTACCGATTACACATATATCGTTTAAGATGATCAAACCAACAATGAATTGTTAACAAGATTAAGCTTGCACCTGGTGTGTGTGTGTGTGTAATTTAACTTAATAGTGTATATATATGTGTGTGTGTAATTCAACTATTAAGTTAAATTGTGAGATAAAATATTTTTTGTTGTAGTACACAAATCTTTTGGTTTGTAATAAAAGTTTACTGTTACTATTTGAATGTGTACTCTGAGTAAATCTTATTTTGTGATCCTATCAATCAAAAGATCATAAACCAATTTAAGTTATTCATAGCTGACAGACTAAAAAAAAAAAAAAAAAAAAAAGCCACATGATACACAAATCCTGATTGTAGACAAATGTGTTCATTAATTATTAGATTATATTAAGTGTATGAACAATAATAGAGAGGAAAATAAAAGGTGGTTTTGAAACTTGGTATTATTTGGTTAAGTAGTGAATCACATGTATAATTAATAAAAAAATAATAATCTCTGCATGTGTATATGAAATGGTTGGGGGGAGGCAATATTTTTGTGCGTGGCTACAGCGTTCAACGCACATGCCTTGTTTCTCTTCATTATAATTTATAAATAATTAAAATTTTGTTTCTCCCCCTTGGCTTGCATTATTATTTATGGAGTATTTAATTTTACATAATTCAATAAATAAAATTCGTACCATACGAATTTAATTGTTTTTTTTTTTGAATACGAATTTAATTGTTAATATATTATGTTAGAGAGTTTTTAGTATTAAAGCCGAAGTCTAGCTTATAAACACGAACCGAATTAAGTCCAAACACATCTCACAATAATGAACATTTGGCTCAATGGCGTAAGAAGGTAATTAGCCTATGGGCATGATGTGTGTAACCGTGTAGGTTCAAATGTCCTCCACTATGAAACTAATTCAAATAATGTTATCTCACTATAATTAAATTTTCAAATATATAAACACAAACACATAGAATTCGATAATAATTTGATTAAAAAAAATGTACTAAAATATTGGCATTGGATGCTATGTTGCTATTGCTTTGCATTTAAGGATTATTAACCGTTAGAAATGGTAGTTGGGGAGGACAAAAGAAACTCTATCGCAATTATAGTTTCTTGTGCTTATTTAAGGAGTATTTATTATTTAGAAAACCTTATAACAATGTAACTCTAGTACTTACATTATGGTTATTTGGGTGACAAAAGAAACTCACAACTTCTATTTGAACGCTATATATGTTGCAAACTTGATTAAGAGGGTATTGGTAAGATTCAAAATTGTGACATTTTGATATGAGAATCATGCTTCACCATTCGATCACCTCGTTCGGAGAAAAATAATATTTTTTGTTCCTTAATTATAAATGTTTTCGATTTTCGTTATCAAGCGTCGTAAAGTGACTATTTTTACTTTGAAATTTGTTAAGGCTTGGTATATAAAAAGACGGCTTGGTATTTAGAATCGATCTTACAGTTTGAGATGTTACGTCAATTATATGTATATGATAAAATTAATAAATATCCAATATTTATCAAGAATATTCTTTTTTGAGAAGATTTACCAAGAATATTCTAAAACTACTCTTTCACACTTATTGATTTATGTTAAATTAATTAAATGATCCGCACATTTATTTCTTCATTGTAATGTATGTGACATTCCTCTCCTCTAAAAGTCCAAATACTTCTTGCAGCCCAAAATTTCTCAGTACAATTATGAATTATAAACTAATCTACAGTGAAACTATCTCATAAAGCCCATCACACACGCTTTTCTAGGGAATTTGTGTACAATCCCTATTTTTTCACCACCATCAACACCCATTTTTTCAAAAAGCTTTTTCACAAATTTTTTTTATTAAAAAATAAAATAAAATCGTAGTCACTATTGATAGTGCCTATTGGATAAGCTCTAATCATACATAATACGGAGTAATTAAAAATTACACGGAAGAAATAAATTACATTAGAAAAATTTATGTGATGAACTTAATAATAAAATGTTAATAAAAATTAAACTCATTTATGTACGAGAATTATACTCTTAAGTACATTCTCAACTTTTTTGAAGCAATTAATGGACAGTTTGGCATGCATCGAATGATGATATAATTGCATGTATCTTTCCAAGGAAATTAGGTTATCGTTGACTTTTAGGTATACACAAATATCTTATTTCAATTTAACATTCAACTTTTTATATATACGAAATAATAAACAAATTAGAACTAGAGACTAACGAACAAAATTATATGACTCAAATAGACCGCAAAAAAACCTTCTAGTAGATAAGCTGCACATTACCCAAAAAAAAAAAAGTTATCGCCTCATCTGTGTAATGATTTGTATATGCCCGACAACTCAATTGGTTATAGAAGTGAAATTGAAGAAGAAAATCAGGGATCGCTTCTCTTCAGCAGCAACGTAGGACTCAGATATTTTTTTATTTATTTATGGAATACATAAAGATAAATATTTTGAAAATTGACTTCATTACCTCATGTTTATTAACAAGTCAACAAAGGAAATCTTATGTATGCAATAATGCAACAGAGAGTTGGATCAAGTCCAAATTTTTGGTTAAACAAAGACAAAATTTCTCTGTTGACACGGTGAACACATGACAATGTGACATTGCCGGGCAGGAAACGTTAAACCCATAACCAACTCCGAAACCATACTGTCAAAAATGGCCCGCGTCAACCATTTCAAATGTCATATATTAACTTCCCCGAACTGACTTCTGTAGAATCTTCCATTTGAAATTCTGCATCTCCATTGCCGTCCTTCTTTAATACCACGCGTCACGCCCCCATTTATACTCCTCCTTCGCTCCCCGTACAACCAAACCTCCAAAGACTGAATCTTGCTGAGCCATGGCTTCTTCTCTTCACACCATAGCTGTTATTACAGTGGTTCTAGCTATGCTTCCATGGCCCTCCACAAGCGATAATTTTCTGGGACCTGTGTTGTCCCCGATTATTGGTAAGTTCCCTGAAATTTTCTTTCTGTTTCTGATGTTTCTGAATTTCTGATCAACCCATTTTTTGGTTGGTGTTATTGTTGGGGTGGGGGTTTCAAGAAATTGGATTTATTGTTGCAGTTTATGTGTTTGAGTGTTTGTTGCTGTGACTTATTTTTGTTGGGCTGATGTGTGTGGTGATAGATACTGTGTGCAAAGGAGATGTGTGTGGAAAGGGGACTTGCAAGGCATCAAATGCTAGTATTGGGTATGAATGTGAATGTGATGCTGGGTGGAGGCAAACTCGTTCTCAGAATGATACTTTGTTCAAGTTTCTGCCTTGTGTTATCCCCAACTGTAAGTGCTGCTGTCTGCCATCTTTGCTCTCTTCAATTCATTCTTTCTGCAGTTCTAGTTTATTTCCTTGATCTGAGTTATGAGTGACGAGGGAAACCCAAAACCACTATCTGACGGTGTGCATGGTGTAAATCTCGTCTTCTAACACTAGCTGGCAAAGAATCAGTTTAAGTTGTTCATAGTTGACTGACTCAAACTAAGAAGGTCAATAGGCCACTCTGCTAAGAGTCAAACTTGTAACCTTGTGGTTACCAAGTCAACAGCTCAACCAACTTGGCCGGTTGCCCCCTTTGATTTGAGTTCTAGTTTTAGTAGTTCATGATTGATATTAGGTCTCAAGACTTGCCTCAGTATATTGTTATTGCAGCTTACAAGGACTCCAGAACACAACTTAAGCGACTTTCTTACTAATATATTGCTTGGTTGGTTTGTTGTGGTTGGTCTTAAGTGTACAATTGCCAAAAGGCGGAGAGTGTTTCGACATCTTATATTTTCCCTTCTTTGTAGTACTCAAATCTTTTGCCGTATGGAGTTAACATTGATAATTTAATACGGAGCAGATAGGTCATAATACAAGCTTAACACGGCTCTATAAAATTGACAGGGATAGTGTTGTTATTTAATGGTGATCTTGATATGTCAACGTTGTTTGGGTACTATAACAATATTTCTTATCTTTACTTACAAGTTGCAAAGAAAATTCTGTCAAATCAGAGCCGAAACATATTAAATGGCACCAATAGTGTTTTAACAAGGACACATTCGTGTTTATTTCTTACCATTAATGCATTTGAATTTTAGTACAATCTTTGTCCAGCTTACTTGTTTATCTGAAATACACATAAAACATATGATTTGGTGATCAGGGATTGGTCCAAGATTCATTTAAAGTCAAAATTGTACATGGTTGTTTGAAACCCTGTTTGTTTGTTTTTTTCTCTTCATATTAGAGATCTGTCATTTTCATTATACAGTTTATACTGATTATAGATGTCATTTCTTTTAGGTTCTCTCGACTTCAAATGTGGAGAAGAAGCTCCTGCCCCTGCACCAAATAGGGGAGTCAATTCATCAATCTTTGAACGTAATGACAAATTACCTAATAATATCGTACTGCAGTTGTAAAATTGTGAACTTTCTTTCTTTGTCATCTTCAAATTTGTGACTTTTGGCCTTATAGCCTGCCATTATGCGGATTGCGGAGGGGGCACATGCAACAAGACTTCTCCATTCACCTTTACTTGTGAATGCAACGAGGGTTACTACAATCTGTTCAACACCACCGCTTCCCCTTGCTTCAAAGAATGTAAGACTCGACTCAAAATCCTTTATAAATGCCAAACTAGGACGCAACTTTGACTAAGGATGTGCGTTTAAAATAAGAATTTATAAAACTTTAGCACTAATTTTGCCATCTGTATTTGTTTTGGAAGTGCTTATGATTGGTCTATTATATGCATTTAGGCGCACTTGGAATGGACTGTAAGAATCTCGGGATTGGCGTCTCTAACGGATCAAATAGTCCTCCAGCCCCAAGCTTACCTGACAATAGTAAAGGTGAGATTTTTCCAGTATTGTTAATCAGTAACGAATCATCTTTATACTTAAAAAAATTTCCGTTGTGTACATAAAAAAGAATTTTATTTTTTTCAGGGTTCGTAGATTTAGTTATACAGGAATAAATTAATTTGAGTCTTTTCGTCGTGTCATACAAATGCACTAATGAAATATATTTCGTTCTTACAATTAAAAGCAGCAAGCTCAATCATCGGAGGTGGCTTTGTCTGGAAGGTTATTGCAGCAGCATCACTAGCGATAATTTTGTTGAAATAGATGTAGAAGATGGATGAGATTTCTAGTCTAGCTACTATATGAATAAACAAGCTTCTTGCGGGTTATAGAATACAAATAGTATTACTTAAGATTCATAAATTCCGGGTTATGTAGAGTTTCCACATCTGTATAATGTTTTGGCTTTCTTGTTTGTGTATATCATATATTCATCGCTTTGTTCACTTACCAGACATTCTATTTGTAATTGATTTCATCAATAAATATATGTTTTGTGTCCTGAAAAATGTTAAGATCAGCGAAGAAATATACTTTTTTGGCCTTTATTGTTATCTCTTTTTGTTGGCTTAACGTGTATATTGATTGATAAAGTGTGCAAAGACGTTGGATGTGGCAAAGGGACTTGCAAGGCATCGGGAAGTAACGCTATAGGTTATGAATGTGAATGTGATCCGGGCTGGAAGCAAGCTCGTTCCGAGAGTGATACTTCCTTAAAGTTTCTGCCTTGTGTTATCCCCAACTGTAAGTGCTTCTCTCTGTGATATTTGCTCTCTTACGATTAATGCATGGAAAGCGTGGCTTGTTTTCTCCCTCGTATTGAAGATCCATCGTTTTCATTGTACAGTTAATACTGATAACGGATTTTTTCATTTCTTTCAGGCTCCCTCCACTACTCGTGTGGAGAAGAAGCTCCTGCTCCCGCACCAGCAAAAACTGCGAATACGTCAATCTTTGAGCGTAAGTACAACTTTCCATCTACTAATATCATACCTCGATTGTAAAGCTATGAACTTTCTTTCTTTCGGTGTTATCTTCGAATATGTGTGTGTTGGTCTTGCAGCCTGCCATTGGGCCGACTGTGGAGGGGGCTCGTGCAGAAAGACTTCTGCGCTCACCTATGATTGTGATTGCAAGACGGGCTACTTCAATCTGCTCAACGTCACCATTTTCCCTTGCCTCAGAGAATGTAAGACTCAATGCAAAACTCAAAATCCTTTTTATGAATGAAACAGTAAATTAGGACTCAGAACCGGTTTTGCAGCTTGTCTTTGTTTACGAGAAACATTCACGATCTGTCTACTATATATGCATTCAGGTGCGCTTGGAATGGACTGCACGAATCTGGATATCGGGCGCTCGACAAACAAATCAGCTAGCACTCCAGCACCAAGCTTATCTGATCACACTAACAAAGGTGAGATTTTTTCCAGCATTCTTGAAACTCAAACTTATATGCTTCCTCGTACTTTCATGCTATAACTGTCGTTCTTATGATCGAAAGCAGCTAGCTCGATCGTTGTAGGTGGCTTTATCTGGAAGGCCATTGCAACAGCAGCAGCAGCATCAGTAGCGATGTTTTTGTCGAACTGAAATCGTGGGGAAGATGGATGAGATTTGTGGATACTATATATATAAATGAATAAGGAGGCTATTGTCCATTTCTACTGTTAGCTTCTTGCAGGTTATGAGATGATAATATTCATTTGTTTCATTGATTGCTGGTTTTGTATAGAGTTCCCACATCTCTGTATCTCCATCTCAGACAGTCTATTTGTAATTGATTTCATCTATTAATACTATAGTTTTTGGGTTAATTTGGAACTTTTTAAAAATGTTTTCTTGGCATCTCCAGAAATCTTGGGTTGCAGAGTATGGAGGATAGCCTAATCCACTGCCCAAACCCATATACTAAGCCCAGTAGTCCAAAAGGACCAAAACCATGCTTATGGTCACTACATTCTTAGGTGCAAAAGTGAAACATCAATTTAACAATACCCAATAACTTCTTTTTTCTATACAACTTAAGACAGTACAAAATTATATAAAACATAATTTCACACTAATACAATCAATATTCAAAATAGGGATAAGGTGCAAATTAAGCACTAAACGTAACCAGAGACCATTGAACTAAACAAAATTACAATAAGGCCACTGAACACTTCAAATGCATGCAATTTCACCATTTGTTTATGTGGATTGTGAGTTGACATTTTTAAATATCGTGCTACAGTATTTGTTTAACCTGTTGAAGCACTGAAGCTCGATCTCATGACCTCCCCTACAGTATCTGTAACCTGTTAAAGTACTGAAGCTCGATCTCATGATCTCCACTATAAATGCTTGATCTCATGACCTCACCTATGAAAGAGTCATTGCATGTCATCGTACCATAACGTGCTTTCTGAATCTTATTAATGTTTATTAATACAACCTCACAGGAAAGGTGGATACACAGTGGTTTATTGTACGCCAAGCCGCTAGCAAAATCTGACACTGAGATCACTCCATTATTACACTCCCACCAGACAAGACACCTAATCCACGGCGGCTCCGCCATTACCGCCGGCGTACGTACGTCATCACATTAATCATCATGCCAAGAACAACACCCACCAACCCCACCCCCACCACCGTCAAGTCCACATTGGAACTTGATCAGCAGCCAAAAGAGCTCCCCTCATCATCATCATCACCTCAGACGCTCTCTTGAAGACAACGCAAGCTTGTCTCTTTCTCCGCATCGGAAACCGTGCGCGCATTATTGAAAAAGCTTTCATCTTTTTTTCTTGCTTGAAATGGTGGTTTTTTTTTTTTTTTTTCTTTTAGCCTTCTTGGTTTCCGTTTCCTATGAGAGAGAGCTTTCTTCTTTCTGCTGCGGAACAAATGGAGCCCCCTAACCCTAGCTGCTATTACTAGCTCACACTTCATTTACTCTGTCATGATAGGGAAGTAGAACTCCAGTTAAGTCTAGCCTAGCTAATAACTTGGATCAAATAGGTTTCATTGATTGAAGTTGCTACGATTTGGTGGAAATGTTGAATTAATTATAATCTTTTGGGATCAATAATATCATATATAGAGTAGTATACTAGACACGTTAATGAGATTATTAAACCGATAATTATAAAGTTATATGTTTGAGTTACAATATGAGTATTTTATTGGTTGATTTTTTTGAATTGATTTATCTTAATGCAGTCTCTTGTTCACTAGGATCGCAATACGAGTTTACCTTATAAACATTTTTCGTTATTGATTTTTTTTTAATTGAAGTAATAGTTACAGCAACCTATGTTGGAGCCCCCTAGCTGCTATTATTAGCTCACATTTCATTTACTCTGTGATAGGTTGTAGTCCAATTAAGTCTAGCATAATAACTTGTATCAAGTACGTTTCATTGATGGAAATGTGGAATTAATTAGACTTTTTTGGTATCAATGGTATAAAATATATAATAAATAGGGACAACTTTAATCAAGTTCATTATATTGTTTTGATATTTAACAATGTTATAAGTTCAACTTCTGAAAAATAGTCTATTAGTCTTTGTGACTTGAGTTGATCAGTTTTGGAAAATCTAGGCTGTTTTAGCTCCTTGTGCTTCTATGTCAATTAGGACAGAAGATAATGTTTACACGTTGTACACTCTGAAGTATTGGCTTCGAGTTTTCCTTGTCACTCAAAACTACATAGTATAGGTATTTACAATTGTATTTGATATTATTAGTACATTATTGGTGTTTTTCTATTTAAATTTGAATTATAAAAATGCAATTATCTTAAAAATTAAAATTTGTGAAAGAATGTTTTGTCAACCTTGTGATCTTATCCAATCAGTCTTAATATATAAGATTTTAATGTATTCTGATTAAGAAAATATGTGGTTAGACAAAAAAAAATTGACATTTTAGAATTCAAACATTACTCAAAGTTTAGATGTTTTAAAATTGCATCATGTATGAAATGTTTGATTATATAATATATTTAAAAAAAATTATTGTAATTATATTAAATATTATTGGTATCATAAAAATTCCATGATGTTAGATGCGCATATTAGATGGGGGAAAGGGATGTTTGGTGCTTGAAATAATCCAAGATTCCAATAATTATGATAAGCACATCAACCGTAACATCATCAACAATAAATGGTACGTGTGGTCAAGTGGAGAGGGGGTAATAGTAAGCAATGCAGTAAAAACTGAAATCTTTTGTTGTTTTTTTTTTTTTTAAATAATAAGAGAAAATTACAGTTTGGTGAATTTATTTCTATACCCTATATAATACGGAGTAATTTATGAACTGATAATTCATTAATAAAATGCGATGTAAGAGATTGAATTAAAAGGATATTGACAATAATTAAATTTATAAACTTTAAATATAATATTATATATTAAAATCTTGTGGTCTAATGACACCCAATTGAACTGCATTATAACAGAGTCAGTAGAACTCACACAAATATGGTATCATATCATATACTCCGTTTATTTGGTCAACTTTATGGGTAAAAGAAAGAAAGTAAAGGAATCTTGAGCATATATTTCGTTGGTAACGTAAATGAAAGGCACGCCCCACGCAATTGTTTGTTGTCCGATAACGTAATATTCTCCGAAGCAAATTCAGCGGCTGTGGTTCCCATCAGCACACCTTGCAATTTGGTGCGACGTTCACATCCCATTAAATAATACCCACTTCCCTTCTTGCCTTGCGCCACTGTGCTTTCCCCTCCCCCAACTCACATCTACTTTTACCATTTTTGGACTTTGGCATTCATTAACACAATTCGCTAATTAAATGTAATAGGTGAATTAGTAGGGATAATAATGCACCGTGACATAATGGGTTAGATTTTTTTTATTTTTTTTTTTTTTTAGTATTACTGACCCCGTTACAGTGTAGTATATGTTCATAACTACTTTCTCAATTTTATGAAGTACAAAGAGTCAACAGTCGCCTCCACTGAAGCTCGAACCCACTCCCTTTCACATGGAAGTGTAAATCGGGTACCACTATACCTAAGGTCTTTGGCATTTTGGCAATGGGTTAGATATCCGATTAAGAAAAACAAGCCATACACATGTCATTTATACTATACCCTATGTGTACATTATTATATTATGTATCCAAATCACCTTATATTTATAGTTGATCAGTTCAAATAAAAAAGATTATTAAATAATTATCATGATTTTTTATTTGTTACTAATCCTGACATAGCCAGAAGAGCATCGTTATGGAGGATGAAAATGCCACATGAATGAGAGAGAAGAGAGGTGAGAGAAAGCCAGGCATCATCTGCAATGAAAGAGTTATTGCTTCAGTAATTACTGACATCAAAGGAAAAAAAAAAAAAACTGTTGTGCGCGTTTCGCACACAACAGCACCCATGCGAGCGCGTCAAGCACGCCTAACAATATTATTTTCCACACACTTACAAAAACTCATAAAAAACTGCAAAATAACCCAGCTACTAAAAGGATGCTCTAAGCCATTGCCCGGATGGCAGTGCTATGAATCTTTGTATAATAAGGTGGTAGAAGTCACACGATAGAATATAGTCAAAGCTAATAATTATACATCAAATCAAACATGGAGAGTAGGTATAAGGTATCCTATAGGCTCCAAATAGTAGGTCGAAGCCAGTTGACGTGAATTGACACATATACATATCTGTATGTATAAACTGTGAGGGGCCCAAGAAGCTATATCAGAGCTGCAGTGGTGATAGGTCCACGTTGTAGTATCCTCACATGAAATTATGAACACGATCTTCTTGTTGGATGGGCTCCTCCCTAAACCTGCAAATCCTACTATTCCCCCTCCTCCTCAATGTACACTAGTCTTGAAATAGACTTTTTTTTTTTGGGTGGCAATTCAAAAATTAGGTGAAAAGGTTTTGTGGTAGTTGTTGAGGTATGTTCTTTTACCGTTAGGAGATTATAAGGTGTGTTTATTTATAACAATTGGTATTGTTTTGTAAGACATGTTTTATATTGAAATTAATGAACGTGAAAATTGGATAATCTTTTATGATGGAGCGACTGAACTAGGGTTGTATTATGTTTTTAATGAACCTTTAGAGGGTGTTTGTCGTATACTTGGAGTTAATGGTATAAGAGTAGTAATGTTATTTGGTTCATATCCACTCAAAAGCTAATTTTTGTGTTGATTGAATGTTCATTTTCATCTAAGATTTTAAGCTTGGTGTCCAAAGGCGAGTTTTACTCTATAAGTCATGTACAAAGAAGTTAATAGGTGTGCAGATTCGATGACCTTCTACAATAAGACATCTATAATGAGTTGCACGTATTTGATTAACCTCCAAGAACGGTCCATTCTTTGTATATAGATGATGTTATAAGAATATAAGTTGGTTTAGATTATTATACTTTCTTATATTTTGTGTTTTCGTCATATCCAAAACAAAACAAATTTCTTTAATTTCCCTATCATTCCTATCAATAATAGTATATCAATAATATGTGGTCCAAACATTTAACGCAATTTTATCTCAAATTATTTAAAAATTTCATATGATTATCAAATACTGAAACATCGCTACCCATAAAAAATAAGAGCAGTTGGGTCAAATTATTGTGGCTCGAAAGTTAGAAGTGGGCTTCCTCTTTAATGACTCCCCCCACCCCTTGAGTCTACGTGGAGGAGGGTACCCTAAATCGTACGACTAGGACCCATTAGATCATCACTCCAAAATGCCAGACTATTTTCATTTTTATTTCCATATGTCCTAAACGACACCAAAATGTTCATCATACGACCGACTGCAACAATAATAGTTCGTGAAGACATGTGCATTGCGCCAAATGGGGTATAGCATGCATGGTATTATTTATTTGTATAATAGTACAATTATCATTTTGATATCTAGCTATTAAGAAAGAGTGCCCTTATATTGCGTAGCCTATAGATATGTAATTCTCAACCAACGTGACACTATTTAATTAGTTGATTTTGATTCAATCGATTATATGAGTAATTCTCGACAGTTATGTTATTTTATTAGTAGATTGTCTAACCAAAGAGTTATCTAAATCGATAGTTAATAATAATTAATAAGTGTGTTCATCAAAGACTCTTCAACGATGACATGTAGTTATATTGGATGGGGTTAATTTGTTGAAAAATACTATTTGGACTCTCAAATTATACTCTCTACTTTTACTCCCTCACACAAAAATTTGATGTTGACACTTTCTTTGAGACTAACAAGATGAAAATAACCTATCATATTTTACCAGGAATAAAAATGATAGAGTATAAAATGGGAATCTAGAACTCAAATTCTCTATCACACCTTATTCAAAAAATTTCTCAAACATTAGTTTATTAATTTATAAAGCTTGAAATGTACTCAAAACATTAGTGTACTATTTTTCCACTTGAGAAGCTGACATTGACAACCAAATAGTAAATGTTACGTTAGCCCACTGCAATGTCTCATATTGGCATAAGAGCACCACTATCACTGGTTTATTTGGGCTTTTTCAACGGTGGACGGATGAAAGCGAAAATTGGAGTTCCTCTGTAAGTGAAGAGTTTTTTCTGATTAGTGGAATCCACTTAAAATTTTAGAGAGCTGCGTGACTGCCACAACTGTGCCCAGTGGGCGTGTGTACTGCAGGTGTCCGCTGGGCGCGCCGAACCTTCTGACAACTTTATTTATTTTTATTATTTTTTTGTTAAAATCATACTGTTTAATTTGTTTCTCTTTCTTCCCATTTTCTCTTTCATAATCACATTTACAAAAACTGCTCAAAAAAAAACTCACCATTATGAATGCTCTAAGCATCTTCAATTCAATATTAATATATAAGTCTTTAGAACAGTGTGCTGAATCAATCTTTCATCTCTCATCACACACCTATATAACTTATTACTACATATGATCGGAGCTCGACAACACTGGTCTAATCATTCTCTTGATTTCGTTGTACTCAAGCCTTGCCGCCCTAGACTTAGCTTGTACAATGGTTTTTTTTTTTATTTATTATTTTTATAATCATTTAATTATAAAATATACTCTCTATTATTTCTTTGCAAATGGTAAATTCAAATTCTTATCTTATTCTAATCAACACAGTCAACAATAAGAAAAAAATAAATGCCATGCGATTATTTCGTGTAATTTGGAATTGAACAAGGGGTGTTGTTGATAGAGTTCTCAATCCATGAAAATTAAAGGATTTTGATAAAATATATGGTATAATAATAATAATAATAATAATAATAATAATAATAATAATAATAATAATAATAATAATTTTAAATAGTTTGGTAGACTTTCTTTTTCATTACCCATAGATTATTACAATAATTTATTTGCATAATAATAATAATGTAGCATTTGTTGATATCACTGAAACATCATTTTCGAGCAACAGGTAATGAATTGATGAAGGCTAATTAAGGAGAAAGGAATGAATTGTCCAATTGGTCATCCAATAGGATGATTTGCCTATCTAGCATTCCATCACCCCCCTCCCCCCCCCCCCCCCCAATGTCCAAATAATTCTTTTCCATTATTTTCTTTCTTCTTCTATAATGATTTTTTTATGACTAGTCATTCAATTACAATCGAAAAAAATTAACTAATGTTACAATATATTAAAATCAACCACCAAACTAAAATATATATTACTACATTATTGAAAATTTTTCGCTTGAGGATTGTTCATTTGAAAACAGATTCTAACGTAAAAAGTGATAATTGATATGATCTATCGATTTGAGTGTATTATCATTTATTGTTATTTAGCATTGGTGTTTGTCATTGCATGCCCCACCTAAAAGTTGCAAACATAAATACAATAAAAATTATTATCCAATTATGGCTTTTATTATATGTAGTAAAACAAAAGGAGTCAATGAGTCATGGAGCTATATATGTTGTTAATTAGACCCATGGATTATAGTATATGATTTTTTGATTAATAATGGACTTACTATCATTACCAAATTAATGCCCCATCATCACAGAATCGTAATGATGACACACTATGAATAGTGCTCGATCATTTTAACATGAGATTTAATAAAGATAATAAATAATATGCACAGATTAGATTATTAATAGAATGGTCTAGGCAATTTTCATAAAATTTTTAAAAAATTATTTATCGAGTGTGTCTAGAGGATTCCACACATATGTAATAATTCACAAATCATATATAAAAATAAATTGAACTGGACGTTCCGAATTCAACTAACGTTCATTGCATATAAGTTAAAAATTTAGGGGATGCTTAATTATGGTTTTAATTATTATTGTAATTTTGAAGAAAATGATATCAAGATTAAGGAGCCAGTACGCATGCTTTGAAGTTTGAATCATTGTATTGATGAAGACCACACGGTCGTACAATAATAAATATCATAGGCAGAGAGAGTAGTAGCTAGATATGTTCAAAGATTCTAGAGACACGTGTATTACTTTATACCAAAATCATTATACTTCTTATTATTATTATAATTTTAATTTTAACTAAGAGACATTAAATTTTAATTAATTTAAATACGAAGAAAATAACACTTCTATTTACCCTTCATTCCTTCATAGACTTTTTCGTTAATGATTCAAAATGTAAAATTCATCCATCAAATTTTCTTGAACGAATGTTTTAAGCTCTTCACAAATATATTTTGTTAGCTTTTCATAGAAAAAAAAAACCCTTATTTTGTATGGTTATGTTAATTTAGTTATTTAGTAATGAAAACTACATCAATGATTTTTGTGTGTTCCAAATGAGAAAGAGAGATATAGCAGAAAGTTACTTCTTTTGTGCATGTTGGACGTACATTCAATGCCTAGTGCACGCGCTCACTGGCGCGTTGCCAGCTTTATTTTATTTTGTGTCAGAGGTCATACTTGTTTTTTTATTCTTTTTGTACTGTTTTCCTTTTTTCATATTTTCCTTCTTCTCTTTCCTTCCTCTCTCGTAATGACACCTAAAAAATCGTGATATGTGGAGAGTTGATGGGAATGCTCTAAGTATTAGTTTTTCTTCCATATATTCCATCATTTTAAGGCATTTTCGATCCAATTGACCACATATCTTGAACAAGCTTAATATATAGGACTTTTTACCATATATATACTAGCCTATATAGCTATGGCTTACGAGGAGCTTTTGAAATGAAAAATAACGCGAGTCAAGAAAGTGAATCGGCATGAAGAAGCTAATATATGGATGCTTAAATGACCAAATTAACTTTTTAAAATTTGGATTTTCATAAATTTTATCTTGAATAAATAATGAAATTCATTTTTTTATGGACCGAATAGCCATTTTGCGAAAAATTGAACAATATAATCTATACTTCAAAGTACTAAGGGATTGCGTCTATGCTAATGTTCGCTATAACTCGACCAATAACAAAAAGTAGCATATTCCCTTTGATTTACGACAAATGAACATAATGATGTAAACCAACTTAGGTTGCACATAGTTGCCTGATTCAAACAATAAAGGCCAATAGACCGTTACCATTGTAAATCAAATTTAAAATCTTGTAATTACCAAGTCAACGTACTAGCTGATCAACTTGGTTATAGTTGCCCCAAAGTGTCATATTCCTTTAAAACATGAATGATTTTCATTTCCAAGGCCTGAATCCAAAACCATATTTGTTAGTTCATCTTAAACATATAATTTGGGCTTTTTAAGCTATGGATCTAATGTTAGATAAGTGATTTAACATGAAAATGAAACACAAACATGGGAATTGAATCATGGATGTAGATGTTAAGAGTGCAGTGATTGATGGGGGGTTAGGCATGGGAGGTGAGAGTCTCATCTTCTCATCAGAGAAGTCATATTCAGACATCACCTTAGCCTAAACAAGGACCCATTTC
Organism: Ipomoea trifida; assembly: GCA_003576665.1. Classification (NCBI taxonomy): domain Eukaryota; kingdom Viridiplantae; phylum Streptophyta; class Magnoliopsida; order Solanales; family Convolvulaceae; genus Ipomoea; species Ipomoea trifida. The sequence continues at coordinate 21,123,953 of CP025656.1, forward strand.
CAATTGGCAATTAATATTCCATTTGGGTACAGATCATAGATTGTGGTTCAGCTCCGTGTGGGGTTCCATTGCCTGCCTGAATAATTTTAGGAATTATCAAACTTGTACTTTCCCCCCAATGAGACAAAACTTCTTCAATTTTAAAGCTAGCTAGCTAGGATAAAATTAATATATATAAATTTCATTTCAAGCTAATAATAAGGCTTTTCAATTTCCATTTCTAACGAGTAGTAATAGTTTCCTTTTAGGTTTTGTTTTGTTTTATTGGAATTTGATTAATAAGTTTGAAACTTAAAGTTAATATCATCATTTTTGTCCTAAAAATGGGTAGAGGGAGGTAAATTGTGAAATGTGGTTCAATTGGCTTATACACCTCCAAATGATTGTATACTAGTGTTCACAATAAAGTCAAGTTTGAGGGTCAATACTAACAAAACAAAGCAATAGTAACAAAAAAAAAATGTAAAGAAGAAAGACAACCAGGCCACTAATCAATAAAGACACTTTTTTTTGGGTATGTATAGTCCAGGGTTTTCACCCTATGACGCAATGACTAATCCATTGGCAGAATGAGACAGTTGGCTTGGAGATACAATGTTGTCTTATACCCAAGGCTAACGATCAATTTCTTAATGTTTGATTAAGAATGGATATGATGAGCCCCTTCTACTTAATCAGACACCAAGTTATCAACAAAGAAACATTAGTTTGCTAATTAAATTAGAATATCTAATTTTCTTCACAAAAATGCCAACAGAGTATAGGCCAAAGTGCCTTAATATTAAATCAAAAAAATAATTACTTAGCCAGCTTGGTTGGAGTAAGTGACCGTACACTCTCATTCCTTAAGAGAGGTTAGGACTTCAAAACTTCTCTCGTATAAAAAAATCAATCTAACAAGCACTTTACCCCTTAATTGAGTCGGCCCAACAAATAATTTCTTATTTTCAATTTTAATGTAAAATAATTAAATGTGAAACATCGAATATCAACCTCATATATTTTCAAAAAAAAGAAAAAAGAATATCAACCTCATATTTAATGGATTATAATTAATTGTAAACAACAAAGTATATAAGAATTGAGCAAATTAAAATGAAGAGCAATTTTATTTCATAGTTGTAGAATTAAGGGTTCAATTATCTTAAGTTAGAAAATAAGGGGTAGTAGAGATTGAGAAAACCTTGCCTAAAAAGGAGAAAGGAAAAATACAATAGTTGATATAGAATAATATGTTTTCTCTCGTTGTTCCCTTTTATTTGCCTCAATGCTACAAAATATCTACTTCTTCAAGACATAATCGATAATGAATACATAAATTTGGAATTCTACTTTATCATGATACAAAATATCTACTCATAATTGCATTCTATATAACATATGATATTTAGTACCCTAAGGTAATATAAATAATCAAAACTTTTATGCTAAAATGTTCTTTCTCTATCTAACTTTTTATTTATTTACTTCCATGTGACCTCATCCTAGGATGAGTACCTCCTGATTACTATATCACTCTCTAATTAAAAATCTTCTTAAATTAGCTAATTATATTTTTATTTCTTCCACTTTTGCCAACATTATTTCCTAAAGTATTAAAATATCACAAAATAAAACCAATTAATACATTACCTATTTGAGAATTAAATAATTATCTATTCCAAAAGGGCATTAATTATCTTCCAATCATAAACTTGTACTAATCATTTTTAATTTTAAAAAGTACATATTAGACACTCATTTGGCTTGTTCTAAGTGATGACAAATATATAAACCAATATTGGCTTGTTACAACAACCACTTAAGAGGTTATAGTTAGCTTAATATCAAATTAAAATATGCAAATTATATAATTTAATGAAAAAAAAATGTTATGCATGTCTACTTATATGTTTATATCTATATTTTAGTTTACCGATCAATTCAAGCGACACATTAAACAAAATTCTTTTAAGAAAAATAAAAGGTTAAGAAACAAAAATACTTTCGTGTTCAATTGTACGGTAATCTTTAATTGGGGTTGTCAGTAAAATAACATTAATGAAATTCTGATTGGCATCAATATTTTTAAATGTATTTTATTTTATCTATATTGAGTGAAGAAAGTATTACATAATATATCTAGACAAATTTGACAAAGTATATATTTGTATAATATGACTGTATCAAATATGATCGATAATCGTATTGCTGGATAACATAAAAATTGTTACCTATTTGTATAATATGACTGTATTGAATCAGATCAGTACACATGTTTCTGGATAACATAAAAATTGTTACCTATTTGTATAATATGACTGTATCAAATCTGATCGGTACTCATGTTGCTGGATATAACATAGAAATTGTGTGGGTATGTATTGCTATCTTTATTAATTGTACAAAAAAGAATACACAAATGATTGCTTCATTGTAATCAATGTGTGACACTTTCATCCTTCTTTCTCTTTGGGTCCTCACAAGTATTGAACCAATACATACAAAATGAATTGAATCCAATAAAAAAAAAATTGTGGATAAATCTCTGACACTCTCTCTCTCTATATACAATGGAGTACATATTTTTGTCTCTCTTCATCGATCTATAAAGCATCAAATTCTCTTACAAACCCAAACCCACACAGACTTCTCTCTCCACAAGATGGATTCTGTTCAGCCGCTTTTCCGGCCGCCGGAGACTCCCAGAGAGCCCATGGAGTTTCTTTCCCGGTCATGGAGTCTCTCCGCTCTTGAAATCTCCAAAGCCATTGCACCTTCCCAGGCCGTTGTCAAGAATTTCCCAGGTGGACCGTCCAATGCCGCCGCTTCTCCGGCCGCCGCCGGCGGGACGATTTTGGAGGACATCGCCGGCGAGCTGGAGGAAACTGCCGCCGTTTCCGGCAACCCTTTTTCCTTCGCTTCCTCTGACACTTCTCAGCTTATCATGGAACGCATTATGTCTCAATCTGTAAGTGTATATATATAATGGGGAAGAGAGAGAGAGAGAGAGAGAGAGGGAGAGAGATTGAAAATTACGTGACCCGTAGAATGACTTCTTCTCAAATTGTAGTTCTTGGACTTTTCTGGCTTGTTTTCTCCATGAATTTGAGCTCATTTTTTGCTTCTATTCTTCCCTGTCTTTTTCCCCTGTCTGTTTTCTTCATGAACCGCTGAGAAAGACCGTAGCTTTTTGTGCTTTCAAACCGTTTTAAAAATGTTTTTGTCTTGAAATGAAAGCTTCTGGAGACATGTATATATGGAATAAACAGTGCCTTCATGTTTTCTGGGGAAATCCAAACAAGAAAACATTATAAAATTTCCTGCCCACATAGGAATCTTGTTCTCTAGGTCCCTGTCTTTCTCTCTCTCATTGATCTTAGTTACTCCCATTGTTTATTCCAGTTTTTCTTGGTACTGTGCACATACTTTAATTTGTATCCTTCATGCAATCATTCTCTCTGTTTCATCTCTTTCTTCAAACACCATTTAATCTTGATTCTTTAATCATGGCAATTTAAGTTTTTTACAATTAGTTCTTGAATGGTATATTATGGGAACAAAAACACATATGCTGACAGCTTTTGTGGACACTAGACACTGATTCTCCTCCTCTAATCCTCTGCCTAAAAAAGGTGGATTAGTGGTTAATTAGGTAAATTATAGGTAAAAATACTTTCTTTCCAAATTTCAATTTCACTGTGACCAGTTGAGTTGTCAATACGGGCTATAAGCAAGAATACTTATAGAGCTTAATAGTTGTAGGTTTCGTGTTACATCCACTCTTACTCTTGCGGGTACTAGGCACTAATCCTTCCACCCAATGAGCGAAATGTTGAGTTATTGCGATTTATTCTACTATACTATCATGTTGGACTGAGGGTCGGGTTATGGGGCTAGAAAATTTTACCTTTTGTGTGCGAATTCTTTACCCTTATGTCATTTAAAATGGTTACTTCTGTTATTTTAACAGCAGGATGCTTCTCCGCGTACATCAGGGAGACTCTCACATAGCAGCGGTCCTCTCACTGACAGCCCACCTGCTTCCCCATCAGAGATGGATGACGCTAAGGTCTGAATGCATATAAATCTGTGAACCTAAACATTTGTATTCATGCCTATGACTGTATGTGTATCCTGGGGTTTGGTTTTGTATGTTTGCTCTTTTTGGCGTTTGAACAGTACGACTCTGCATTTGCAGAGTGAAAGTCAGTAGGAAAAAACCTGTCAGATTAGGTTTCTGGTTTGCTCTTTAATCAACGGGGTGCTTGAGAGTTGAGAGGGGAAAATGTTAAAGAGTACTTATTACTTATTAGTCTCCTGATGCCTTGTCTTCATTGTACAGCCTGGGAAATTTCATATATTAAGCCAAGATCCCATTTTTCTTTTTACCCTTTTCTTGGAACAATGGTCTTTGGGTTTGTAACTGAGGTTTGTGTAAGTTTTTCCATTTTCTTGAAATTTGCATCTCCAATTTGAAAATGTGAAAGTTGAAGCATGGTAAAGTGAGGGGAGTGTTCATAGTTGGCAAGGAGCAGAGTTGGGTTTAATGATTACAGTGTCACAGTAGAAAAGTAGAGTAAATCTACAGTCGAAATATAATTTTTTTTTACCATAGTTGTCAATAGTTAACTGGCTTAGACCAATATGCCACTCTCGCTATCCCATCTGAGACGGGATAGCGACAGGGTGTCATAGCTGTCTGATCAACTTGATTGGGGTTTTGAGTTTACTGTGTTGTCCTTGGCTTGGTTGTCTAGCATATGGTGATATGGGTAATTTATGAGCTTAGGCTCTTGAATGTTTGTCATATAGGAATTAAAAAGGTTCAAATTATGAAGTGGGGTTGCCAACAATTTGAATTCTAATGCTGTCCTATCATATGGTTTGTGGCTATTTTCATATTTATCTGATCTGCATTGAATTTTGATATTTATCTTACAAAAAATGTGGATGAAAAAAGGACAGCTTTATGTAGGACACATTATATGATCAAAGGTATTACAATTACTATGTCCACCGACACTCTTGTTTCCTGTGCCAGTATTGCAGATCAAACAATCTGCAAATCAACAACCAGTACAGGAGCAGCGCGACAACGCCCGCTGTGGCTGTGAGTAGCAGCAGCAGCAGCAAGACGGTTGGACGGTGGTTCAAGGACCGGAAGGAGAAGAAGAAAGAGGAGACGAGGGCGCAAAATGCACAGCTACACGCCGCTGTTTCAGTTGCTGGTGTTGCGGCTGCTGTGGCTGCAATGGCTGCAGCGGCCGCTGCATCATCTGCTGCAAGCAAGGATGAGCAAACAGCGAAAACTAACATGGCTGTGGCGTCTGCAGCCACCCTGGTGGCGGCTCAGTGCGTTGAGGCTGCCGAGTCAATGGGGGCTGAGCGCGAACATCTGACATCGGTGGTTAGTTCAGCTGTAAATGTTCGATCAGCGGGAGATGTCATGACACTCACAGCAGCTGCTGCTACTGGTACAATGTTGCAACATAAAATTTCTCAACATTTAATGTTTTATGTTTAGAGTTCCAGACCAAGCGTTAGACTAGCTAATTGATTGGATTCAATTTTTTAGTATAATTTAACCCATGTGCATTATAGTTCAATTGAGTGACATCGACTCAATCTTAGATTCTAACATGGTATCATTGTTTGAGTTATTTGGTTTTCTCTGATAGAGTGACATGTATTGTAGCTTTGCGAGGGGCGGCCACGCTAAGGGCCAGAGCACTGAAGGAAGTGTGGAATGTTGCTGCAGTAATCCCCGTAGATAAAGGATTTGTGGGTGGCGGTGGAAGCAATGGGAGCAATGGCAGTTCAAGTGGTGAGCTCGCTCCCGAAGAGAACTTTCTTGGGATCTGTAGCCGGGAATTGCTTGCCAGAGGTGCTGAGCTATTAAAGCGCACACGGAAAGGTATCAGATCACGTTCTTATTTGGTCTAAGTACCTCAAGAGCCGAGTCAACAATGTTTTTGAATACTAGCCCATAAACATCTCCCAGAAATTTGAAACTAGTCTAGTGTAATGATTTGATTAGTCGATTTTCATCTTCAATTTATCGTCTTTCTGTTATAAGTTGAGGCCTTGAGGGTATTTGTATTAGTAGTTTAAAGTTTCTTGCTTTGCTACTTGCAGGTGATCTTCACTGGAAGATAGTGTCTGTGTATATTAACAGATTGGGTCAGGTAGGCTTTCCCTTCCAATTATTGTATAAACTGTCTCACTTTATAGCTGATTTTACAGTGTGGCAGAAGTTAAGTAACTTTGAAGCTTCATGCTGTAAATTCGTGACATAAAATGACATAAAACCCCGCTCGGTTCAAAAAAATATGAATCTTGCTTTCACGCTTTAGCAACGATGCAACTTTTGACGATTCTTTTATCCACAGGTGGTACTGAAGATGAAGAGCAGACATGTTGCTGGGACCATAACCAAAAAGAAAAAGAGTGAGTTTGTGTTCTGTCATACCAACAATGCTGCTTTTCTCTCTCTCTCTCTCTCTTATGATGTGAACACAATTACATGTTTGGATCTTTGCTTCCATCTGGGGATTTGAGAAAGCAATTAATGTGCAGTTGAATGGGGAGGGGAAAAAGATGAAAAAGGTGGCATCTTTATATTTTGTTCTGTTTTGAATGTGCAGATGTGGTGCTGGAAGTGTTGACAGATCTCCCGGCCTGGCCCGGGCGCCACTTGGTGGAGGGCGGGGAGGGCTTTCGCTACTTTGCTTTGAAGACGGTCTCGAGGGGAGTGGTCGAGTTCGAGTGCAGAGATCAAAGGGAGTATGATGTGTGGACTCAAGGTGTTTCAAGACTGCTAACTTTTGCAGCTGAGAGAAACAGTAGGCTTAGATCCTGAAAGGGTGCAAGAAGATGATATGCTTAATTTGATGCCAGTAGAACATATATGTTATTATATAATTATATATATATATAATCTGTGTATTTCCACTGAGGCACTAACCTCTTGTATTTTGAAATTGGGTGGGGCTTTCTTTTCTACTTATTCAGCTGCCTTTTCCTTTTTGTGTTCCTTCTGTAAAAAAAGTAAATCAAGTTTATCCAAAAGGATCCCTCTTTCACACTCTATTTGTGTCTGCTGTTTCTTCATATGTTAAAGGTAACATTACAACCAATTCAGGCAAGTTGGTCAAATTGTTGATTCAGTAATTATAAAGTTTTATAAGTAAAACACTAATTCAGTCAAGTTGATCAAATTGTTAATTCAGTAATTATAAAGTTTCATAAGCAAAGCAAGGGAGGCATGTGATCCATGTCTCTATTGTTCCTTGTTCTATGTTGTGATATATTATAATTTATTAAACAGTGGATAGAAGTTGGAGTGCAGCAGTCAAAAAAGCAGTTTCTGGTTACTTAGTACTTACTGTTACTGACCATGTTGTTCCTAGATCCCTGTGTTCCTGCTTCTTGAATTGCTGCCTTGCCTTGGAGATTAGAATAAAGTAAAAGTTGATGATTAGGGCTCCACTCATCCTTGGGGCCATGTGACAAAATGAATATTTTAAACAAAATATTATAGCAATGGAAATTCAGTATGCATATTTGAGTCCAAGACCAATTTCTGGTGACAGTGAAAATTCAATACTATGTATGTTTAAGTTCACGTATTATAATCGCGGTTGATAGGGTTATAGGGTAGTCCTATATGCTCTACCGGTCGTATCCGACCACATCTGACCGGTTTGGACGATCCCATGGCGGACCACATTACACTTTAATGATTAATGCAGATCAGCCCTGCGACCGTTTATGGAGTGGAATGCAGGGCAGCCGATTCACGTCCCATCAAACCATCAACATCATTAGGATGTTTGGCATGATTGTCGCAACCACTGAACCTGCATGCCACACGTAGAAGACATGTCAGAGGGTCGGCATGTGTCCCTCGCTCCCCCTATATAAAGCACATTTATCCCTTTAGAGGAGGGGGCTTGGATTCTGGATTCCCAACTTACACCCCTCCAGCCGGAGCTCGTACCCATTGAACCTTCATGCGACATGTGGAAGACGTGCTAGAGGGACATGTGCCCCTTGCTCCACATATATAAAGCACATTTGTCCCTCCAGAAGAGGGGGCTTCGAGTCCCAACTTACACCCATCCAACCAAAGCTTCCCAACCTCATTATTTTCTCCTTATATTTCATCAACATCTAGTAGAGTAGATCAGAACCTGTACAAAATCGATAATACTACTAAATTTCGTCCTAATCCAACCCAAAAAAACTCGTGATTTTTTTCCTTTCGAGTTTCCACGTAAAATGTCTTGCTTCATTTTTCCTATTTCTACTATTCATTCTAGTTGGCTGCTTAGGTAGTTAGGTTGACCCAAGGCAATTTGCATTATCAACATTCATCCCTATAACAAACTCTTATCCTTTCTAGGAGGATTATAAAATCCCAATTGACCAAGATTAGGGCTATGTGATACACAATCTTTCATATAATACCAGTAGAGGAAGAAGCAAGCAAGCCAAATAGCAACATCAAGAGTAAAACACAATAATACATGCCATTCAATTAGCACAGTCAAAAAGTTTTCATATTTACATCCTACTAGAGAATTCACTGATACTGCAAAACTAATGGAAGCACATCAATGCTCAAGAAACAGTGACATCCATTGATAAAGGACACCACAGAGCAGAATCAGCCATCCCATTTACATCAAAAATTTACAAAATACTGGTGGAGAAGAGTGTGTGTATGAAGAAGATGAGCAGAGAAAAGAGATGGAGAGAGTTTTCTTCATGTTCATATCAGATTCTTAGCTGTTTCAGCAAGGCTTCCAATCACTCAGTCAGCACCCTCCAAGATGTTAAGAATCGCGATGAAGAGGTTGATAATGTCCGAGAACAGGCAAGCTGCAGCAGCAATGTATTCGTCGTAGCTGAAGCGCTTGATCAAGTTGTCAGTGTCATATATGATGAAACCAGAAAAGACGAGGGCGCCAATGCACCCGTATATCAGCTGCCCAGTGTTCCCCATAGGAATAAACACCTATCCATCAAAACATACTTTGTAAGCAAATTAAAGTTCAGTTAACAAGTGACAGCTAGAAAAAACACCAGCTAGGAATGTGCCCTGCATACCCTCATAAAACCAAAAACCGTGAGCACCAGGAGGGCGCAGATCAAGAAAGGACCGAGGAAGGAGAAATCAGAGCCTCTACTCGCCGCCCAGAATGTGTAGAGTGTAAGCGCAACGAATATAAGTGCAGTAAGACCCGCAGCAATCATGATAGGCATTCCTGTGAGCAATCAAATTTACTCCATAGAACAACATATATATGTGCTAGTATTGGCATATCAAAATGAGTTATTGGATTGTCCTGTGTATGATACTTGTTATGCTACTTCAATGCTTAATAGTGACTTATGCTCATTAACTATGACAAAAACACAATGAAGATAGGCACTAGATCCATATTATATCTTTGTTTAAAGGAAGACTAGTTAATCCCATGTCATTAGTTCATTGTGATATGTACTCATTCACATAAACAGAAAAGCAAGATGTTTGGGACAACCCATCGAAATTGGTCAGGCTGTTAACTTGGTAACTAGTTTGAGCCAGTCAGCTATGAACAACCTAAACTGGTTTACCTCCTTGTGGCGTTTTGCCAGCTAGGATCACTAGGTAGGGTTACCCAATACACACTATCAAGTAGTGGCCGTAGGTTTTCCTTATTATTCAAAGATCAAGAAAATCACAATGAAGATAGGAACTAGCTAAATCCAACTAATCTTTGCATGTTCAGCCACTCTCCCTGGAATCTCAAGCAAGTTGAACCCAAAGTCATAGGACATTGATATGATAATATACATTAACAAGGTAAAAAATTGAAAATTTCAAGCAAATCTGTTACCTTTCTTGTATACACAAATCACTCCAACCATGCCAGCCATGGCCACAGTAAAGAGAAACAGGAAAAGATAGTTCCACGGATGCTTGTTGCTTACACATCCCATTACCAAGCTAACTGCCAATCCAGAAAAATAGAAAAAGAAGAATGCTTAATTGTGGATCATGAAATAACCCAGGAGCAAAGTTAAAAAATTTGAAACAAAACCATGAAAATCCATGCAAATTTCTAAAGCAATTGAACAAGAAATGAGAAGACCAAGCAGGAATTGAAATTTTCAGCTGAGATCATGAAAACCCTAAGGTGAAGATATGAAAATGTGGGACAACCCATCTGGTCAGACCGGTGATTTGGTAACTATAAAGTTACCAGTTCGACTCCTCACCAGAACTGTTTATTGGGCAACTTAGACTGATTTATCAACTCCGACTTATTTACCTCCCCGTAATCATTTGCGAACATTTCTCTAGTCATCTAAAAACGAAAAAAGATATGAAAATGTGACTCACGAATGAAGGTGAGAATGACTAAGCATATGAGGGCGATCAAGCCCTGAGGGGTTTTCATGAAGGTCTTGACGGCGGGGGTGAAGTACATGGCGACGGAGACGGCGGTGCAGATGAACAACTGGATGAAGACGATGATATACACCTTGCGAATGAAAGCCCAACGCATCTGCGGGCTCTCCATCATCCCGGGGTAAAGCCCGCCATTGACGCCGGCCTCAATATCATATCCCCCCTTGGTGGCGTAACCCGCCGGCATCATGCTCAATAATGTCGCTGGAAACGCCTCTCAAGACTCTGGATTTTGGGTCTTCTCTGTTTCTGCGTGGAAATGCGATTTACACGACGGTTTTGTATGTATGTATCACGATATGTATGTATATATATATCAACCCCTGGAGGATGGCTGGGTGGGGGTGATATATATGCAACGTAGCAGAGATTAAGGTTGTTTCTTCTCTGTTGTGGAATGAAGAAGCTGAAATGGAGATTTCAAGATTTTCTTTGCGATTGTTTTGAGGGTGGTTTAGCATTGTTGGGAAGTTGGATGTTTCCCGGGGAAATCGGAATACTGTACATTTGGTCGGTAAATATATTTAATGGTGGTTAAGTTTCCATGGATTTTCTACCCCAAGTTAAACAGGTGATCCCTAATAGTCAATCCATTGTATTTGCATGAATTATTATTGTTTTTTTTTTTTTTTTTAAATTTAAATAATTCAGATTTTGGCGGACTAATCTTAAACTCATAAGATCCGGTTCCTAGAGACTATTACAATGGTTCCAATTCAGACATTTCAGTATTTTTGAACGTTTTTTTATGCATGCTTTCGGTGGGATTCAAATTCTCACACTACCGCATTCAATCGTACCTTTAAGTCAGGTGACTAACCAATTATGCTAAACATCATGAGATTGCATGGAAAATTTTGCCACATGAGTTAGGTGGCATTTCTATTATTTTGAGAACTCACATATACTAAGTAAACTATATTATTGTGTAACAGACTCATAGTCCCGCAAATTACACCAAAAAGGTAAATTATATTAGAAAAATTATGTGTAAAAAAAATTTGGCTGATACGGTGTTACAATAATCACACTCGTGACATTCTAGTATAAAAATTATGTGCATTGCATATATATTGTTTCCTACTTTTGGGCTAAATAAGCAAATTTTGTGTCTTGGAAATGAGGTGTAATTTTTATGGCAATCATTTATCAACTGTAGATATTTTTGCCGGTCGTCGGAAAGGGTTAAACAAATAACGGCCGCTAGAATCCCGCGAAAAATTGACCGTACGCGTGGCTGCATTGGCAACCACTCCGGTGAATTTATCATTCCCCCTCTCGCTCTTTTTAAGTGTAATTCGAGCGTTTCCGGCCGCCGTCTAGGCAAGAAGATCCGCAGTCAACTCCCATGGCGATCGAGGCAAGTCTCGCTAAAATACCTTTGCAAATTTAATCAATTTTAGTGAAAATTTGAACTTTTTCCGTTACGAATTTGAGTTAGTTTTAACTTTTCAGGCGTGGTTCATGGATGACAACGGAGAGGATCAGAGACTGCCGCACCACCGGGATCCTCCGGTGTACGTGCCGCCGGAGCAGTTAGCGGAGATCGGAGTTCTTTACTGGCGTTTGAATCCGGAGATTTACGAGAACGACGATGAGTTGAAGAAGATTCGAGAGACTAGAGGCTACAGCTACATGGTAATTTAGCCCTATATCGATTATCATCTTCTGATTCTTTTTCTTTTTCAATATAATTTTTTTTTATCATTTACATATTGCTATATTTTTGCTGGGATTAGCTTGAATAATCTCATTTAGTGAGATATTCAATTGGAATTCAAAAATTATAGCTTGTGTGCAGAAAGTAATGTCATAGATTGAGATTCCAGTAAATATTCCTCAATTTGAGAAGCTCTTCTTTGGACTACATCCAGTAGAGTTGAACTTAGTCATCCTGTAGGGTTTAAATGAAGACAAGGTAGGCCTTCTTGGTTTAAGCCGATCATACCGGTAACCTAGTCTGATTTATCTCTTTGTAGTCCTCTATCGGTTTGAATCAATTGGCAGGATGCACACCTTCGGGTAGTAGCTGTGGGTTTCCCCGACACTAAAAAAGATAGGCATTAACAGTGGTGTTATTCAGTGCTCACAACAATGAAAAATGTCATATTTGCTAAATTCACTGTGTCATGTGGAAATTACACTGGTACAGATAACAATCCATCCAGACATCTGATTATTAATTGATTTTTTGCTGGCCCCAAATCTTCTTGGAGTTCATCATTATTGGCAGAAAAATGCAAGTTTTTGGTAGACAGTCATGTATTGTTGTCCACTTTATCTTGTACTTACCTTCTGCTGAAGCGATATTTCAATTTGAAATTCATTATTTGTATGAAAATTTCACTATCTTTTTCTGTTATAAGGCTGTTGTAATAGGGCGTTCCCTCCATAACAAAACCTAATGTTCAGTTTGCATACCAGTATAAGTAGTGTCCTGTCCTAGAGTTACTAATGTTCCACTATTCCTTCATGTTATTGTTTGCTTTGAAGGATTTGCTGGACTTGTGTCCTGAGAAGGTGGAGAACTATGAGCAGAAGCTGAAGAATTTTTATACTGAGCACATCCATGCAGATGAGGAAATACGTTACTGCTTGGAAGGGAGTGGGTATTTTGATGTCCGGGACAAGAGTGACCGTTGGATTCGCGTCTGGATCAAGGCTGGTGATCTTATTGTGTTACCAGCCGGGATTTACCACAGGTTCACCCTCGACACTGATAACTACATCAAGGTATGTAGAAGATATGTCCTGCAGAACGCGTTCTCTTTTAACTAAAAGACTGTCTATCCTTGTACCAAATTGAAGGGAAGAATGTGTTCTTTCTCAACTAAAAGGTTAAACTGATAGTGTTGTTCTGTGACTCGCATGCAGTTGATGAGGTTGTTTGTGGGAGAGCCTGTGTGGACAGCACACAACAGGCCACAGGAAGATCATCCTGCCAGAAAGGAGTACATCAAGAGCTTTACTGAGAGGGTGGGTCTGCCACTTCAAGCACACTAAGCCAAACTGTTAAATTGTTGTGATTTAGAGAGTAAAATTACTCATTAATATGCTTGCTATATCGGCATATTATGTATGTAACTATTATATGAAATTGTCAAAGATTAAAATGAGTATTTTTAGTATTGAAATTGACTGCAGTATTTGAAAGGAATTTATGAATACAAAACAATGCAATCAATTACATATTTACATATATGTTAACATTGTGTGTTTGTAATATACGAATTGTGAATTTTTAAAAAGTAAACTGTAAACATTTAGTATATAAATTGTGTATCAATGCTGTTTTGGACTCGAGTCCATAGAATAATTTGACACCCCCAATTCACACAAGCTAAACAACACTTAGTTGGCATTTTAACACTTAATTTTTTGTCAATTCCCAATTTTATCCCGACATGTACAACACATGAATTGTCATTCACAATTTTGCCAATGACTACGTCACCAGTGATGATACCTCTAGAGAATTTTGAATTTTCTAAAGACGTAAACGCCCTTCCTACCCAGCCAATACCCTCTTCCAATTCAGTTAATCTGGACATTCAGTTTGGGGTCAAATTAGTACTTTCAAGCATATTCCACCATTTTGACTATAAAATGGGCATTAGAACCCGACGCAGCATATTTTAGGAGGGTTCTATCCGAGCCCCGCAATATACGGAAACACTTTTCATACATCTTTTTGCGAGGAGAATTCAAAGCCGTGAAAAAATGGGCTCAATTGAGAAGGTATGTAATTCGCTTTTCTTGAAATTTCAATTAAACTTTGTTTCTTTCTGATTAGATTACGTGATTTTGTGGAAATCTGTCGATGGAATTCGTGTTTTTTTTCCCGGTTTTTTAAGGGTTGGTAGCTTGATTTTTTGCTAGTTCTGTGTTGTTGCACAAAGGCAGGGCTTTTGTTGTTCCAATTTCGAATTCCTTGTGGGTTTTGGGTGGTGTTGATGATTGGGAAAGCTGGAAGTATCAGAGTAGAATTCAGTATTCGTTTGTTGCTTCCTTCGCGTTTTAGAATATTGGTTTTGTTTGTGGGGTTAAATTGAGTTTTCCCTAGTTATCTGCACATTCTTAATTTCTAAAGATTGGATTTTTATAGCAGCTACCAAATGATTTTTGCTTCTTTTTTTTTTTATTTAGTTAATATTTATATTGATTATGGTTATTTCCTGATTGGTGGCTTGAAAGTTGAAACTCAAGGATTTATGATGTGGACTAAGAACATTTTCTGTTTGTCAGTCGTTCTAGAATGTAATTCCAGTAATCATAATAGGCTTAATATGATTTGTTAGAAACAATGTGGGTGTTTCTGGAAAATTTAAGAAGATATTCCAAGTGGGATTATCTTGAAATGATATGCAATTGTAGTGAATTCTAGGTGAAAAAAGAAACAGGTTAGAGTTATTGAGAATTGTAGAAAATTGCATTTTCTATTGCCAGTGATGTCTTTTTTTCAAATGGAACACCTGTCAACTCAAATTATTAAAGCATATACAATTGATGCCCTAAGGTTTTTTAAGAGCATGGAACATCTATGTAAGAGAAAACCGTGTCATTTTAGTGACTGTTCTAGTAGCCGGCTTGTTCGAACATTAGTTCGAACATCTTTATAAAATATGACTATTTTGATTTGCCTCATCAACCCTACATCTCCCAGAGTTATGTTTTGGACAGAGCCGATCTGCTATTTCAATTTTGAGTGGGATTTTATTTGATGGATGGCTCTTCCATCAAGCACTATGTATAGCTTGCTTTCCTCCTATGCAAATTACCTTCTGGTATACTTTTCCAGCTTTAGAAAGTTTTAGCCCAGAAATAAAATGTGAAGAAAATGTAGTTTCTATTTTTTCCAATATCTGTTTTCATGCAGGATAGCAGGGAGGAAATTATTCAGGCATGGTATATGGATGATAGCAATGAAGACCAGAGGCTTCCCCATCACCGTGAGCCAAAGCAGTTTGTCTCCCTTGACAAACTTGCTGGTATGTCTTGATAATTTTCTATATGGGAACAGCAGAACTGCATTTGTTTGATTTTTGGTTCCGTCCCATTTCTCCCTCTATCATGTGTTTGGAGGAACTATGGAATTATGCAAAACAATTTCACCTTTACAATGAGTTTTTATGATCTTCTCAATTCTTTTAACAGTAATTCCCTGTTAGGTGCACATGCCTTATTTTTCATTCACTGTTAAAATGATAATAAATTACTGTATTTGTAATTCTTAGAGCTTGGAGTGCTCAGCTGGAGGTTGGATGCTGACAAATATGAAACAGATGAGGAGTTGAAGAAAATCCGTGAATCCCGAGGATATTCATACATGGTATGTGAGAGTAAGAAAGGTGGAAATGTTGTTATTTTGGTAGAATTTTTTCCTTTTTCTTTTTCAATCTCCCGCATGTTGATAATCCATAGTATTCTTCAGGACTTCTGCGAAGTTTGCCCTGAGAAGTTGCCCAATTATGAAGAGAAGATCAAAAGCTTCTTTGAAGAGCATCTGCACACAGATGAGGAAATCCGCTACTGCGTTGCTGGGAGTGGTAGGTTATGAGTTATTTTATAGCTCTAATTCACTGGCTATATTATAGTTGCTAAGGCGTTTATCCTTTCAACGGCAGGTTATTTTGATGTGCGTGACAAGAATGATGAATGGATCCGCATCTGGGTGAAGAAAGGGGCAATGATTGTTCTGCCTGCTGGAATTTATCACCGTTTTACCCTTGATTCAAACAACTACATTAAGGTATATCTAATAAACATTTAGTTCAAACTAAATCCTTTATAGATCTATGTAACATCAAGTTGAGCATTATAATTTTGTGGACTCAAAACTTATTGTGTACATTCAATATTAGTTCATTGATAATTTGTTAGATGTTGTGTATAACGTGACTTGATTGTTAGTATCCAATACTCCAATAGGGACATACCCTGCCCCCAAGACTCCATCACCCCAATCTTTTTGGGGTGACGAGGGAAACCTGTAGCCACTATCCGAGGGTGTGCACTAGGTAAACCCTGCCTTGTTACCCTAGTCGACAAAGGATCACAAGGAGGTAAACCAGCCTACGTTGTTCATAGCTGATCGATTCAAACCAAGAAGGTTGGGATTCAAACTCGTGACCTTGTAGTTGCAAGTTTGTATCTTTAACCATTTTGGCTGGGATTACCCCCACGGCCCCACATCACTACAATCTTGAATTCATATTCTGCAATATTTAAAAAAACCGCTCTTCTTTTGTAGGCGATGAGGCTCTTTGTCGGTGACCCAATCTGGACCCCATTCAACCGTCCACATGACCATCTCCCTGCAAGGTACGTTTGCCTTTCTGAACTCACCTCCTCATCCCTCTCCCACTTCGATTCTTGTATCTTCCATTTTTGCTCCTCTCCCCCTTTACCCCGTTGCTGCTGCTATTACCCGCTTCAGAACATGTTTAAACACAGAGACGCGTTTTACTTAGATATTGAAGAAGTGATCTGTTTTTTCACAGGAAAGAATACGTGGAAACATTTGTGCAGAATGATGCTACTGGCCATGCAGTTAATGCTGCTGCTTAAGTATAATACTCCATAGCTGCTGCAGCTTTAACATTCTACCTATTATACAACCCAGAAATCTTAGACCATCCGACCTGGTAAATCTGTTATTGTGATAATAATATCATAATAATCCCACCCTTGGTTGTATGGGTGACTGTTCTGTGTCTTTTGCTTCTGTTTGTACAATACCATATTCACTTTATAATAGTAATAACTGTGTCTTTTCAATATTGTTGAATTTTCTAAGGCCTTTTAGGATGTTTTTGTTCTTCAAATAAAAGTAATCTTGTGATGGAATATAAGATGTTGAGTTGGCTTTATGTATGACTTTATATAACATTTCAAAAACAAAAAAAAGCTAGAAACTTTTATGAGTTTATAATATGATAATAATAAAGAAATTATACAGAGACTACACTGGAGGTTGTGGACTTGTTGCATAAAGATGTAAAATGTTGTATTTTAGAGTTTTTAATATTATCCTGAGCGAATTTCTTAAGACTGGCAGCTTTTGTTTCAATAGGTTAACGTGTCACCATGAAGTGGATGACACGTTTTGGCGTAACGTTGTTATTTTCTAATTATTTTTTTCTGATAATTTGTCTTGGCTTAGAGAGTATGACTACACCTAATACAATCAAATAATTAATAATTACAATTATAGAAATATAAATAACTTAGGGAGAAAAGAAAATAGAAGGATAAATTTGGATAGAATTTGTAGGTGTAGAAGAAAAGTGTTAATAAACGCATCTAATTATACCAACACATTTTTTTTATTATAGCTCAAAATGAATTAATAAGTTCATTTAGACATATCTTACAATTTACCTCATCAGCTATTCTTTGAGCATGAGCGGTGATGGGTCTTTAAGTTTGGAGTTAAAGATTTATTACTTAAGTTTAGAGTTAAAGATAATTTAAGGGTAATAACTAATAAAGTTTGAGATAGATATTATGGTCTATTTCACAAGGATAGTGTTTGTACCATGTTTTCTTATCACTTGGAGGCTATAAAAGCTATTCTTAAAAATGACTAAGTTTATTTTAAACTATACATTTAAAAAGAAGCTAATCAGTATATAGATTTGAATAATTTGATGAGCTCTTCTTTTTTCTTTTTCTTTTTTTTTGAAAAATTGATGAGCTCTTCTTATGTCTCACTATATTTGGGATTGCACGTGTTTAAAGAACCTCATGATGACATTTGACTTTTGCTTGCAGTTGAAGTAGTTGATGTTACAAGATTGTTCTAATTTATATACTTAAATAATTTTAATTTTTCTTGTATTGAAAAATTAAAGCATAAGAATATCCTTAATAACTTGATTTTTGCACAAATTTTAAGATGCCAAGTAGGAGAGGAGAAGAGTAAAAAATAAAAAGGTTTCAGGAATAAAAAATGAAGTTATGCTAACCGCCCGACTGGGAGCTTCTGGTGTGCTTCACGCGTATCAGAGGAGTCTGTTGCTATTTTTAAGTAGGGTTCATTACAAGTTCTCTTGTAAGACATTCTCTCCTTCACATAAGTATTACAACCTGCAAAAATATTCAAAATTCTCCTATTAGGATGCTCTAAAGGGGGTTTAACTCCCGCTTCTAGATTGCCATGTGTTAGCTTCTTGCTTGATAACAATAATATGACTTTGAGCTACACAAAAGTTGTCAACCAAGAAATAATAATAATAATAATAATAATAATAATAATAATAATAATAATAATAATAATAATAATAATAATAATAATAATAATAATAATAATAATAATAAATTGTCATGTCATGTATGGCTTATTCATGGCTAAATGTAGCATGGCTACCTTCCTACCTAATAATCTTATATTCAAAATTTTCTATTTTTGGCTTTTTCTCACTAACATGAAATGATGAAATATGATTATATGGTCAAATTTGATTACACAAGAAATAGTACATTGTAATTATATATCCTAAAATCAAAGGACATTCATTAAAAAATTGTGGGTCCCTTTCATAAATATATTAGTTAATTGGTGAGTTATAATTAATCGATAAATCTCGCGAGTTCTTGAACTATATCGAATTTCTTGATTTGTTGTGATTTGGTGATGACTTAAAAGGAGATTATAATTGATGAGTCGATTTTATCTATGATTATTAATACACGAGATCCTTCTCTTTCTCATATTTATGGTCAAACAAATTTTGGAGCACATGCCTTGACCAATTATGCTTTCTTTATTGCATATATTATTATTATTATTATTATTATTATTATTATTATTATTATTATTATTATTATTATTATTATTTTTGTGATTTGCTGCATAATATAAAGTATCTGGTTGTAACATATCAACGTCACGTAAATTTCTCAATAAAAAATAGTCAATTTTCAATAAAAGTTTCATTTTTAAGTTGATTTATTATGATAATTAAACTTAACTAATACGGAGTAAAAACTTTTTCTTTAATTTTTGTGCTTTGCTTCTTAATATAAGGCGTTTAGTTACATTGTACAATATCAAGACCGAACAAATTTCTCAAATAAAAATTTGATCGATTTTTAATAAAGTTTTGAGTTTCAAACCAACCTTATCATACTCAATAAAATAAATCATACTCATTAAATTTGTTTTAACCTTTGACATTATTTAATTTATTTAGTTGTCCAATATTCCAATCATACATGAACACACGTTCCCAAAGAAATTGCCACACATGAACTAATTTCATAATATAGGAATTTGTTTGATGTAGATACACCATCATATATTGAGACAAGATGCAGATGATATGGCTCCATTGCCGTCAAGAAAGTGGACCCCAACTATATGAATGTCATTTATTTATAATGCATGCATTTCCCATTCTAGCTTTAGCTTGATTAAGGATTATTATAATGCTTAATTACCAAGATATTTTCAATGCCCTTGGGCAAGCCAAGATATTTTTCTTTGATTGACATAAAAACTTGTGCCTACTATTCAAAAGTGCATTTTCAGTGAACCTCACATTATGATCTTAGTTAACAAAGGACCACAAGAAGGTAAATCGACTTATGTTGTCTAAAGTTGATTGACTCAAACCGAGATGGTCAGTATAAGTCAAACTTGAAACCCGACAATTATCAAGTCAATCAATTTGACTGAAGTTGATCCAAAGATATTTTTCTTCTTCTCCCAAAAGATTGAATCCCCAACCCCAAGAGCTCCCCACGCCTCGGCCCGACAAAACTTCTGGGAGGATGTAAATCATGGTAACTGAACTGGACATAGAAACAAAAGGTCCCCACACCTGAAAAAATACAACTATTTTATAACATATTTTTTACATACGACATCCAATATCCTCACCATTAGAGACTATTTAGAATTCAGCTCGAGCCATATCACAGGGTTTTACTCAACAATTCTATTAGCGATCCGCTTACTAATAGCCTCCCAAGATATTGAATTATTTAAATTAAGATTTAATTAATCTAAATTGAGTTATTACTAAGAGCTCTCCTAATAGTTATCATTCTATTCACAAGACTATCTATTAGGTGAGATTGGAAAAATGGTTCCTTCCTACTATACCTATCCTTCAAAAAAAAAAATCTAGAAATATATAAAATTTCTTGATTAAAATTTAAAAGAATGTGACCAAAATTTTCATTGTCAAATCCCCAACTTGTGGTCCATTCAAGTTTTAGTATAAACAGAACTATCAAAGGAAAATCATTTAATAACTGGAAAATATTTTATATTAAAAAAACTCTTTATTTCAGTGGGTTCCACTTAAATATACTTCCCCATTTCCAATTCCAGAATTTTCTGGAATTTAATTCCACTCTGAAAGTAATTTAAGAAAATGATACAATATGCATATTTTCCCATCCCTCCCCAGCTCCCCCCTCCCCCACCAAAAAAAAAAGCATAAATCAAACAAAGAACACTCATATAGTCATGTCAAGTGCAAGTCACTATGTCAATCATTTATAACTATAGAGAAAATATAATTTTATTTTTTAAAAATATATATTTGTGTAATAATTTCATGTTTTGAATATAATGCATATCAATAATAAAATTTATAAATGTAAAAAAAATCTATTTTATGAATGTGCGCGTGTGATAAAAACTGTGGATTCTGAAAATTAAAAAATGGGATTAATTAACTCATAAAGAGATGTCACTTTACCTAATGGTGACAAATAAAATGGACCATACAATTAAAGATTTATTAATACGTGAGGGCTAATCTTGAGAGAGATCTAAGGACAAGTGTAGATAGATTTTGCAAAAGTAGGTTAAAGTAAATTGTGAGAGGAAAAGGGGAGAGGAGTGTGGGGGCTCAAAATATCTCAAGCACCATGGCAACTGCTCTACCATACACAATTCATAAACTAATGCTCATTCTCTCTCACTACCTACCTATTTCACTAATCTCTCTCTCTCTCTCCTCTCTCTCTCTCTATATCCTCCATTGCAGCATATTCCCAAAGCTTTCATCTTTGTCTCAAAACCCTATCATTAGTCTCTTGATTCATACACTGCTCAATTTTCAACTCTCTTGGACTCATCCATTCTTGAAAGATAGTTAGGAAAATGACTGATCTTCTCTCTCTCTATCACACTCATTTGTTGTTCATCTGATTAAATCTTGATGATATAATCACTAATCCCAATCTTGTCTCTATACCCATTTCAAGAAAATCCCAGAAACCAATACCCTTTTAGCCAAAATCCCCAGCAAAGTTTTCCCCAGCCCACTGGGACAAGCAAAACATTACCTTTTTTAATTTCTTGTTCCTGTGAGTTCAAGAAAATCCAAGAATTTGCAGCCATGGATCCATTTGCCAGCAGGGTGAAAGAGGAGATGATGGGGTGGAGTAGTTCTTCTTTGTGTGTCAACGAGGATTGTTTCGACATGTCCGAGGATAATAACCATAACCATGATGTTCCTCAGCCCTTGGAGGGGCTTCATGACACTGGCCCTCCACCATTCCTCACAAAAACTTATGAGCTTGTGGAGGATCCGACAACCAACGACATCATTTCTTGGAGTGGAGGCAACAACAGCTTCATCGTTTGGGATCCCAGGAACTTTGCCACCAATCTCCTTCCTAGGTACTTCAAACACAGCAATTTCTCCAGCTTTGTACGCCAGCTCAACACTTATGTAAGCTTTTCTTGATCTCAACCACACAAATATGGAGTGTTAATATACATATATATACACACACACACACAAAGTGTAACAATTTTTCAGACATGAAGAATCTAGTCTAGCTAATTCTATGGATTTGTACTGTGGCTCTAGATTTGTTTGCCCCTAATATACATTGATAATGCTCAAGAAGTTACTAGATTTTCTGAGACTAGATAATCTAGTAGACTTATTTTGTTTGGGCGAGAAGAGAAATCCGCCATTAGTATCTGATAGTGTCATACTGTAGGCAAGAATCAAACTCTGATCTTTAAATACGAGAATTATACTCTATCCTACTTGACTATTCCTTTTGAGACATTAGATTAGATTTTGGTTATACTTTTTCTAATTGTAGACATGGTAACTATTCAATGGTTTCATTATTTGATGCTAGTCTAGTTAATTATGTATTTGTAGGTCTAGATTTGTTTGTCCCTAATATTACATACGTAGTATTTAATAATGCTCAAACTAGATTTTTTTGTTTGATGAGGTTACTAGGGAAATTGTATCCCTTGCAACTTGCAAGGGTTCGATTGAGACAATATTGACAAGTATCAAGCTCGTAACTTTTAGATACAAGAATCACATCCCACCTAATTGACCTGTCTTTTGGGACAACAAATTTTAATTCGAGTATACTTTTCTAGTTGTAGACATCTTAATTGTTCAATGGTTTCATTATTTGATGCTATTTGCTCAAGACATGTTTCTCAAAATTTTATCCTAAGCTTTAATCTAACCTGCGGCTATATTTATGAATTATGAATATCTTATGTAATGATGCAAAGTTGTGGATCTGATGAGTGCATGATATATATGTGAATTTGACAGATACAATGTTTCCTAATATAGGTTACCTATAATACTATCATTGAACATAATGTCTGTCTTTGTTTCCATGGCGATTATACCACCATGACAGAAACATAATTGGATTAAATATCTTGTTTAATTAGTTCACCAAAACAACCAAATCTATTATGCAGGGATTCAGGAAGGTTAATCCAGACAAATGGGAATTTGCCAATGAAGGATTCTTGAGAGGGCAAAGGCACTTACTGAGAACCATTAGGAGGAGAAAGACACCTCCACAAACCCAATCTTCTGGACAAGCCTTAGAGTGCTGTGTTGAAGTGGGAAGATTCGGATTGGACGGCGAAATTGATCGGTTAAAACGCGACAAGCAAGTTCTAATGATGGAATTAGTGAAGCTAAGACAAAACCAGCAGACCACAAAAGCTCACCTGAAAGCCATGGAGGCAAAGATCAAAGGCACAGAAGTTAAGCAGCAGCAGATGATGAGTTTCTTGGCTAAGGCAATGAGGAACCCAGAGTTCATGCA
Source organism: Ipomoea trifida (assembly GCA_003576665.1). Taxonomy (NCBI): domain Eukaryota; kingdom Viridiplantae; phylum Streptophyta; class Magnoliopsida; order Solanales; family Convolvulaceae; genus Ipomoea; species Ipomoea trifida. The sequence continues at coordinate 21,147,465 of CP025656.1, forward strand.
CCAGATAATGCAGCAAAGGGAGAGGAGAAAAGAGATTAGTAATAAGAGGAGGAGGCCTATTGATCAAGGCCCTAGCAATTTGAGTGCTCCTCATCATGATATGAGCTTAGAAGCTCATGATTTTGCAGGTGTTTCTGGGTATGATATGGATAATTTGGAGTTGGAAGAGCTTGCAAAGTCCATGGAAGAAGAACCTGCAGGGAGTTCTGGTGATATGATGATGAATTTGAATCAAGAATGTGGTGGAGGGGGAGGGGGAGGGGGTAAGGGGCCTGATGATGAAGGGTTTTGGGAGGACTTGTTGAATGATAGTAATAAGCTGATTGAAGAAGAGATTGGATTGCTCAATTTTGGAGATTATAGAGCATATGATGATGATTAAATAGCATATGCATATGGGGATAGTGTCTTTATAACGTAATGCAAATATCCAAACTGAATTAACAGCGAGACTATATGTCTATTATTTACGTATATTACTCTCGACTATATTCGAGTTCCAGATTGTAGTATTGGAATTTAATTATCTGTGCTGATTTCTTAATGAAAATTCAAACTGAATCAACAGTGTGACTGTATGTGTATTATTTACATATATTATTTTCAACGACATTTGAGTTTCAGATTGTGGTACTGAAATGTGACTATCTGTGTTAACAGTGAGACTGTATATCTTATTAACAGTGAGACTGTATATCTTATTATTTACTTATATTATTTTAAAAAATATTTTGAGTTTTAGATTGTGGTATTGGGATGTGATTATGTGTGCTGACTTTTCTTTGCTAGCATAGGATTTGATTTAATTTTTTTTTTTTTCAAATTTGGACTTGTCTAGATGCATGCACTAATGAATTTTCCCTATATAGAATTATATTGTCAAATTATATGACAGTGTACTTGCAGAGGAAAAGGAAGTCCAGAAGTGTCTAAAACAGCAGCTTTTTCTTCTTTTTGGGAGTGGGAATTCAGAACCCAAAGGCACACATCATCAACTTGCATTAACCTTGTCGTTTCTAGGGCTTTCATATGTAAAACAACTTTGGTGTTTTTCTTTAATTAATTTATTAGAATTCCTAGGCAACCTAGAATTGTCTTAGTTATATATGTATTTAGTGCAGTCTAATTGTGTCTATCACGTCTAATTAACTTTTAAGTTTTGTTTCTCCAACTCAATTACTTTAAAAAGAGATTAAAATGACAAATTATTAGGTAATAACTTTCTTTATTCGGTATGATTAGGAGATTTATGTGCACTATAGAAAAAAAAAGAATATATTAAATAAACCCTATATTGTTCCTTTAAAAAATATATATATTGTATTAAAAAAATAAAATAAATAAACCTTATATTTTTCTTGATATGAATAGTCCTATTAAGCTAGTAGTCTAATGACTTCAACTTTGACGACTCGAATAATCGTTTGCTTTGTGGGTCGACATCGTTTTGGTTGGCGAACCCCTTAGGCCGACAGAGATTAAGATGGCATACGACATACGATATAATAATTAATTTGGTAAATTAGTGTAATGTCTTGTCGAGAAACTACTTTTGGACAAAGCAATATATATATACACACTTCCAGCATCAACTGAAAGTCAAAATGGAAACAGTGTATATGTTCTTGAATCTACATCAATAATAATATATATCATTGTCATTCTCGATATTCCAATATTTATGTCGACCAACAATTTAATTAGATATTAATAATTAATTAATTGTGCAATGGAATTCCATTATTAATTAATGCAACTTGTCCCAAGCGTCCAATTATATATAATTAGATAAAATGCTTTAATTTAGAGCACACAATTGGTCATAAGTGTGAGATCAAACATATACTTCAATTATAAGCAGCACAACAATGATTTAAGCGTAATTTAAATGACTTTATACATAAATATTAATTTACTGATAATGTGTATATATACACATACAAATATATATGAAGGGGTAGGGGTGAGGGGGTAGCTGTCCCCACTGGCCTTGTAGTTCTGCCAATGCATTGACCAAAATCACGATAAGCAATATGTCAATACATAAATCGCATTAGAAAGACCTTATTCGTGCTCAACCGAAAAAATGTTAATAAGAATCGAACTTGTAACATATAAGTACGAAAATTATGTTCTACCCACTAGATCACAGGCATATTCATAGTTTCATGGGCATGGCATATTGGCATGAGTGAATGATGCATGCATCTGAAGTGGAGATGGAATTGAATGGCTTCACAATATTGTCTGTCTATCTGTATGCCTGCCTTTCTGTCTTGTGAAGATAGGGTTGCACGTGCGCTGCATGATCCTACTTACAAACTATATATCCCATCCTTAATTGTGCTTTGCTTTCTTTGCCATCATGCCCTCCCATTATATATCACTACATCTTACACATCATTAATTACCTCTCAAAATTGATTTTATTTAGTACTACTGACGCTGTTATAATGTAGTATCTGTTCATAGCTACTTTCTCAACTTACTGAAGCACAAAGAGTCAACAATTGCCTCCACTAAAGCTCGAACTCACTCTCAAATTTGATTATAATTGATTTTAATCACAATAGACCGCTTAATTTAAAACTTTATTAATTTCTGCAATAAAATTATAACCTTTAATTTGGAATCTTGTGTGAACTGACATATCTCCTTGGGATACAGTTGGAGCATTATTACAAGGGGTGAATGATACTGATGGGCCATCAAAAAAGATGATTTGTATGTATTGTATAGCATGGGCAAATTATACAGTGCACCATGGTGCACATAGCAATGTGCACCACGTACCTAAACGACGTCGTTTTGAGCATTGTAAACTAATTATTCGTTTTTTTTTTTTAAATTACGTTTTTCATTTCGGCCGGTCTGTATTTATGTTAATATTCTGTGTATTCCAGGCAATCATTCTGTGTATTCCAGGCAACCATTCTGTGTATTCTAGACAACCGTTATGTGTATTAATGTTAGTAACACATGTTGTGATGTGTTTGTGCATTTGAATGTTTAGGAGGATGAGTTGTGTATTTTGTGTAAATATTCTGTGTATATATTTATGTTATTAACACAAGTTGTGATGTGTTTGTGCATTCGAATGTTAGGAGGATGAGTTCTCTGTGTATTTTGTGTCAATATTTTGTGTATTCTCGGCAAACATTATGTGTATTCTAGGCAAACATTATGTGTATTCTAGGCAAACGTTCTGTGTATTCTATATAATGATTATGTGTATTATAGATAATGAATTCCCTGGAGTCATCCGCGTCGGCGTTCGCATCCACTAACATCTGTGTATTTTGTGTCAATATTCTGTGTATTCTGGGCAAACATTCTGTGTATTATAGGCAAACGTTCTGTGTATTATAGATAATGATTATGTGTATTATAGATAATGAATTCCCTGAGTCATTCGCGTCCGCGTCCACTAACACCAAAACGACGTCGTTTTACGTACGCGATGCACATTGCTATGTGCACCGTGGTGCACGGTATAACGATTGTATAGCATGGCCATTGTCATGATCTGCTAATAAAGTCATACATCACATCACTATGCAAGTGCTCCACCTATGAACTCTACTTATAATTGGGTCATATTATTTTACAGCCTAAAACCTGCAAGCCACTTTTGTGAGCCCAATACATTTCAGGCCCACATAAATTTGTTGGTCTCATCATTTTGGTTCTCTTGCCCAATAATTTGAATTTGTAGGGGTGTGGGTGGTCTAGCATAAATTATGATATGATACAAAATTTTTGTAAAGACTTATGGCAAAGTATATACTCAACTGATAATTTTATTTGATAGATATATTAACAGAAGCTTGTGTATACAAATAATACGTTTCCCAGTTACAATAGGGGTTGGGTTTTAGACGTGCAAAAGTGGACCATTTTGAACATACTCCGTGAAAGCCAATGCGACCAAACCCAACATAGCAAATCTGCCATTCCAGATCTCGGCGTCGGCGGTCATCAACCCTTTCGACTTCGACTCTGCCGTCACGCCTTGGAACAGCGGAATCACCGACGCCAACGTTAGCAGCGCGGTCGTGCCCAGGAACCATGTAACGCCACCGTTGGAAATCTGAGCAAAGAGATCGCTGCCGTTGGCCAGCTCCATTCCCATGGCGGCCGCGAACCCAATCATGGCTAGCCGGCCGTTGATTCTCTCCGGTCCCGGACCGCTGAAAGAGAAGACGTCCCAGAGATTGGTGCTAGATTTCGCCGCCACTTTGGGTGCAGGAGAAGGAGGAGGAGTTGGTTTAGGCGCTGTGGTAGATGACTCCACCACTGGCGTGGTTGGTTGCTCTTTCCCAGCATCATCCTGCAACAATAACACCAATGAAAATTTGAATCATCAGATAGTAGCGCTAGTCGAGCAGTAGAGGAGCACCTAAAAAGACAGTGCACGTATGTGGGTATATATATATATATAATGAAAAAAATTAGCAAAGCTAAGTTGACAGGATTAACTTAGTTAACTCGATTGAAATAGACAAGTTAACTCAACTAAGATAGACGCTAGGCAGAAAAAATTAGCAAGGCTGATTTGAGAGGATTAACTCGGTTAACCCGATCAAAATAGACGAGTTAGACGCTAGGTGGCTGAATCGGCCGAATTAAGCCCTAGGCAAACTCCTAGGAGAAAAATTGCTACAGTCTAAGAACACCTAGCACTTAAGCGGGTGCCTAAATTGATTTTTGCAATAGTGCATCGGATCAAGCAAGACAATATTTCAACAAACAAATATGAACTTGAACATGATAGCAAAGGCATATTACCTCAGACATGCTCCTGACAAGAAAGTTAGGATTCCTCTGCAAGCGTGGCAAGTAGCTTGAAGGAACAAACTGGCTCACCCCATTTCTGTTCTTGAAGCTGGTGACTGGGCTTCCCAGGATTGACTGCATCACAACAGTTGAAGCCATGGAATCTGCAGAGGTTTAACACACAACAACTATAGCTATTATACAGCTCAGAAGCTAAGAAAGCAAGATCAGAATCAGAATCTGTATGTGTATTGACTCTTTTCCTTGATGGTATTATTGCATAAAGGTGGAGGTTGGTGTGCCTACTTATAGTGCATGGGAGATGAGAGAGGACAAGAAGGGGTGGATATTTTTGGATCCACGTAATGAGGCTCTGGGCCACAAAAGAACCCCCAATCACGTGAAATATAAAGTGTGGACAAAAGATTTAGCAGGTGATGTGGCCTTTTCATATTCCAGGAAACTTTGATCTCCAGAACCTCCTAGAATCCTGCAGACCTGTAAATAATCAAATTTCATATACTTGGCATATTAAAACGTGTACTGCAATTGAAAATGAATTACAAAATGATTGCACCCAATTCAGTGAATTTCACCATCAATCATCTAGAATTTTGACGAAAGAGGTAAATCTTACAAATGTATGAAGTGTTTATGCGCAACAATAGAACAATTTCATACCTCTCTAATAAGAATTGAACCTTGCACTCTGTGACTACTAACAATACTAACAAAACAAAGCTATTAACTTTCATAGATTTCTTTTATACATTTAAATAAGGATATTTCTTTTATACATTTAAATAAAGCCTAAAACTTTGGTTTCTAAACATGTCTAAAAAATATTTGGGCATCAAATGGTGCAAATTCTCTTAAAGAGTCACGGGAGTGCAACAAAAGTAGTTCAACCTAGAATGAAGCAGAGAAACATCTTCATATGCCTGAACTCCACACAACTGCACTTCAGTTTTCATTTTTAAGGTTTTGCAACATCAGAAGAACATGCAAGCAAGCATCTTACTCAGCAATTAGCCTAATCAGAAACTATGAAATGACCATTTTATATCAATTCTGTTTCAGTCTCCCTTCTCTAAGTTCTACATCTGGACTTTATATGCAAGAACAACAACCACAAAGTTTAAAAGAGAACTCAAGAACAAATGGCAGGATACCCATGATTCCATGAGGATAGTCAAGCACACACCTTTAGATATTCATTTGCAGAGATTAATAATCTTTTCAAATCTGCTGCACAACTGAGTTGTGATCTTGACCTGCAACGCACTATTGCAACCATTTTATAGTCTACTTCTCAAATCACAATGTTATTCAAGTAATAGAGTAAGACATATGAGCAAATTGAAAGTAGACACTAGCAATTTTTCAAACCAATGAATTAAAAAAGGGAAAGCACTATTAAAAACAAGTTGAGCAATGTGGTCATAGTGACAATTTATAAGCTCCTTCAACATCTATGAAGCTCCACAGTCCACACAACCTGACAACCCAGAACAATAATACTATAAAACCAGCAAAACTGAAGGAGAAACTAATACAGAGTAGTACATTTAAGATCAAATCAAGATTGCACTATATATTAAGTAACAAATATTAGACTTTGTATACAAAGAATAGTCATTCATTCACCATGCCCACATCACTGCATTTAGACAGCATCTTGCATATGCATCACAGCATTCTCAGAGTTAACTGACTTGGGTAAACACATCAATATCAAGTAATGCCAATAAACCCCAAACCAAATGCTTGAACCATGATTTGAATTAACACAGAAACAAGATCATCAGCCCAATGAATTTGCAATCAAACAGCAGCATATTGAACCAAAACAGCAATTGAATTGCTTATATCATATAAAGTCATTGAATAAACCGAGTACAAAAACAGCTATTTTACAGAAGTCCAGCTATCACTTTCTATCGGCTAAACCCCTAAAACTCCTGAGAAGCAGAGCCAATGTCACCCTTGGCTGAGCCAGCCTTCCTAGGCAACAGATTCTGATGAATGTTAGGCAACACACCACCATTAGCAATAGTCACATTGCCCAAAAGCTTGCTCAGCTCCTCATCATTCCTCACAGCCAGCTGAATATGCCTCGGCACAATCCGATTCTTCTTGTTGTCCCTTGCTGCATTCCCTGCTAATTCCAAAACCTACATCACAACACCAGAGCACTCAATAAACAAAATCCAAACACAATTCATGCGAACAAATCAATGAATAAACACAGAACCCTAAAGCAAACACAGGAATACATATAAACGCATATGCTTAACAATCGAGACGAACAGAATCGGATTCAACAGAAATAAGGATTTGATCAATAGAATAGCACAAAAAATACCTCTGCGGCGAGATACTCGAGCACAGCAGAGAGATACACCGGAGCTCCGGCACCGACACGCTCGGCATACTTCCCGGCCTTAAGGAAACGGGCGATCCTACCGACGGGGAACTGGAGCCCTGCCTTTGACGATCGGGACACAGACTTCGACGCCTTAGGCTTGCCTCTTCCGGCGCCACCCTTTCCCGCTCCTGCGCCGCTTGAACTCATTTTTTCAGTTCAGCAAAAACCCTAATCAAATCTCGTGACTGCTTGAAGAATAATGCGCCTTTTCTGTAGCGATGCTGTTAACGCAGACGGGAGAACTGTATATATAGCTAACGGTAGTGTGCTGTGATTGGTCGAGAAAAGGGCACACGAATCGCCAGCTTGGCAGTAGGCCGCGAATTATTTTGAATTCCCTAATTTCCCTCTTATCTCAAAATCTCAAAATAATTCAAAAATCATTAGAAACTAAAAAATTAAACGTAATTATTTAATATCTAGAACGTCATTCCACTATCTCAAAATAATGCTAGCACTGACTTAATTCAGTACGCAATATTTAAGAAAAAACACCAATATTCAAATTCGAGTAGCAACTTGAGATTGTATTATTATTTCGATACATTAAAATAATATAATACTAACAAATTCTTAGCCACCAAAACCCAAAAAAGTGGGAAAAAAAAAACATTTGAGGTCAAACTTGGACAATCCACTAGCCAATCAATCGTTACCCATATCGGCCGTATCTTTTGACCTTTTATCATCTTTCATTATCATCTTAAGCTTAATGTTAAATTGTCAATACAGGGACAAAGCACTGCGGTTTATCACCATATTTGAGGTTTTGCTAAGGATTTCAAGCGGTCAATACATCGGAGCGGCAACGTTCTCGGCGATGTAACTGGGTGCAAGCTATCTAGCAAGACGAGAAGGTACACTTCTATTAACTCCATTCTACTGAGTATCTGCACTACTCTTAGCTCTGAAACGATGACACTTCAAGCCCAGATATTTTCTTTAAATAAGTTAAAATTTTGTTTGTTAATTCCGATTGTTCATTGCATGGGTATATACTGACCTGAAAAGTTCATGACTTTATTATATCTAACAAGCTGATTGCCAGCAGGAACTAGGAAGGATATGGGTTTTGGTTTTATTGTTGATATGAATGTAATGATTTCAATAAGTAAATGGGTGAAAAAGAACACTGTAGAAAAAGAGTTCTGTATGTAGAAATTGTATAACAACAATTGCCCTAAAAGGATGTGCATTCCCTAGTATATAGAAGATATAACAACAATTGCCCTAAAAGGGGTGACCGAGTGGGTAGAGCATGATTCTCTTATCAAAAGGTCACAAGTTCGATTATTGTCATCCTCTTGGTCTTCATAGTGTGGTAATGTGATTTGCAGATTATTATATAGGAACGAGTTTACTTAGTGCCCTAGTCATATTGAAGTAGCCTAAATGCTTTGTAAACCTGTGTAGTTTGCTTGCTTTACTCAGACTGTTTAACTCAACAGTTTTGAGTGATAACTGAGAAACAAATGTGCCCATAATAACTATTTTGGCAGAGGGATATGATGAAGAGTGATATTTTCCCAAGAACAATACGAAAGGGCAATTTCAGTGGCAATATGTGGTATATTTATTTCATGATGATCTTGCTGGTGGATTGCAGCCCCCCTGAGAATCCCATAAAGTGCAGCAATATTGCCAAAAATTGCACCATCACCAATAAGTACAGTGCGTTCCCGGACAGCACAATCTGTCGAGCAGCCAATGTTGAATTCCCAAAGACGGAAAAGGAACTTGTTGCCATTATTGCCCGTGCAACCAAGGAGAAGCGGAAAATGAAGGCCACAACTAGATTTTCCCAAAGTATCCCTAAGCTGGCGTGCCCTGGAGCTGGAGATGACAGCAGTGTTCTCATTAGTACTAAGTACCTTAATCAGATAATGAAAGTTGACAAGCAGAGCATGACCATGACGGTAGATAGTGGAGTGACCCTCCAGCAACTGATCAGCGAGGCTGCCAAGGTTGGGTTGGCATTGCCATACACGCCTTATTGGTGGGGCTTGACAATAGGAGGGTTGATTAGTACCGGAGCACATGGGAGCACATTGCAGGGTTTAGGGAGTGCTGTTCATGATTATGTGGTCTGTATTCGGATTGTCACTCCTGCTACACCTGAAGAGGGTTATGCAACTGTCCAAAAACTCGAAGAAGGTGACCCCGAGATAAATGCAGCTAGGGTCTCCCTTGGAGTCCTTGGAGTGATTTCACAGGTATGTACCTAATTATTATGAAATAAATGCACATTAACACAGGTACCTAATTATTATTATTATGAAATAAATGCTCATTAACACAGTGAAATCTGGTATAAATGCATGAAAAAGGTGACTCTGAAACTGGAACCAATGTTCAAACGGTCCATCACCTACATAGGGAAGGATGACGCAAACTTGGGGGATGAAGTGGTCATGTTCGGGTCCCAACATGAATTTGGTGACATCACTTGGTTTCCAAGTGAGCACAGAGTTCTGTATCGTGTTGATGATCGTGTCCCAACAAACACACCGGGTGACGGTCTCTATGATTTCTTGGCATTTCAGACTACAGATTCAGTTTCATTGATAGAAGACCGAAATTCAGGTTACCTTAAAATTTGTGTATGGTTGCTAGTTATTCAAGATTTCTGCCATACTCTCTTCTGAATATGCTATCTTGTTTGTGCAGAGGAAATTCAGGAATCGAGAAATGATGCAAATGGAAAATGCGCAAAAGCAATTACCTCTAGAGTCATGACTGAAACGGTCGGAAATGGATTGAAAAACAATGGTGATTGCTACACATATTTATAGCCCTGTGTGAATTGATTTGAAATAGTTCATCATCATAGTCATTCATACAGTAAGTCTATTCTTTCTCGGGGAAAAACATTGCTGAATTTTACTATGACCATAACATAAACAGGTTATAACTTTACTGGTTATCCCGTGATTGGATATCAAAATCGACTGCAATCTTCTGGTTCTTGCCTAGACAGCAAAGAGGACGACTTAAAAACCGTTTGTCCATGGGACCCAAGAGTCAAGGGATCATTCTTTCACCAAACTACATTCAGCATTAGCTTGTCCAAGGTGAAGGGTTTCATAGAAGATGTGCAAAAGTTGGCAAATTTGGAGCCAAAAGCGATGTGCGTTCTAGGACTCTATGGTGGCGTCGTCATGAGATACATGACAGCTTCAAGCGCCTACTTAGGGAAACAAGACAACTCCATGGAATTTGACTTCATCTATTACTGAAGCAAGGATCCATTGGCTCCAAGGCTTTACCAAGATGTCCTGGAAGAGATCGAGCAGCTCGGGATCTTCAAGTATGGAGCATTGCCCCACTGGGGGAAGAACAGAAACGTGGGGTTTATAGGCGCAATCAACAAGTATGCAAAGTATAGGGAGTTCTTGAAAGTTAAGAAAAAGTACGATCCTACCGGGTTGTTTTCAAGCGATTGGAGTGATCAAATTCTTGGTCTCAAAGATGGATTAACCATTACAAAGGAGGGTTGTGCCTCTGAAGGATTGTGTATATGTTCAGAAGATTCTCATTGTGCTCCTAGTAAAGGATACTTCTGTCAACCAGGAAAAGTGTACAAGAAAGCCAGAGTTTGTACTAAGATCAATACCAATTAATCTTGATTAAATTAAGCAACACCATGTCACAGGGAGTAGAAAATATAAGTATGTGCAAAAATTTTATCTTCTTGTTGAAATCAAGACCATTGAAAATTCTACTCTTTAGCTCTATTATTTTCCAATGCCTGATCTTGATGATGATGCAAGTAATCTTTCCAAATCAGTTTTCATTTACATTTTGTCTTCCACTTACATTATTTGCCTCCATCAACATCACAATCATCTTATTACTTTTTTCTTTTAAAGAACATAATCTTATTACTTAATCTTCCACTTATTAATGTCTTTTGTTCCTTCTTCCATGTCTTTTGCAATGAATGATGGTGATCTCCTAAACCACCTTATCTTGGATTGAAGTCACACAAGAAGATTGGGTGAAAGATCGGATATTAATAATATTATCTTCAAAATATGCATCCAAAATAAGAATCAATTCTTCATTTTTAATTCAAAGATGGCAAATTTACAAGTATGAATTCTTATCTCGTCGTTTTAACAATGTGTATGTGTTTTACATTGTGAGTTTTTGTGTACCTTAAATAGTATGAATTTTGTAGTTAAAACAAATTATTAGTTATGTCTTACGTTATGAATTTTGTGTTGTGAAATTCGGTGCTTATGGACATAAATTTTGTACTCAAAATAGATTTAAAAAAATAATTAAATATATAACATTTACATTTATCTTATGTTGTGATTTTTTGTGTCTAATTATATAAAATTTTATACTTTATGAATATGAATTATGTAATTTATTATTTTGATTCAAGTTCCACGATGGTGGATAATATACATTGTCGACCGACACTCGTTATTCCATCATTATCAGTCAACTCTTACCGATCAAAGCAATATCTTTTGCGCATATATATATATATCTTAATCTTAATATTAACATCGGAGAAGCCAGACAATCTCACAAACATGATAAAACCGGCAACTTTCTTGGCTGTCTAACTGGTGTCTTGCAAGACGAGAAGGTACTATTAACCCCATTATTATACTGAATGCTATTATCTGCACTCTTCACTCTGAAATGTTTACACCTGAAACCCAGATATGGGAGTGAATTTTCTTTAAATAAATGTTAAATTTTGTTTATTTATCTCTATTGTTCATCAAATCTGTATCTACTGAGCTGAAAAGTTGATGGCTTTATATCTAACAAGCTAATTGTCAGCATGCAGGATTTGGGTTTTGGTTTTCTTATTGATATATTTTATTTTTAGTGACGAGCGAAAACTATTGCCATTATCGGATGGTGTACACTAGGTAAACCTGGCATTGTGATTATAATTGACAAAGTACTATAAAGAGGTAAACTAGCCTAAGTTAGTCAGTCATCAAAGTACTATAAGGAGGTAAACTAGTCTAGGTTAGTCAATCAGCAAAGTACTATAATGATATAAACTAGTCTAGGTTAGTCAGCCTCAGGGCCGGATTTTAGGAGGTGCAAGATGTGCAACAAAACAGGGCCCCAAAATTTTTGGGGCCCTAGTCCAGGGCCTAATAGTTAGTATATGTATTTGTGATTATATTGGCCCAAAATTAGGTTTTTTTGCATTTTTCTCTTTGCAATATTTCTTCAATTCACAGTTTATTTATACTTTGATAGGGCCTTACCTATTTACTAGCATAGGGTCAGGCAAATAAAAAAACCGGCCCTGGTCAGCCTACTACCCGAGAGTGTACACCGGTATATCCTGCCATCTTGGAACCACAAGGAGATAAATTAGGGTGTACACTGATAAATTTCGCGGTTGCACATAGTTGACCAACTCTCTTATTGCCTGCATTGTTAGGAAAAACCAAAACCTACACCAAAGTTGTTTATCACAGGAAGACGATTTCAAGGATGTGTTAAAGCTATGATTCAACTGTTTTACTGTTGTTAAGCATTTTCTAATTAGGTTTTGTTTCTCCCTGTTACATGTTACATGGTGATTGGGATGTGAAGTGCTAAATTGTGGCAGCTAGCAGAATGATGAAGACTGTTATTTTCCCAAGAAAAATACGAATGGACAATTTCAGCCACAATATGTTATACATTTTTTCCATGATGATGATGATCTTGCTGGTGGATTGTAGCCCCCCTGAGAATCCCTTAAACTGCACCAAGATTGCCAATAATTGCACTATCACCAATACGTACCATGTATTCCCGGACAGCACAGTCTGCCGAGCAGCCAGCGCTGCATACCCAACGACAGAAGAGGAACTTGTTGCCATTGTTGCCCGTGCAACCAAGGAGAAGAGGAAAATGAAGGCCACAACTCAGTTCTCCCATAGTATCCCTAAGCTGGTGTGTCCTAATGGTGATAATGGTGTGCTAATTAGTACAAATCACCTTAACCGGGTAGTAAAAATTGACAAACAGAGCATGACCATGACTGTAGAGAGCGGTGTGACTCTCCGCCAACTGATCAACGAGGCTGCCAAGGTTGGGTTGGCGTTGCCTTACACACCGTACTGGTGGGGCTTGACAATAGGAGGGTTGATAAGTACCGGAGCACATGGGACCACATTGCGGGGTTTAGGTAGTGCTGTTCATGATTATGTGGTTTGTATTCGGATTGTCACTCCTGCTACACCTGAAGAGGGTTATGCAATTGTCCGACAACTCAAAGAAGGTGACCCCGAGATAAATGCAGCTAGGGTCTCTCTTGGAGTCCTTGGAGTGATTTCACAGGTACCTAATGCCAACATTATCATTATTATTATGAAATAATTAAATGCACTTTAACACAGTGAATTGTGGTGTAAATTGTATGAAAAAGGTGACTCTGAAACTGGAACCAATGTTCAAACGGTCCATCACCTACATAGGCAAGGATGACGCAAACTTGGGGGATGAAGCAATCAAGTTTGGGTCCCAACATGAATTTGGTGACATCACTTGGTTTCCAAGTGAGCACAAAGTTCTGTATCGTGTTGATGATCGTGTCCCAACAAACACACCGGGTGACGGTCTCAATGATTTCTTAGCATTTCAGACTACAGATTCAGTTTCATTGGCACAAGGCCGAAAAGCAGGTTACCTTAAAATTTGTGTATGGTTGCTAGTAATTCAAGATTTCTGCCATACTCTCTTCTGAATATGTTATCTTGTTTGTGCAGAGGAAATTCAGGAATCAAGAAATGATGCAGATGGAAAATGCGCAAATGCAATTACCACTAGAGTCACGACTGAAGCTCTCGGGAATGGATTGAAAAACAACGGTGATTGTTACACATATATATAGTCTTGTGTGAATTGATTTGAAATATATAGTTCATCATCATAGTCTTGTGGGAAAAACATTGCTGAATTTTACTATGACCATCTTTCGTAACATAAACAGGTTATAACTTTACTGGTTATCCCGTGATTGGATATCAAAATCGAATGCAATCATCTGGTTCTTGCCTAGACAGCAAAGAGGACGGATTAAGAACCGCTTGTATATGGGACCCTAGAGTCAATGGATCATTCTTTCACCAAACTACATTCAGCATTAGCTTTTCCAAGGTGAAGGGTTTCATAGAAGATGTGCAAAAGCTGGCAAATTTGGAGCCAAAAGCATTGTGCGTTCTAGGACAATATGGTGGCGTGAACATGAGATACATGACAGCTTCAAGCGCCTACTTAGGGAAACAAGGCAACGCCATAGACTTCGACTTCATCTATTACAGAAGCAGGGATCCATTGGCTCCGAGGCTTTACCAAGATGTCCTGGAAGAGATTGAGCAGCTCGCGATCTTCAAGTATGGAGCCTTGCCCCACTGGGGGAAGAACAGAAACGTGGCGTTTCTAGGCGCAATCAGCAAGTATGCAAAGTATAGGGAGTTCTTGAAAGTTAAGACAAAGTATGATCCTACCGGGTTGTTTTCAAGCGATTGGAGTGATCAAATTCTTGGTCTCAAAGATGGATTAACCATTCCAAAGGAGGGTTGTGCCTCTGAAGGATTGTGTATCTGTTCAGAGGATTCTCATTGTGCTCCTAGTAAAGGATACTTCTGTCGTGCAGGGAAAGTGTACAAGAAAGCAAGAGTCTGTACTAAGATCAATACCAATTAATCTTTGTGTTCAATACTATATTACTATATACAATAATATGTACAAGTACAAAGTATTGTATTTTAAAGAATAAAGAGTCTGAACTGATCAACTATGTGCAGACAGCCTAGGTTGATTTATCTTCTTGTGGTCAGATTCTGGTTAGTATGACAGGGTTTAACCAGCACACACTAATCCATCAGTCACTAAAAAAAAAAAAAGTATTTTATTTATTGTTCGTGAAGTATAAAGAGTTTTATTGACACATGTGGGCAATGAATATAGGTATGTGCATTGGAAATGTCTAATCTCAAAACCAATCTAAAACACAAAAACCAGACATCAATCCTTGGCTGTTTGTTCATCTGTTTGGACCAAACCGGCCTGGAAATCCGGCGGACAGAACATGTTCCAATCTTCCGGCGACGTTTTGCCCGGATTCATCGATCAACGACGCGTTACACCCCATGCTACTCCTCACACATTCGACCAATTCTTGCGCTCCGTCGCAGACGCACTGGAAAACATCCCAACGCTCCCGGAACTTCTCCAGCGCGGCGTCGACTTCCGGCGCCGCCGTGTTTTGCCCTTTGCAGCTCTGCTTCGCCTCCAGCACCGCCGTGGCTGCGTTCACAAGATCATCGTACGCATTCTTTATAGGATCCACCACCATGTTATCCATCAAAGACATTACGGGTTAGAAATTTGATTTACCGCCGGAAAGTTTTGGCGACGGATGATGAAGAACGGCGAGAAATTAAAAGAAATCTTACGCGTGGTGAAAAGGAAAGAAAATTACTGCAGTTTAAAGAATCAGGATTTGGAGGGTGATGAAATCTCAACAGAGTATATACAATCATATCGTATCACCGTTTCTTGTATATGATGACTCGGTCTTTCAACCCAAACCGTTTCTAACTGTCCTACTTTCTTTGTGATTCTTGAAAAAAAAAAAAAAAGAGTTGAAGTAATAATTAAATACTACGGAAATGGAAGGAGTGTAATAGCATGAATGTTATGGCAATGTTCTTGGGGGAGCTCGGTGACACTAAAAGAACTATTGTTGATTGGTTGTTTTTTTTCCTCTTCTTTTGAAAGGTGGTTGAATGGGTTAATTTAACTAAAACTTTGGCTCAATTTGTTACACTATTGTTGGTTTTATGATCGTTGGATGGTCGTGAGCTAATCTAATTAACACTTGACTCTATTAGTTATATCATTGTTGATTTTATGATCTTTGAATGGTCACTGACCGACTAATACTATTAGTCAGATTAAGCAAAAGAACAACGAAAAAGCTAAAACACGGAACCAAAGCAAAAAACACTTTTATTGTCGTAAGCTTGTGAAAAATCAGAACAACTTTCTGACTATTTTTTAGGGTTTTATACTAGAGACGCTTAACCAAATAAAAAAATGAATTTCTGTAATAAATCTCCCAATCTCAGGACAATGATTTGGATTTGGTGCTAACAAGCTACCTAAAATAATAGAGTACCTTCTTAATTTATGAAAAGAAAAGTATTTCACTAAGATAATAAATCTCCATGAATCTCGATAATGCCTCCGAATTTGCTAAACATTCACCTTCAAATAGGCACGGAAGCCTTTATTGGAAGCTACTTCACTACCTAGCCCGAGCCCTGAGGGTCCGGTGCCGAGCGCTCTCTTAGACGCTAGTCGACACACCACTCTAGATCAGAGCCGATCGTTTGGGTCCTATTACTCCATCCATCAAAGTATATATATCCATCCGTTATTAAAGAGTTTTGGGATCAAAGAGTTTGAACTTGTGTATATATAGCAATACCGCTAAGAGAACAATATCGAATGGATTAATATAATTAAAATTCGACACAATATTGGTTCAAACGTATAAAAATTAAATTATGTAGGCATTGACTCCCGTGAGTCCGTGACGGAATGTCGGATAAGGTATGGGAAAAAAAAAATGTTAAAAGCAGCACAATTTAATCAAATTGCCAGCTACAAGGTGCCCATATAATCTATTCTTTTGGCATTTTA